>KK502547.1:470238-504846 GCA_000688735.1 Glossina austeni | reverse complement strand
TGTTGACAAGGCGAGCAGACACTTAAGGGGTATTTATGCGGAGCGACAATGCAGGCGGACTGTTTTTAGTAAGGAAGCAAAACGCTTCCTTACACACTGGATACTCTGATCCCCCCGAACTATATGAGATGTTCGCAAACTTTTTTGAATAGTCCTATTAATTTAGGAACAACGCAATTAATCGACGTCCACACAGGATAAGATCGTTTGATATCTTTTTTATTGTTTCATTTACTAATCTTCGTGTTTTTAATGTTATGGCTGCCTTGAAATTATCGTATTCTCCTGGTCCAAGTGGGATATCATCTTGTATTCTGAGGAGCTGTGTTACTATTTTACACACCTCCTATACTCCTTTTTTCAATTCTTGTCTTAGAAAAGGATGCTTTCCTGAGCAGCGGACAGAGTCTTTTTCAATTCACGGTCTATACGTATATCTGTCATACCTGGAGTACTACTGTGCAGTTAATTGAATCCTCTATTTTTTAATTTATTTATTAATGACTTACCGTCCTGCGTTCAATATTGGAATATCCTAGTGACGTTAAGTTATTGTGCTCTTTCATTACCTTAGAGGAGGTGCTTTCTGACCTCTCTGAACTTTCTACTTAGACTAAATGTATTAATATGACACTTAACTTAAAAAAATGCAAATATTTTACGTTTTACAGGGGAGTTCCGTTAGCTGTGGGCAATTATCTTGTTACTCATAAGGTGGAGTCTGTTTCAAACTTCATGAAATTGGGGGTCACATTCGATTCTAAGTTGAATTTTACGTTGCAGGTCCAAACCTCCGTTAACAAAGCGAAAGCTCTGCTGGCCTTTATTAGATGTTGGTCGTATGAATTTAACGACCCATATTTTAGTAAGAGGTTATTTACGGCACTTATTAAGCCTAAATTAAAGAGCTTCGTGGCGATGCGGCCGCAGAACTCCAGGTACTATAATGATCAGATTGAGTCTGTGCAGCAAGTTTTTATGAAATTTGCTTTGCGGGGCTTCAGACGGAAAGCGCCAGCGAGCCTGGTGAGTGTAATTTGCCGTTTTTATTTAGTAAGATTGATATTCATATTTTGGCGAGAGTAACTCGGAATTACTTAAAATAATTATAATTATTAGGCTACCAAAGACTTTCACTAATAGTAATGTCTATCCGCGTTGCGTGTCGATCTTTTAATGATTATTTTAATTTTTATGATATGACGATCAACATTATTGCTGTTGCTAAGGTCTGTTATGGGGCACTTTTATTACCACAAAAATTTAAGTGTATTGTTTTTTGTTGTTTTTTTTTCTATTATGTTTTCTTTTCTCATTTTGAATTGGGTGTATACAAAATATAGTAATCAATTTTAATTCGAATAATAATAATAATAATAATAATAATAATATTATAGTATAATATGATATATTAGGTTGGGGAAAAAGAAATCCATTATTTTTTCGGTAGATGGCTACACTGGTAGATTTCTCGTAAAGTAACGACCAAACAATTTCAGATTTATGCTCGTTGGAAAGGTGATATTTCGTAGTAAAAAAACTTCTTTTGTGGTTTTTTGTTTGGTGCATTCAGTTGTGAGTTACAGCGTGTTAAAAATGGAAGTGAACAAAGACAAAATTCGGTACATTTCACAGTTTTTCTTTGACAAAGGCGAAAATGCAAGTCAGGCGGCTAAAATTGTGAATGGTGTTTATGGTTCCCATACTGTAACAGCCAATTATGTGCAATTTTGGTTTCGTAGATTCCGTTCAGGAATTTTTGATGTTAAAGATGTACCTCGCACAGGTAGGCCAGTCGTCGAAAATGTCGATAAAATCGGAGAGATGATCGAAGTTGACCGGCATGTTAGCAGTCGTAACATCGCCCAGGAGCTAAAAATCGACCGTAAAACAGTTTTAAACCATTTACACAAAGCTGGATGCAAAAAGAAGCTCGATGTTTGGGTGCCACACCAATTAACAGGAAAAAACATGATGAATCGAATTTCCATCTGCGAAGCCTTGGCCAAACGGAATGAGATAGACCCAGTTCTTAAACGGATGGTGACTGGAGATGAGAAATGGATCACATACGTTAACCGTGTGCGAAAACGATCGTGGTCAAAGAGCGGTGAAGCACCTCAAACGGTGGTCAAATCAGGACTAACGGCCAGGAAGGTTTTGCTATGCATTTGGTGGGACTGGAAGGGGATTATTTATTATGAGTTGCTTCCATATGGCCAAACGCTAAATTTTGATCAAATCATACAACAAAACGGTGCATATTTGACCCAAATCGGACAATCCGAAGCATGTTAAGCATGTCCTGAAGTTCATATAAAAATAATGGATTTCTTTTTCCCCAACCTAATACATTCATATTTCTTTAATTATGTTTATTATATTTTCTTTATTATTTTTATATTTTTTTACTCTATTGTTTTGCATATGTATTATATTTAATTTATGTTGAACTAATGTTCTGAATTTAATACTTAATTTTGCTTATAATTTATTTGTAACTAACAAGTGTTAATTGTTAATTGTTAAATAATAAATGAATAAATAAATATTTGCGATGGGTTTTTCAGCAGGAGTTGTTGCAGTGTTGTTGATGTTGTTGTTGTTGTTGTTGCTGGTTCCTGTTGCCTGCTTAATATACTTCAGTTTTTAGTCTTAAGTTTGGCTATATTCTAGTATTGTAACTGACTAATTGTTAAATAAATAAATAAATAAATAAATATTGTAGGCTAGGTAGGGCTATTGATGAAGAGATATAAAGAGTGTTAAATAAGACGCTGAACGATAAACATCGCTGATAAAAATGTACTAACAAACCTGAAGGGCAGAATACGTACAGACTAGTAAAAAACAGACTAGTAAATATATAGTTAATGTACTCATTATTCTTAAGTTGAATTGGGAGAAACTTTGCACATTTTTTCCCATAAATGGAGATAGATATCGCGCCGTATAATAATACAAATTCATTTTATTTTTTGTGTAGGTAACTGGTGATTTCAAGATTCGCAATAAGGCAGAAAAATGCAATAATATACATATTTTTTGGCTAGTATAGACGAAAATTATACGGGAAATTGGCTTATGGAAAATTTTTGGGTGCAGGTACCACATACCCTATAAATATTTTATTTAAAATCCAAGATTTACAACATTAAGGCACGAACCAATAGAAACCAGTATTCAAAGTGCGAGTGTCGTGAACAAGTAAAAGCAAAGTTTTTAGATTTAAAAATAACTATAGAGTGTTTCATAGCTTGTCGATATTAGGGCCTTCAAAGTACTTACATTTAAACGTGAACAGTCTTAACAGACTTAAATTTACTCTAAACTAGCGACGCCTCGATTTTAGATGGAAAAGAAATTGGCAGACTGAGAGTACAATACCTTGATTTCTTCATTATTTTGTGGCACTGTATTCATAATTCCAAGTAAATTATATGATTAGATAAACAATATATTTATGCTTTTGTCTTATATATTGCGGTCTAAAATGTCAGTAAATGCGTTGATTCTGTCTAGAAGAGTAAATCCCGGAATATTGTAAGTTGTATGTGGTAAAGATCATGTTTCTACCGGATAGATCAAACAGGCTTTTAATAATAGTTTGACTCCTTTGACATCGTTTAAGTGTCCACATAAGTTTTGGGTTTGTGGGAGAATACCTTAGTACGTACATCTCTCCTATGAGTTAAATTGTTACTCGCTGTCAAATCTCTTTCCGCGCAGAATTTCCCAAATTCCATTTTAAATGGATCGAAGTTTTCTAATGATTTTGGAACTACAAGGTCACCTAATATGTATAAAAAGGACAGTTAATCTTGCTGCATGCGACATAAATTGTTGCTGTCCGCATCCTCTTTTTAAGATGAACTATCTATGGCCAAATTGCATTTTTGCTAATCGCGATTCCTTCGGTAGGAACAAGGGGAAACTGCTTTCCTTAATATTTATATCCTTATTTCTGTTGAATTGACAATTTTTAATAACATTTGGAATTAGAATCCAAAGAGATTCTAAGTAATTTTCTTGAGTAAGTTTCTTACCGCAGGCGTCAGCACCTACAAGTAGGATAGAGCAATATGGTTATTGTAAATAAACCCTGCTTCTAAAACACCTTAACGCTAATTTAGTGATAATTACTTTCAATACTAATGTATTTTTACGAAATACGCATTGATTTCATTTCCCAAAACAAGAAAATTTAGAGAACCATAGAAGTTAATTGAAAGATGTTTATGTGGCAATTGGTGTCAAAGGTGAAATTATGATTTAGAAAAAGGGGCGAAAAACAATGAAGACAAAAACAACAACTAAATACATCAATGCGTGATTCACAAAGTTTTCAAAGTGAAATTTTCGCAACATAAGCTACAAATGCCGTCAAAATTTGACCAACAGCATAAGTCAAAGTTTCGGTTTTGATGTCGAGTGCATCAATGTGTCAAAAACGATTACGGTGGTAATGTTTCATCAGATTATAGCATTCGATTGCTTTTGAATTGTAATAAGCTCTTCATTCTTTGAATGTTTGAGGAGCTATTTGTTATATTATAATCTAGTGAACAGCAAAATAAACTCAAAGAAGAAGCCAAAAAATTAATGATCGATATATTAACATGTAAAGATCATAATTGATAATATTTTTAAACCTTTGTACTGCTTTACGCAACATTTGTATGCAGTTCCTCCACTTAATAGGGACTCTCTGCGACAAATTTTAATGGAAAATAAAAAAATTTGGAAAATAATCTAATAAATTCAAATAAATTTATTTAAGGTTTCGAATTCTTTTTCTTAAATGGCTGACTCAGATTTTTTTATTTTTCTATTAATTTTGAATTTTTCTTCTTTCGTTTTTGTAGGTCATCTTCTAATATGAAGTAATTCTTTTAATGTTTTCTTTGTAGACTTCTAATACTCTCTTGTTGTTTTTTCAAAAGGCCTATTATTAAGTTGAATTTCAACTTTTCAGCTTTTTTATTATTTGATAGTGCATATCTATAATATGTTTGTAAGATTTGTAAGTAAGATGTACTATTAGGTTCTATATTTCGTCAATTACACTTTATACGGCTTTTTAATATTTTCTCTTTATTTCTATACCATATATTTTACAGGATATATTGAATTTAAGCCGTGCCAGCTAGAATTGCGTGTGTTTGATTTTGATAAAAAAAAATACCGTTCGAACTTAGTGGCCTGAAAACTGCTCTCACATCATTTCTTCGACCAAATCGTCAGCCCATGTTAGAAAGGTGCATTTGCTTTGAGAAACTCAATTGAAAAGATTTTAAGTAGAGCCAAACGTGTCATTCATATCGACCTCAAAACGTAGCGGTTTTGACAGAAAAACGTGTGTATTGTGACCAGAAAAGTAAGGTCTTTTACGAACGGTTGTGGTGCGATGAAATAGGTAATACTTAGCGCCATGAAAAGCAAGATTGCACTTTGATTCGCAAGAACATGTGAAAAAAATGGTTCAATGAATTTGTCACGGCAAACGTTGCTCTCTGTGTGTCGATAAATTGCACGAAAGATGAGGAAGATGTGCAACTAGCAACAGAGAATGCTTTGAGTATAGAATTTTTAATCATTCTTTATGTTTGTAAAAACACACCTATGTATTTATTTTTTTTAGATTATCATCATCGTTTGAGTTATCGATGATGAGTGGGGCTAATTTTGTAGTTTATTTGGGTTGTAACATCTGCTTTGTATCATGTCGTTTATTGGCGATGTAAGCATTTAGGTCATACCTATTTGCAGCGTGTTAATCTTTTGGTAGTTTTGCATTTTTGTGTTTTGTGTAGGTTCTGATTTCGATTTGTGTATGACGCAGTTATATGACATGTGGAGATAAGAAGAGGTACGTTAGAATTTTTAGTAGGAGTTTTGTAAACGCCGGAACGTGACACCCTTTGACTCTGCCTTTCGACACATGCGATTGTCGAAAGTTGCGATGCCATTTTTAACTTCTTAACGAACCAAATCTTGCTGTCTTCTTAATTTAAACGCGACGTCCAAATTAAGTGAGCTTGATTTTATGTGTTGCCCTTCAGCACTTGTAACGAAGAAGGAACAAAACAAAGAACGATCAGACACAAAAGTAACTACGATCAATTGCGCTGATAACGAGATGAGGATTAAAAATTACAATTAACTTAAAGCAATTAAGAATTATTGTAAAAAAATCATACAAAATAAATTTTCACTTATAGTTTCTATATATAACATCGGATTTTGCCAAATTTGCAAAATATACTAGTTCAAAATTATGTCACAAAGAAATTCAATGTAAACAAACAAAAGCAAAAATGAAAAAGATGAGACTCTTTGAATGGATTCCAAAGATTGCGATAAATGAGCCTTGATTTGCCTTAGTTCGGCTTGCAGTTCTATTGGTGTTAATAGTACCGGAATGATTCTACCATGGTGAAGGTCAAGCAAGTTGTCTAAGATGCTTGCTTGTATTTTCTGTAGTTTGGTTGCCAGAAAGGAAAGCTGCATGATCCCTGCGTTGAATAAGCTTTTTTGATAGAATTCGTTGTGAAATATTTGGCCATTTCTATTAATCTCAATTATTTATGAGAGCAGGTGATCAACGTTGAATTTTGTGAATGTAAGCCCTTGTCTTAATAAATTCGTAGTAGATTTGACGGTTAAAGTTTGATCTCTTAAAAGTGCTAACATAAACGAGTCCTTCTCTTGAAGATTTTTGATTGCTGAAAACATCTTATTAGCATATTCAAAATCAAGTATTCCGAACAGTGAATGCGCGACATTTCCGATGAAATCGATGGTGCATCTTTTGGTTTGTGTTTTGGCGTCCAACAATAATATACTTCGATTACATAAACTCCTATATAACTGCAATATTCTAAACTTAATATATTTTTAACCCCTATATATTCCTATATAAATAAATAAATAGTACACAATAACATACAATATACATACTTTTCTCAAATATGTTTAAAAATTTAATACAAATGTATATACTTTCAGCGACCCGATGGCCTTCGTAAATAAGCGTTCCTTCTTTTCAAGTAAATGTAGAGACTTTTGTATTTACAAGTTTTTACAGCCAAGTCAATGGTGCCAACCAGCGCATTCAAGTTGTGAATTCGATGTCTCGCTTTTTCGCCTAAAGGTGAGTGGCTCCAAACCTAACAGAGTTTTTTATCGATACAAGAGCTTTGTCATATCGAGAACCGTTAATACTTCAATATTTAAATTGCCTTCGCACGAAATTTTTGGCGTGGAAAGTCCTCAGATACTATTGTACGAAGAAGTTTTGGTTAAATTATGTCCTGCCTTACACAGAGAATTTCTGCCAACAGCATCGCTTGCAGAGATGTGAATACGATTGTTTCAAACATTACAGTTTGTTAGCGAGTTTGAAGCACAAATCGTTGGTTGATAATACCACTACGTTTGCCTGCTGAAATGAAAAGAGTCAACAAAACTGGTGGATGTATATTGAAAATCGTTATTTTTTTTTTTCAGTTTTAAGATTTGTACCCCCTGCCTTCAAATATTAACTTTATTTGTGCATAAATCAAGCTAAATAAATGCTTTTTTAGTGCGTAAGACATGCACAAGAAAGTTCTCGGGTATTGATGACATCGAAAATATAGCTTTAAAATATATTCCCCATGAAAGGATCCAAGTTTCTACTTGCATAATCAACAGACGCAACAGATTTCCATATTTATCAAATATATTGAGATCGGCTAAAGATATTCGTATTTCTAAGACTGACAAATCATTAGGTGAAGTCAACACTTGTCGATCTGTTAGGTTCTTGAGTTTTGCAAGTAAGATATTTGAAAAGTTTGTTAGAGGCGAATTATTGAAAATAACTTCGGAACAAAGCATTATTCTAAATACACAATTTGATTTTAAAAGTCAGTATTATATTTCCTCCCAACTAGTACGCATATGATGCCATTTGGGGTTAAGCAAAACTGGATTAATTTTTTTTGCCATGGAAAAAACTTTTAGTTCTGTTTCGCGTAATGGTCTGATTTTTAAAATGATATTTGTTGATTTTCGAAGCTTTTTTTGTGAAGGATAATTCCGTGTTTCCTTTTTAAATGAATATTCTAAATTATTATCTATTCCTTCAGCTGTTACAGAGTACAAGTCAGTTTACGAGTTTGCGTCCAGAATTCACAAAACTTAATGATTTTCATGTTGCTGTATGTGCCGCATCGCATAAACTTGGTTCTGAAGTAATAACCATGTTACAAATAGCAATTGCCATAATATCTAGTTATCTAAGTAAATCGGCAAATTAATTTAAATGCAGAAAATTTTTCCTACCCCCAAAAAAAATCGCTGGTTTCCCCCTTCGTTTGGGTTAAAAATTCAAGGTTTTGAAATCCCTTTTTCTAATCATATTAGGCTAGGCACTTAGGAGCTATTACGATTAATTATGGGGACCGTCCGTACCGCGATCTAAAACATCTATTGTTTTCGCCCATGCCCCTAGCCCTCCAGTTTTAAGATTTTTATCAACTCCGCCACCTTCTTTTGTTCGGAGCATCATACAGTGTTATAAATTGTTCGCCAAATACTTTGTGTCAGATTCCGCAAAAGGCCTTGCATTCCCAAAGAATGTGATGGGACGTCTCATTGATCTCTTGGTAGAAACTGTATAAATCGGCATCGGAGAACCCTTGTTTTTCAGGGCCTTTATGGCAGCTTGAATGTCGAGGTGAAAGCCTTCGGAGGCACATAGTGGGATTGCATCGACATCTGCATTGAATATGAAGGCAGTGGACTTCACTTGTATGGCCTTTTGAAAACATGGACTGTATACACCAGCGCCAGTTTTGTCATCTTCTGGTTTCGAACCGTGTACCATTTCCCCTGGGCTCAAAACCTTGCCCATGCCAACCCAATCTCGTCGGCATACTTACTCCGAACCGATGGTGCAGTGTTAACTTTGCGATGTATTGCTCCGGTATCTTCATAAAAGGCTAGTCCATGAAGTTTTTCAGTATCTCCGGGCGGCCCAAGAGAATTCCATGAATTAGTGGAATACGGTGGTATAGGCGTTGACAGGAAAAAAATGGTCTGGACGCTTTTTCGGTTAACTGTTTTAAATGAGAATTCCAATTGAATTTTGTCAGAATAAACTTCGAGGTATTTCACCTCATTTGAATAAGCGAGAATAAGCGAACATCATATTCTGCTCAATTCTCACTTCATCTTTCTCGAAGAAGACACCAGGGAAATTGTCAGTTCGTCTGCATAGCCCAGCGTTTTGCCTCCCACATCATATAGTTTCACTAGCAGCTCATGTGTAACTATGGTGCAGATTAGAGAAGAGAGCACGCTCCTTTAAGGACAAACTCTTTAGGCGCTGAAACTCAAGGACGATCCTGCTAGCTCCGAGGTAATGACTCTGAAATTCAGCATATTGTTTATCCAGTTTATAATCAAGCTTGGAATAGTTTTGTTCTTCGTGGTTCTCTCTGTAGCCGTGTATGATGTATTATGAAAAGCTCCCTGTATACCAATGAAGGCAACGAGCACCACTTGCTGGTTTTCTTCTGCCATGGATTCGCCAGTTTGATAGCCACAATGACACTTATGTAGGGGCCTTACTCCCAAATAGGCTATCCTTATAAAGTTGTCTACTGTTTTAAGCAAAAAGGCACTGAGGCAAATTGGTCTGTATAATTTTATCAGATGTTAATCTTGCGCCCTCCTGTCTTCCCCGCTTTCGATATGACGGCCACTTTAGCATTATTCCCGTCCTCTTAGAAGGATAACTTTATAAAGTCAAGCGAGATTGAGTTAACGAAACCGCGATCCCTAGAGTTCTGCAAATCTGTTCCTCTTGAAAATGCCTGGTCCACAGATCTCGCATCTCAGAATCTTCCCGGAAAGTGGGTCTCGAACAAGACGCGACTAGGTTCCTTAGTTTATTATCCTTTTATACATAACCAAAACCGCGAATACAGCGTTACCCAAGACGAGCGATTTTGATATTTCTATTGTTTTATTGCTACTCTGACGATTTTGAAGATCAAGGGTAAACATCATGTGTTTTTTGAAAGCCAACACTCCGTACTTTAGTTTAATTTAAGTTATATTTGCAAACTAAATTTAATCTAACAAATATTTAGGTTCTAAGTGAAAATATAGGGGGTGGGCGGTTCGGATTCGCAAATACACGTAGATTAAATAGCGTCATCGGATTTTAGCAAGCGAGAAGCAAGTATAACATTTGAGATAATATTAATAAATAATCAAGTAATGCTGATCTTAGATACAAATTTAAGCAGAATGATTGCTATGAAAATTCGGAAATTCTTTCGCATCCATTTACAACATATGCGTGCACTATAAATGCGCAATTCATGCGGATGACGGGGTTGATGCCTCCGTACACGGCCTCAATTGAGAAGAATGGAAATTAACAGTATAAGTAATATGTTAACTTCAATTTAGATTTGTATTTCTGAGCATCTTGGAACAAACATGTACGTACACATCGAATATATACAATTCAAAGTCGTTAGTAGAAATCTTTCTCATCACTCGATATCTGACGAAGTTTGTCTTTTTTTTTTTTCTACCTGGGATAAAATACTTTGCCTTCTTACTCAATCATCACAATATTTTGGAATGTTTCCTTTTTGCATCCTAGATAATTCTAAGCGTGCTCCCTATGCAAATTCAAGATACTGGAGTTCATGCTTTCAGCAAAAACATTTGACAAAAAGAATAATCTTTACTAATAAAAAAAAAATGAACAATGTGCACTGACTTCCGCTGCCAATTGGTGGAGTACCGTCCTCAGACACTAACTCTGTCAGGTTAAGACTTATAAACATATATACAACAATTACAAAATAAACGAACTATAATTGTATTCATAATTGTCTCTATTGACATTGGTAAATAATGCAAAGAGGTTACTTTTCTTTCTCCGTCGAAGTGAAGAGGAGTCAAGATACACAATCAAGGCCTTGCGCAAAAGTTTTTTAGTATTTCATTCCTTATATGCTTCTCAAAAGGAAGATCTATATCCAAGCGCTAAAGCTGTTCAACAGTCGCTATTATGTTCTCACGAATAAAAATATTCACTCCAGGAAGGTAAGTGCCACCAAAAAGCATTACCTTCGTTTAAGTTGAATTAATTAATAACGAGTTCTCAAATGACCATTGCACAAAATCCTTAAGACTATAATTAATCGTTGGCTCAAAAACATTACCATTACTTAGATCAATGTCAATATAATCTGGGAACCATTACATAAATACATAATATAAAGAAACGTGCCTTAAACGATGCCGTGGGAACCGTCAGAGGATAAGGGAAGTATTTCTGAATTATATATTAAACTAAGATCTTCCAGTTGCATGTGAATGTGTAAATATGCAAAGGAAATCTAAAAAGCTCAGACAAATTTTTAATTATTATTGAGTAAGTAACTGAGTTAAAAGCTTTTGACAAGGAACACTAAGGACGTCAAGAAGTCGTTATTACCATTATCTCTAATCACGTCAGTTAAATTCAATAAAAAAGGGTGGTGTTATGTCGATGGCGGAAGCGGATTTGCGAAGAATAACTATTTCAACGAACAAAAGAGAACTTGATTTTTGAGAAAGTTTCAACTACCTTAGATGAGGTTGGACGGATGGAAATTGACCATCTAAGCTATTACTATTTTAGATTTCGGAATTGAAGTAGCACGAACGACTTCCCAAGCAGAGGGGAATTTCCATGAAGTCAACATGGAATTAATACGAAAAATTAGAAGACAAGGCATATGTGGGAAAATGTTTCATCGAAAAAATTGTAATTCCATCATTGCCAATAGATTTAGATTTAACTTTACACCTGAACTTTACACGCACCTGAATGAAAAAGATGCATCAACATCATCACAATTAACAACATCAGTAACGTCAGGCTCTTCAATAAAAACAAATTAACAAAATAGTCATTAAGTTCTTCATCATTTAAGTTACAACGAAATGATTAAAAATTGTCACTTTTGGCAAACATGCATTTTTTTACATTTTAACAAAAGCTTTAATTAGTTTTTATATATAATGTAGCTATTTATATATACTTTAAACAAAATTTTTTTAAAAATTGTTTTAGTCATTGAAGATTTGTTCTTCTCCTGAAAATAAAAGGGTTTAAAAAAAATATTGCCTAGCAAATGACCCTTCTCTGCGTGTAAATTCTTTCAAAAAATTATTTATTTTTTATATTCTAGACCACTAGCGGTGCAAAAGAATATTAAGTTAAGTAGGAAATAGATCATTATTTTGTTGAAAGCGGAGAATTAAGTAAATGCATACGGAATTTAGGATAGACAATTATTTAAATAAGCAATATAGAAAAACATTATATATATATGACAGGACATTTCATTGGCAATATTTGCGCAACAAAATTATCGTGCCTAGTTGAAGACATCCAATGTAAACAAACGCTATCAGAGAGAATAAAAGAGAGTAAAAGAATTAAAATGAGGACAGTAAATTTTACTCTCTATTACTTTCTTTAATATTAAATGTCTCCACGTGCTACTTAATAATTTCGTTGCGGAAAGTACAGTTTTTTTTTTTTAAATATCGCTAAATTAAGTAATTTTGACCGACGTGTACATTTCCAGCACAGTGTATCGTCACTTTCTTTTATGCTCGTTCATTTAAGAGGAAATATACGTGTTATATCGTTGTATGTAGATTTATGCACAACATTTGCGTCCATTACACATTGCAAGAAGATAATTTCGATACGCCACCACCAGTTGGGTGAACAATTTAGAGCATTTATGGCACGAAATTCATAAACATAATCTTAAAAACATAAATAATTTTTGAACTTGTAACGTGCACAAAAGTTTACATAAAAATTAAATAAATATTGATTGATTGACTATCCTGCTTTGATTAAAAGAAAGCTCTTTATATACTGCATCTTCTTATTACATATGCATAACAGAACAAAAGATTTGGCGTACAAAAATGGAAGAATAAATTGAACGTAATGATGAAGAAGAGATCGTTTATATGAATTAATGACTAAGAATATATTACAACAGAACGTATTTTTATGGAAAACATGCAAAAAATAATATATGATAATTGAGCATTGTCTTCGGGAAATTAAACAATTCGCATATGTCGTCGGCAAGCTTAATCAGTGCTTTAATGTCTTTGAAATTCGAACCTGCAAGCGCGACGCTTAAACTTTAAGTTAACTTCTTTAACTAAAGCCTTGTCAAAAAGTCAGGAATAAAATTAACCACCAAGAACGAGGAGACTCCGTTAGATCTACCATGATTTGCGAACGCCTATATCCGTGTCGGACAAAATCTTGTCTAGTTTCGAACTCTCGCTCAAGGAATTCCTTTCGATATCCTGATTTTTGTTTGCAGCCGGAAGATCTCTGATAAAATCGATAGTGGACGCAATGATTTCTTGAAGCAAAGCAATCAAGATGTACTCATACTTCGTTGTATTTTGTGTGATACTTTTTGGAGCGAATTGCGCTTCGGCTTGGATAAACCAAGACTTCGGATAGCTGGACCAAAAGAGTGGCAGTTTGACAGAACAAGCTAAAATTTTCCTATGGTGTATGAATATTGTTGGGGAGTGTACTAGCGTTAGTATTTTGTAGCCTATTGTTGTTGTCAAATAGGAGGTCTATAATGTTACCTGTGTTATTGCTATTCACGGGAGTGATTGATGAAGTGCGCTGTATCTTGTGACCGAAGAGAGGACTGATAATTTTGATGACTCAGCTATAACATAATTGCAAATTTAATCGATTATTTAATAACTTAAACGTAAATTAGATTTAAAAATCCGCAAAATTAATTAAAGAACTTAATTATAACAAACATGTATATTTTATGCACCTGTGCACATATGTATAAATACAAAATAAAAACAGAAGAAATGAAAGTAAATTTAAAAAGTGAAGTTTGAAAATTTGGAAAATGGGAGTTTGAGAATTGAAAATATGAAAAATGAAAGTTTAAAAAAAATGAAAGTCAATTTGTTTTTTCTTATTTTAAAAATTCAAAAATTTTTTTAAAAATATTTTTTTAAATTATTCAACACTATAAAACAAAATAAAAAAAAAGAAAACATAGCTGGAGTATTGTTTTTTGAGTTTGGTTGTAGCTATCCTTTTGCTTGTCTGCTTCTAACGTTGTTGTTCTAACGTGATTGGCTAATTATTGGTAACGATCATCTATAGCGTTGTCTGCTCTTATTTCGCCTTTACATTCTTCTATTATTTTATGATTGCCGTTCTTGCATTCGTTTTTATTCAATTATCTATCGGTTATGGTTGTGTTTCTCTTCTCTTGTTTTACCAAAGTAAATTTGCATTTTATCACTTTCAATCCGTTAAAATTTCTCTTTTGGCCAAATAGTTTTTTTTTTAAATTTTTTGGGGAAATTTGATCGTTTCTTTGTTTCTTTTTTTGATTAATTTTTAATTCACTTTCACTTTGTTTTTTTATGTGAGAATTTTTATTATTTCTCAAATTGTTTATTACATTTCTTGCACAAATGCAGGCACACAAAAGCGCGTCAGTTTGCTATACCATTTTAAGTTAATAAACATTTGTACACGTTCTTTTTTTTTTTTTTTTTTTTTTTTTGTACACGTTCGAATATGTTGAAACGAATACAATGAAGTCTGTCTCTTGACTTTTAAATTTGATCTTCTGTATTTTTTTTATTTTTATTTTTTTGTAACTGGCTGCAAAATTTTTCATAATTTTCTTTCGGAAAAAAAAATGTTGACATATAATTTTTCGTCAATCATAGATCGACAATTATAGAGTCTTTTTCCATAAATTAAAAAACTTTATATTATTAAATATGATTTGATTGAATCAATTGTAAAAATGTTTTTAGCTCCAAGCTTATATAACGGCTGACTACAAAAATGCTTTTTTTGTCACAAACAAACCTTAAACAAAATAATAAACAAGAGAAAAACTTAGTCCATTTAAAACGAATATTTTTAACAAAAGTATGAAATTTAATAAATTTAACACCCTCTTCTTCTATTTCACTTACTTTCGTTTGTTAGAACTGTGTGGGATATCGTCCACGGCCGCACAATCCAGCGCAATAGAGCTTTTAAATATATACAGAATACGAAATAAACCAAAAAATTTCATTAATAATTGTTAATAATGAAATGAAAAATTAATAATTTCCACTTATTTCCGTTTCTTTCAATGTTTGGCATATCATCCGTGACCGGTAGATTCACTGTACTTGCAGACGGCAACGAATCGCCAGAAGCTTTAACTGGGCCGCATTTCCCCGGCTCACACACAATGAATTTAGCTTCGTTGCTAGATCACTCCACAATCGACAAAAGACTTGCGAAGAACTTTGGTGGTAGTTTCGAGCCATTTGAGGATGACTCTCAATGAAAAATAGCATTTTCGCCAGTTGGCCCAACGAAACTTTACTGAAATTTTTTCGATTACTTGAATGCATTTGCAAAAGTAAACAAAAATATATTTAAAGTAGTTCACATTTTCAAACCACATGTAGTGCGAATAATCAGCTAAAGGAAAGTAATACTTTTTTACGGACCGCAATTAAACTCCTCCGTGACTTCTTTCTTCCATGGCAATACACTACCACATTACATTTTGTAGTGTTTTTTTAAATATTTCACATGAAGAAATTTGATATCTAACCAATTGTATGGAATTTCCGTTAACACCGTCTATTCTTTTCATTTTGTGCCGCCAACTTCGAATTGAACACATTATTGCTTATATTTTCAGGAAAAATTTATTTCCATTAATCTCTAAATGGAAATTTCTAGTAAATTGATTATAGTCACGTCAACATTCAATTTAATTTATTACTTTATAGCCTAACACAAATCCTATATAATTTTCTATTAATTTCATTTTGCATTATTGTTATTGTTTACCACATGTAATTTGTTTATGCAAACAAATAAACGTCAATTTTGTTATCGATTTTCAGTTTCCCGCACTTATTAACACGTTCGCGGACGTGAATGCTATAGCATTCATTTTCATAGTGATGCAAAATGACGTGAATGCTATAGCTGACTGTATCATTACACATTTTTTTCTGAAAATTTCCCTTACTTTCAACAATGTGCATTGTAAATGCTTAGACATTTCATTATCTGCTTCAGTTAGACATTTGAGATTAACCGTTTGAGTCCCAGACGGTTTTGAAAAAACACTGTCGAAGAATCCCAGACAGCGCGATCACGCTAAGATTTCCGAACTTTTGAAGCTCGTTAATAGTTCATTTCAAACGGCATACAAACCTGGAAAAAATTTATCGTTAGATGAATCTATGATGCTGCATCGAGGCAAGCTAAGTTTTCGGCAATTTATAAAATCAAAGAAAAATAAGTACGGAATTAAATTCTATGAGCTTTGTGCACATGATGGCTATGCTCTCAATCTAGAGATATATAAAGTCAAAGTAACACATGAGGTGTCTTCCTTACCTGTAGTGGATTCTGTGGTTATGAGACTAATGGAACCATATTTATTGAAGGGCCATTCATTATTTATGGACAACTACTATAATAGTGTTGGACTGAGCAATCGATTACTTAGTTTTTAAACTCATACCACTGGAACCTTACGTACCAATCGCAAAATGAATCCGAAAGTCGTAAGGCAAAAAAAAAATTGAAAAAAGGAGAACATATATGGAGAAGACATGGCAACGTCTGTATTAGTAAATGGAAAGACAAGCGAGATGTGCTTTGTATCACAATGGAAAACCATCCCAAATTAATTGACGTGCATAATAAATATGGTATCTCGAAGAAAAAGCCAATAAAGATTGCTAATTATAACGCAAATATGTCTGGCATAGACAGGTGTGATCAAATAATATCATAATATTCCTCACCTAAAATATCTACCCGTTGGTATAAGAAGGTTATATTCCATCTATTAGATATTTCTGTATGGAATTCTTATTACATTTATAAGAAGATAAATCATTCAAATATTGGATTGCTTGATTCTAGAGACAATCTAATAAATATGCTATTAAAAATAACCACAGAATTCAAATGGTAGTGACTTCTTTCTTGATAATGACGACTCACAAACGCACGTTAGATACACTCTGGCAACACATTTTCAAGATGCACACTATCAGGAAACAATTCCGGCACCTTTAAATTACAAACGTAAAACATATTTCCTGAAGTGCAAGTATTGTTACAGGCAAAAAATAATAAAATTAAACATCATATCAATGTCAGAACTGTGTAAAAAAACCTCCACTTTGTCTTGGAGAGTGCTTCCGACAATGGCACTTACCTCCTGAACATCACAATAGCTCCAATTCGGATATGGAATCCTAAAAACATTCAATCATAATGATGGACAGAAATATTTAGTTTTTTGTCACATATACATACCATGAAATTATGGATTTAATATATCAATTTTTTTATATGAATGAATGCTATAGCATTCACGTCATCCTATTTGAAAAATATGATCTATATTGTCGTGGATGCTATAACACTCATTTCATATAACAGTTAAAATACGATCCTCTGACTACTCTTATAATATGTGTATAATCAGATTTTCGATATTACAACTAGTTTCAAAAATAATTGCCGGTCTATTTTTGCAGCTCCCTGAAATTTTTTGCGTCCGCGAACGTGTTAATGCATTGTAATGGAAAATTTGAGGGGAACTATTGAAAATCTGGGGAGCATGTCTCTTGGCGATAATCATTTGTCTCCTAAAAAAAACCAGGCGATGATTACGGCGATAATCGCCTGCATACAAAGTTATCTCCACGGTTTGATAATATTCTAGCGTAGTTAGCGCTTCATTCTTTAAGATGTATTGTTATACATAGCAACGAGTACCTGGCAATTAATTTTTGGAAAACAAAAAGTGTGCCGCTGTTAAAATTTTGTTCATTGTATAGAGTCATATTTCGTGACAAAGGCCTGTTGGACGTTCAGAAAAACTGTTGCAGCATATTGCATATTCTTAACAGCAGAAAATATAAATTTTACAACACAAGGATATTGCGGTGGTCTTCCATATGTGCGCTTGAACCCAAGCCGACGCTCTGCGACACTATTTGATTCTTATTATATCGTTTTCAATCCGTTTTTAAAAAGTTTTTTAAATATTTCCGAAAGTTTAATTAGAAAATTATTGTCTTATGTAACGACAATAAATTTTGTGGTTTTGAATTTATTACGACTTCAACACATTTCCATTGCGAAAGAAAGTGGTCCGAAGTATAGGATTTTACAAATATTGGTCAGGCATATCATAGATTTTCTCGAGAGTTCTTTTTTTTATTTCGCTTCCTAATTTTTATTTGGGCTTTATTTGGCCTGATTATAAGGCTCAGCTGACGCAGTGAACCTAAAAAGTTTTGAGTTTCGTCGTTGCCAATGGTAGTATTGCGGTAAAATGCAAAAATATGTTTTTTATATTGTAAGGAGGCTGCTTATAGCCTCAAACCCTGGTTCACTGGCAAGACAGCCTTAGCGTAGATCCATATCATATATTATCCTCAATACATTCATATCGTATCTATTCTTATATGTATATATCTTATGTATATATTGTATATATTCCTGTATATATATTCATATTGTAAAGTGATGTTTGTTATATTCACCCGTTTTATTTCCTCCGATGCAGGTGTAACCATGCATGATCTCATGACATTCTTACATTTACATTATTCCATGTTTACACAGCATTCTTTTGGCTTTGTTTTACAAATACAAACTTCAACTCTTCTTAAGGTTTCACTCTAATGAACATCTTCATCGTCGTAACCTTTACACCTTATCACACTTGTAGGCTAGTCTCTAAACCATACTCTCTAAAAAAGCTTTCGCCATATTATTAAGTTGTTCTGTGATATAATATCTGAGCATTAGCATGTAAGTGTAAGTATTTTGTCATATGAACAAGCACACTTCGTGGTGAAAGGTTTTGTCGCAGCCAGCACCTATAAAAGCAGAGCTCATTTCTCGATCGTTTTTCGGTTGTTCAGCAGCAGCCAAAGCGACAGGTAAGTTGTAAACTCGTATACTCTTAGATAGCCCGTCCGGAACGGGATCCTTAAGGTAGTTAGTTACGTGTCGGCAAGGAAACCTTCAAAAACTCTACTTTTATTGGAACGGCTACATGTGAATCGTTTTTTTTAGCTGCGTTTTTACATTATCGTGGCTGCCACAAGCACATTCAGATGTTTCTTTTTATTATTATATAACTACGGATATTGTTCTCGTGCGTACGCAGAAATAATACCATTATCCCATGACTTAGGCTCGGAAGTCTTCAAATGATGTACATATGGTTTCCTGTCATACCAAACCACATAGCGGGTGCTATCACTAAGAGCCTTTACTGTGTAAGTAAGATGCACTACTTAATGCGTCTGCCCACAAATGATATATTTGATATATTTGATATGTTTTGGAATGAATCATAATTGTTCTTGCTATTTTCACTAAAGTAGGACTTGTACGGTTACCAATCCTAATTCTTCGCGCAGTGTGTGAAACAATACATTGCCTGACAAAGTTATTTCGTTTCAAATATTTATCAAATTCCTTGTTGGTATATTCTCCATCATTATCACTTCAAAATGCTTTCATATGAAGTCCGGCTTGTTTTTCTAAGAGTTGCTTGAATATTTCAAAATTCTTAAGGATTCGAGGTCTTGACTTTAGCAAATAGGCAAATATGCGGCGTGATTTATCGTTTTTTAAACTCACAAAATGCTCAGAGCCAGCAACAGTTCTCGTATTAGCGGGTCCTATTTTGTAACGAGAGGAAAGCGCTTAAAGCCTAAGTCAATATGGGACTTACAGCCACTGAAACCCACTCACACATTTGATGATAGTCTCTGAATTTCCGCTAAATATTATGTCGGGGGAACCATCTGACTCTTAGCTAATCTCGTTTGTCCTAAGGTTATTGTTCTTACTCTACTGCAAGCACGATCCGCTCTTCTCAGCTTCCAGACAAACAACGAACGAGTTATACTTCCGATAAGACTCAGTGGGTTGGTACACTCGTATTATACCCTTAATTATGCTTCTCTCATGTTGGAAACTGTGCCAGCCAAACGAGTTTTGCCGCTTCCTCTACGCAAAAACATCGAAGGCAGAAGGGGGCATTATAGTGGTGGAATCTATGAAAGTATTGCCTAAAGCAATCTGTGTAAAAAAGTAAACATTGCTACCCTGCTACCTTGTCAGCCATCTCTTGATTTCGTATATGAGCTTATGTGGCCAACGCGCCTGTGTAGATTCTTCCTATCTCTTCTACCACGTGCACATACTTTTTTCCGCGATACGCTTCTTGCTGGCTTCTTGCATGATATAGATTTGTTAGTTGATTGGGCATTATATCTGGTGGTTTATATCTGATATGACGCACGCTGTATCAAATGAGATTGTGCAAAATTTACAACATACCTTTAGCGGTATTGTTCGTATTAACTTATCGGCGATTTTGACATAGCTTCATCTGCTCAAGCTGTGCCCCCATACTTGCGCCGAGTACATTATGGCTGCTAGTATCACTTTGCCTAAAATCAAACGCTTCCTTTCGGTTGGCCGTCCAATATATGCTATCATGCGGGCAAATGCTGCATGGACCCGTCCAGGCTGATCGCATGTGCGATTGGTGCGAGGTAAAAACGAGAGTTCAGCGTTCAGTACCACCCGCGAGTATATTATTGTCAGCGTATTTCATAGCACTCTATATTTAGTATTATCGTTTCTCTCCTCTTTCTTATGGGTACTAAAACAGCTTCAACCTTTTGTAAAGCTAAGGACAGTTTCTCATGCGCAAGCCGTGGCGTAATCTCACTTGTGACGCTTCCAATATCGTCCTGTACTTGTGCGCCCAGTTCGCCGAATCGAAGGCAGACTTAATGTCTAGAGTGACTACGGCTTTTTGCTATCGTTTTTCCATCTGGTGCCTTCCACAGCGTCGTCGAGGGGACTTTTCACCTAGGGTATGTCGTTGACAATTGACCGTTCCCTTCAAAAGACGTACTGATTATTCGAGATTTTCCCTTTTGCTGTTTGATGTGATTCAACAGGCGCCTGCAATTGATTTTCGATACTAGTCTGGTTTATCAGTTGGCTTGTTAGGTTTTTGGTAACAGCACAAACTTTTACTTTTTCAATGTTTTCGGGAATACTTGTGATGTCTATAAGTAGAAGCTGGGTAACTCAATTATATAACTTAAGCACATTTGATTAATTGAACATTTTTCACAATTGTAAATCGCTATTCCTTTTTTTTTTATTTTAGTTTGTTCAAGTACATAAATCCGTAATACTCAAGAAATGAAAGATCAATGTCAACTCTTCATCGTACACTGCTTTTTTCTTATCTCCTTTTTTACTTTTTCTCCAAATCAGTACTAAACGCGTCGAACACTACGTTCACGCTATGCAGATGGACTTAGGACTTTCTTCTCTTTTTATAATTCTCTCTCTCTCTCTACATAACGCTACTACGCGAGCTGAGAATTATGAAAAGAAACTTTACTTAACGGAACCTCGTTATTATGGATAGGCTACTCTTTCGAGATAGAGCAGGGACAAAGTCGGCCGACGGAACCCCTCGTATCTTATGTTACATACTTCAACATGTACGCAAATATTATAAACTTCAAGAAATGGTTGAACATTTCCTGCCATGACTAGTTTGGAGTCCCATCCGTATTTGGTGCTTTGTTCTTTCTACGTTCCCGCACTGCATCAGTTAACTCCTTAAGAGCTATGTAAGGGTAACTTACGCTATTTATGCGCATTCCACGGACAACATGCTCCGAAAAGACGCTTACTACTACCTTTTTCATGAGGCATGCAGAGGCCGACACTTCCTGTTTGATGTACTTTAGTTAGTTAAGCAATTACAGGTTTGTATGCGTCACCATATATGTTCGGCCCCGCGTCCTCACATAGCTTTTGAAAGCACTTACTTTTGTGTTTTTTTTGTGACAGACGTTAAGGTTTTGCGCGCACTTAGGTGCTCCTCTTTATAGCTGTTTTAGTTGGATCAGTTGCAATTTCACTGTAGCTTACGCCTCGCTTCAAAACATTACTTCCTTTTCGTTACACGATCTATATTCTACCAGTGTATGTGCTTCCACTTTGGGCAATTAGTCCTCCAAGCCATGGATGCTTTGCAAGCCGTAGTCACATGTTCCATAAACTTTTTAACTTTGCTTTCCGCGTCTGCAGGTTAATGATTCGTTCCTTTATCATTTTATTAAAAAGCCTCTCGTCAAGTGTGCTTATCTTCCATCCAGGCGTGAAAGATTTGAACACAATTGCGTTCCGAGCAACACATGACACTTCCTTTAACTTGGTAAGTTCATAATTTTAGTATAAAAGCACCTCTTTTTCATTTAATAAAACAGCTAAAATCTCAGCACCAAACAAGAATCTCGTGTTACGATTTTTGTTTTTCTGGTGGTTGGACAAGCAAACCCGCGAATGTTGGAGACAAACAAAAATTGATAAATCGGAGTTGAAAAATTATTTGTAACTGTGACATGTTTCAGTTTTCAATATTTTCTCATTGAATGCTGTTGAACGTATCTTAAAATCGCTAATCTTTTGGTTCACGCGCTGGTTTAACCTGACTTGTATGTTCACAAAATTTTGTGCTTTTTTTTTATCAAAAATATAGAACGAACCAGAATAGAATATTTATCGCTCTTATAAGTGCGTTAATTTTGCTATGAGCTTCATGAGGCAAATGTTATAAAGCAATAATAATTTGTACTGTCTTTAAATAATGACATTAAATGTAATAAAGCTAAGCTTTGAGTAAGATTTAAGCAAATTGAGTATACACCCGAATGCAGATGAGAAGTCGGCAAAACTGTAAACGACCCAAAATAAGAAATAACAAAAAAAAATGCAAGTTAAACGGCGGGTATGGTTGAGTTATTTACATACTTAATTTCCCTTGTGCTTGATTAGTAATAATGACGTTTGATAAGTTGATATTTACGAAAATTAAAAAAAAAAAATTCCAATTAAATAAGATTTTTTTACAGACATTGGACGAGTTGATAATGTAGAGCAAAAGAATTAATGATAAAATAGGAAGAAAGGATAAAATATTTTACATAAGTCAACGTCTTTTCAACTGCTGCTGTTAAAATTTACATCTGAAAGGAGGAATTTGAAACTATTCAATGATTGCGTGCTTCGAATACACAAACCTACCATAAATGTAATTAAACCAAAAGGTACTTATTGGATGCGAGCTAAACAAAGCTTACGAAAAATTCTGGATGATAAAGAGTGAAAAATGAACAAACTATGTCGCATGAATGATCGTATGCTGCTTCCATCAATCAAGTCAATAGCCCGTATGCTGTATGCTGAAGTAAACCTATTGAAGTGCGGCTGTTTATGGAAGTTTGAATGCTGATGGGGATTCATATTTCGCTTGGATGATGTATTGTACCTGGCAAGTTTTGTGAGGACTCAAACACGTCGCTTAATTTCGCCACCGTTTGGATGCTAAAATGAAGGTAGATTTAAGTCATGATGATAAGCAGTACGTAGCAACGTAAGTTAAGTTTAAGCACACAAGAGAGACAACGGGTTATGGGCATCTCAGTTGACGACCCCTGTTATCAACTGAGATCTTGTAAGGTTGAAATCCCAAACCTTTTATAGAAATCCAAAGGGCAACTTCTTTTCTGTATCGAGAGTGAACGCGTAAAGGCTTCTCAGATTTATAAAATTAATTATTAAGCTAATGTTTTACCATCACCTTTCTTGATATATCGATAGGATTCGATGAAATACTTTGCTTCTAATTGTTTCCACGTTCACAGTTTATAACGCAATATGCTGTATTATGGTAGGCCATCAAGAATTGTTGAAGCGTTCTTTCTATATCATAATAAAGGTTTAATTTACAAGCAGACTTTTTAAAACTTTTCAGTTTTTTCATTGGTTGCTGGATAGGTCATTTACGTTAAGTATAGGTATTCTAATTTTAATGTTTAGTTGCTAGGCTCTCTAATAACATAAGTGAATTAATAAAGAGAAGTCGAGTTATAATGTCAACCGATATTAGGATTTCGTTTTAATGAGCGGAAAAAAGACGCCTGGAATAACCGTTGAGGCTACCTCGCCATCATTCTACTAAAGATAAATTTTTCCGGCGAAGGAAAAATAACATATTTCACAGTGCATTCAATTGAATTAGTTCAAAAGCAGTTCCTACTCTTTTGCCCTAGGAATTTTGATTGGAGCACATTTGCATCTTCGCCTGTTTATAAAAATAGATTGGTCTTATTAACCTTAACGTAGCCTCAACGTAGCCTTATCGTGAAAAACGTAGATTTATTCTTGGTGTGTGATTAAGTTAAGAAAGGGCATGAATGATTCGCCGTGATATAAACTTCACTGTTCTGGACAGTCTTTGCAATTCTCCGTTTAAAATATTTCCGTCCATTGAAAAATATTGTAGATCGTATTTATGTCCCGAATCCCCACGCCCAACGTCCCAGCTATTTGCTCTACTAGCATTTTCAACAACTGCTTGAATGTGTACGTAGTCTTCTTGCGATAGACGAACTCGGACCAGGTTTCTACGGGATTTTGAGGAGATTGCAGCTTGTATCACTCTAACGCTAGAAATCAGAATTTCCATATGTCCAACCGCTCCCACGCAGTTTGTAAGCAGAAAACATCCCGTGCTATACAAAAAGCCTTCAGAGGAGAATGTCTAATCACTATATTATGACAGTGAAATCATTTGCATTTTCGTTAATTGAGACCAGGAAAAAGGAAGGCGAAAGGACATAACCCTGTGGTACGTCTGCATTTAAATGGAATTCATTTGAAAAATAGCCGTCAATTACGCTCCTATCGAAAGGTTGTCCAGGTAACTCGATATAAATCGAGCGAAAATGCTATCGACACCAAATGCAATCACTTTTGAGACAAGAGCACCATGCGATGCTCTTTCGAATGCCTTCCAGATATCTATAGCAACGACCTTACTTTCGCGACAGGCGTGACTAGTTCAATTCCATTTTCCGGTGAGGTAAGACATTAAGTCCCCAGTGGACTGATTTTTGTGAAAGTCATATTGCCTGTCGCTAATGAAATCGTAGGGTTCTATACATCTCACTAGATGGTAATTGGCCATGGTTTTCACTATAGCGTGACAGACTGCAATCGACCGATAGTTTGTGGGATTTGTGGGGGACCTTTCTTGGGTATGGCCTGGACATTGTCAACTTTCCAGTAACTTGAAAAAGCGCCAGCATGGTAGCACTTACTGAAAACATTGCGTAATGGCCTGGAAATCGCACTTTTTTAAACGTATTTGACCCGGAAGATTTGCGATTGCTAAGATTGACAAAAATCTTTCTAACGACAGAATAATACAGGCATCGAACATTTTACTCTTCTAAGCGATGGCAATGTTGATTGCTATATCGTAATTTGAAACTTAAAGCAAACATTTCAGTCAACATATTTGCTTTATCAACAGTATAATATTTCATCGTTATCGAGAAGGATCGCAAATGACGCAGTGGATTGGTTTCCAATTCTTTTCTTGAAAGGTTAAAGGCTCTTCCTATTTTTTGGAGAGGCAAGAACTTTGACACGTAGCCGCTGCTTGTGTGAAGCTTTTTCGCTACTTCTAAACTGTTTGCGTCGTTTGGGTTAAAACGCCAAACTTTAAATGGTGTCTCTCTGTGCCTGACTGCATATTTGCAACCCTGGTTAAACCAACACTTGTCTTTGGGAATAATCGAAGTATTTTTGAACGAAAGATATGTGCGCATTCCATGTTTGATGGCGTTTTGCATCATCTCTGCAGCAGCATTACTGTTGTTATTTAGAAGCATAGCCTCCATTCAATATGCCTGAAAAAATTATAGAGCTCCGTCCAATTTGTCTTATCGAATGAGAATATTATGTTTCGGGGCTGGCGAAGAAACGTGGTGAAGATTGGCGCGCGAAAAGGATGCAGAAATTGTACAATGCAAGGATCTTAACTTCTTATTTATGTAGATGCGAACGCTCAACGCTTGGAAGATGCGTAGATTCATTTATAAGTCAAGTCACCGCATAATCCCTTCGGAATTCTATGGATCAACTGACGGAGACAATTTTTATTGCGGACAGGGAAATCGCCATCAATCACGATGTCGCTGCCGGGGTAGTTTTGGTGAACTGAAGACATTAAGTTTCACAGAAATTAGAGAAAACCAGCCTATCCACATTTGGATTTCTATAAACAAACCCGAAATGCAACATGTGTTTTTGGTAAGTAAATTTTATCATTAGCGAGGAAAGTTCGGGATATTGGGTGCAACATTGGTGCTGACACTGGAAGACTACATCGTTATGAATGTATGTCACAAGGCCTCCGTGTACAACGTAATTTTGAATAATTTGATAACTAGGTAAGTGAAAACAGTGATCTCTGTGTTCGCAATCAATTTTCACTTACCTGGGTTTCACAAAAAGCAAGTATATCAGGCTAATATTTGTGCATGTGTGCATATAGGACAAAAAAATTTGCACACAGACCGCGTATGTTGCATTGATTGATTTTAAATCTACTCAACATACCTGATGATCCAAGGCACCCCAGACGCTTTGCGGTTTGGTGTAGTATTTTGCGTGGTCACAGCTATAAGCTAAGCGGGTAAATGTTATGCCTTTGCCGATTTGGCACTTACCTCGCTAGCCACGCCCAAACAACCCACCGCGCTAGTGACGTTCGGCGGAATTTAGGGCTAGGATTTATTAGGGACTATTGCTAATACGATGATGCGGGAAAAAAGGCTGTTTACATCGGTTAAATTTTATTCTTAGTGGTTATAGTTATTGTTTAGTCTAAGTATATATATTTTATTCAATTGTAATTCAGTTAATTTTGTGTTCAGTTTAAATATATATTCTCATTCAATATCTCATTCTTGCTTTGCACATTCATGTTTGGCTGAATGTGCATTCATTAACGTAACATTTGTTCATGCACTTGCATTTGCACATTCATGTTTCTGTGTTGATTTGTTTGGCATAACTGACCACAGACAACGATATCACAAATTACATAATCCAGACCTTGAAGTGTGTCATCGTGTACATTAATTTGCTTATGTTGCATTTTGTGGCACACTTCAAGTCGTATTTTTGGAATAAACAAATGCAAAATGCAAGTGCATCATTTCTATGTATTCAATTATTCCACTATAATTTTGACTTAGTTTATAAGAATCCCAATTTATATATTCGTATTTTTACTAATAAAATTTGTCTTTTGCCAAAACCAATTGACCAGCGTCCTTTCTTTTGCTATTTGCGGGTTCTTCCAGTTCCAAGTGCTGGAAGAGCCAATTCAATAAGTTGGTACGAACTGACGAAACGTTCGGTCGACTCATGCCAACCAAGTTAGGTTCACATACTCCCATTGACTGGTTTATCGTTCAAGTAGACCGTACAAACACTTTGGTATTTCACCCAAACTAAACAGTTATTATTGCTGTTTTCCCTTTTTGTAGCTGCTGTTGTTGTTGGTTTATCGTTGATTGTTGTTATTCTGTCCGTTGTTACTCTGTTGCTATTTATGTTGTGCAGTTAGTGTTATCACTCTTATGTTACTGTGTTGCTACTGTTCTTAGATGATTTTACTATTGTTATAGCTATTGACGGTAACGCTTTGGTGCTGTCCTTTTTCGATTTTTTTGGCATTTCGGGTTGCACTATTTTGTTGTTATTTTTGTATAACATAATTTGCTGTGATGATATTGTTATATTTTTGCTACCAATGTTGTATTCGTTGTTAATTTTGTTGCTATTGCTTGTGTTATTCGTAGTGTTAGTATATTTAACTATTACTACTGACTTCGCCGTTTATTTTAGGGCTACCGTGAGGATTTTTTGAATTTTTCGTTTCTATTTCGTTTTTTGATAAAAGATGCTATTTTCATGTGCTCGGCAATTTCTCAATGGCTATTTTCTTCTGTTCTTCTTCTAGAACTTTACCGTTATTGTAGCGCACCTTGAATTTTTCAGATATGCTTTTCTCTCTTTCGACATGTTTATTTTTGAAGCTGGTAATTTTTATTCTTGTTTAAAACTGGTTTGTTATTTTAGGAACTATAACTCTTGTTTTACAGCTAAACAAAAATAGGAAAGTAGAATATTGATGTAATACTACAGATATAAGCATAAACTCGACCAACGTGTTCTACGTATCACAAAACACCCTAACTTAACATTATATGCCTATGTACGTAAAGGAGAGGAAAAGAGATAAATGCAAATAACTTAAAAAAGTAGCTTGATACTAGCTGAAAGCTTAACAGTAACATTGTGTTGACATGGGCAAGCACAACCGATCGTGCGCATAGGAAACTTACTTTTTTTTCAAATTTTTTTTAATAAGAATTTACGAAAATAGTTAAATCACAAATATAATAACTAAGTTTGAGTTTGTATTTCGTATCTGACCATCCACTTGCCGCCGAACCTACCCCTATAATTAATTTCGACGATAGTTATTTCCCTTATTTAAGTATTTCGATAATTTGTTTTTAAAATTAAATAAAGATTCATTGAGCTTTGTTTTAATCATTTATTATTCATATTAATTCACTACTCTTATATCTGTCGCCAGGAGTTCTTTTTTCTTCGTATATCCCCGGTAGCTTTTTTTGGAGACCTAAAAGAAAAATACAACTTAGCCATTTATTAAGCGTAACAAATGCTTCCGTACAACGATGTTATCACCATTGCTGCCTTGATCAACTCTCTTGTGTTGATCTTTACTAACTACGTTTCGAAAATCGGCTTCTCGGCCGATTGGCGTTGCCAATCCATAATGCTCTGAATCGAACTCGAATTCATCGTCCGAATCAGGACTCCTTACCCAGCCCGTCCAGACTGTCAGGTGGTATGTCCTCTACCAACTTTAAATACGTTAATCTACTCTAAAATATGTAGTATGCTACCACGTGCCTCATTTTGGTCCTCACAAACGTTGGAAGTTTTTGCAAACGGGTTAAAGTTGAAATGGTCTAAATTGGTCAAAAGGCACGTCCACACTACACCACAAATTAAATACACTTCTGTTTTGAAAGAAAAAAAATTCCTTCCAATATAAAGAATATAAAAATTATGTTTTTTTTCAAGTTTTTAGGGGGGTTTTGAAAATAAAAAATTCAGCCATATCCAAATATTCTTACTATTTTTTATTTTATTTCAGTTAGTTTAAAATGTATCACAATTTTACGACCTGGATTAAAGATGTAAAAGTACCAAACATAATGACTGCTCGATTGTAAATGTCGTTTTTGTTACTCCCTAAATTCGTAACCTGCACCATGACATGGAAGTTTTTTTTAAAACGTAACCAATCCAATGCACCAAGCCTAATGTCATAGAGCTATTACAATTCAAAATGAAGTAAAATTCATTTGTTGGCTATTAAAAGAAATCTTTAAATTTTCAAAGTAACGGTTACTTCTTACTTATAAATAGTTGCAAGTTATTTTTAAGTACAAACAACAAAAATGTAGTCTAATGCGACAAAAGTAACACATTGGTCCATTTCCATTCGCCCACATTCTAATGGGAGACCCCAAACATAAGTTTTCAGACCTCTTAGCCCACTTTACTTTCATTAAAAAAAATTAGCAAATTTTTAGTACGTAACAAAAATATCGAAAATAATTTAAAAAATAATAAAAAGAAAAAGAAAGTTATATTCGACTAAGGCCGAATCCCGCACACGCACCACCAGTAAAGTCTTTGTATCACTGTGCTTTTTATTATTGTCGCAAAAAAGTGAATGAAATAAAATTTAACTTTCAATTTAGACTTCACCAAAAGGTATTGTTAAGAAAAATTAATCTCCACGTCGTGACGCCGACCACTTAGCTTTTCGCGTTCTACCCTCCAAGCCCTTTTACTTGACATAAATACAACTAATAGAAACAATTAAAAGAAAAAATTAATCTACCAGATCGTGATGTCCACCATATTTACTTTATGTTAAAGAATTTTTAGGCAGACAATATACCTACATGAAAGGAATGAATAAAATAGGTTTAAAAATTCTGTGTTGTTCACCTTATGATTAAAAACGATAAAACCTCAAAAAAGTGAAAAAGGGAAAATTTAATCATTTGTAACTTTGTGTGGGCATGACCGATTTTTTGTTTAAGAAAGTCGATTTGCATTCAGTTAACGCTCCATTGCGAGCTTTTTCTCTGAGCAACGTGGCCCATTTTCAATACCAACCTATGTGCAAAAACTTCCAATACTTTTACAGATTTGAAGTTGATATTTTCATTTTTGCGACCAGGAGAGAGAGAGAGAGATTTTGCGACATACGCCACACAGACTCACAGACACACAAACAGCCAGACACACAAACAGCCACACACACAGACATGGCTTAACCAATTCAGAATTTCATGCTGATTAAGAATATATATGTACTTGGTTTGCGTCTCTGCAGCTTCTATTTGGGTGTTGCAACTATACCTCCCATCCTTCAATGATGGGTGTAAAAATAATAAAATGTAATTATTAGCTTTTATTAAAGGTAATATTTTCCAACATTGAAAATAATAACATACGAAACAAAGAGAAAAATAAATATTTATAAGCATTTCAGCAAATTTCATTTTAAATTTTTGATGGTGTGAGCACCGCATCTAAGCTCATTAGACCATACAAAACGAAATCAGTATTAAGCTTATAAATGAAGTAAGTCTGTTTGTCGAATCTCATTTTCCCGTTATATGTCTAAAAAATTTTCCTTCTGTAGGTCCGTTAATCGAGTATGTGTGTCTGTCCGCCGCAGTTGTCACCAAACCAATTTACATCGCTTTATATTCTCGCTTGTTCCACTATCAAAACTAACATATACACACAAATAATAATGAAGAAAGAGATACTTATAATAATTTTACTTGGCCTTTTGATGACCACAAAATACAAAATACTTCCATGCGCTATAACGTTGACCACAGAGTGAAACCTTCTTCACCTTATCTATAATCTTTTATATGTGATCCATTTTGAGGACGAAAGCAAACACCAAATTTGAAACTATATATATATACATATTTTTTTTTTAATTTTTATTTTGTGTTTGTTAGGTTCAGAATATGTTGCTCTTTTTTTTTCTGTTCCAGAATATTCATAATTAGGCAACATTTTTACTTGATGTATTGTCTTTTAAATTCATTTATGAAAAATATAATGCATGACTTTATTCAAAAATTGTATTTTTACTGTTTATGCGATTTCTTTTGTGAATCCATTGTTTTATCTGCTTTATCTTTTTTTATTTAATTGTTCTTTTCATTAAATAAAAAAGGAATTTTGTCTATTTAAATTTATTTTTTTATATTTTATTTAAAGACACAAACAGTCTTATTTTACTTCATTGAAGCAATAATAGTTCACAAAAAGAAATTTGATTTTTTAGTCACCACATATTGATGATCACAATACTTAATAGAAAGCATGACTTTACTGCATGACGGCTGAGCATTGAATAATGACACGTTTTTTTTTTTGTTACAGTACGCGCAATACTATCTTATCGTATGTGGTCAGACTTTGATTTCTCTTATTTACTTCGAAGGGGCACGGGCACTTTTTCTCTCCTTTGCCGTCGTCATCTTGATTAGTTACCCAACCATAGGAAAAGAAAGGGGTATGAGGAGAATATGATTAGCGGATTTCCGCTATCTTCATTAAGTAAATTGTTGACCTTTTGTGGGGGGCAATAAAAAAAAGAGACAAATCCATATCTACAAATATACACGGACGCTACAAACTATTATCCTCTACTGAAACTCGGGCGTAATTATGTAACCATGCGATAATGAAGTAGGCAACAATCACTAGTACATTCTAATCATGTGAGCAAATTTGCTGGCGTTTTCTCTGAGTTACGTCAAAACTGGCGACAATAAAATTGCTGTCGCTGAGAATAAATTTACATTAGTAATAAGTATAAACCAAGCAAAGTTACCACAATTCTCCCTTTTAGAATTGTGTTTGTAGAAAAACAGCTGTCAAGGAGCAGTATAAACAGCTTTTAGGAAACGAATTATTAAACCACAAACTTCAAAAGATTAAAATATACAAAGTGTTTACGAAATTACATTTGTGAATTGTGAAGAAAAAGAAAAAGAATTTGGTAAAAGTAAGTACAATTTTTTTTTTTAAATATCGAGCTGTGTTAAGGAATGTTAACTTATGTGTACATTTCCGGTTCGTTCTTTGAAAAGGAAAACAATGACAGCCGCGACTCAGAAAGGAGACAAGAAAGTCTTTGCGAGATGCGTCCGACGCCCTTGTACTACCTCGAAACGAGTAAGTAAATCGTTTCTTATGTTTACAAACGATATATACATACATGTAATATTGTTGTATGTCAGAAGTCGATCAATTTAGTCAAGTCTGGTTAAAAGTTAGTCATTTTAAAACTAATACAAGCATCTGAGTTTTCGGTAGTCAACCTGTTCCTGTTCTTACTTAATTTAAATATCATTTGTGAAAATTTACAAGTTGAATCGAATGTGGACAAACTGGCAAAGCCAATTTTTTTTGCAAAATGAACTTCAAAAATAAATCTTTATGGTTTATGGGTTGCGGAGCCTTGTTGTATTTAGATTTATGCAGAAGTTCCGCGTTTCCAAAACGGCTTTTCATTATGTCCTGGGACAAATTGGTATGAGTTGTGGTATGAGGAGTACGTATATACTGCCGGTGTTGCCCTTAGCCATGACTTTAGAGTTGTTGGCTTGAGGAGGTTATGAATGGCTGGCCTGAAGAGACCACCGAGACGTAAGTGTTGCACAAAGCACATTAAAAACCCTTGTATCAGAAGTATTACAAAGGTTCAAAGCAAAACTTTGTGCGGATGGAATTGTAACGTGTTAAAAAAAGCACCAAAAAACTATAAGATAAGATAAGAAGACATCCGATAAGAGTGGATGTCCCGAAGAGCCTTGACTAATGACATCTTACCGAAGTTCGCCGGATCCTCTAAAAAAAAATACGATGAAATCCATTTCAAGGCGAGGAACATTATGAAAAGGTGCATTGGTGAGTACATAGGTTAGTATTACAGTAATTAGTATCTCGAAAATCTAACTACAGTTTTTGGACGCTTCTTTTGCTCGCTGCAGGAAGAGTGAAGGAGCTGCCATAACCCAAAGAAGATGGGAGAAGATCATTGGAATTCTCCAACACTCCACAGGGCCTTTGAAGATACTGTTGCCTTGTGTGTAGGCACCACTATTGAAGCAGTTGGTGAACAAATAAGAATGCATTGCAATGGAAAATTTGAAGGGAGTTACGGAAAAACTATCGACAATATTGTTGTATTAATCTTTTACGTGAAATTCAATTTAATTTTGTGCAATCAACAATTAGGGCTCTTGGTAAAAGTCTCTCTTTTTTCTCTTAATCTATGGTTACAGTTTGTTTTACTTTTGCTATATATTTACAGAGTCAACGAAAGTGAGAAGTTTGATCTAATATTCTGACAATTTTTGTATCGTAGAATCTTTTAGTTTTTTGTCTTTTTTTTCTTCATAATCTCCTTCTTTCGTGTTTCACTGACACGGATTGTTGATGTCGTGTGAAAACAGACCCAGAATCTGAACGATTCATCTCGTACTGGCCCTGCGAATGGTTTTGCCATGCAAAGCGTACTGATCTTAATGGCCGTTCTGCAGATGCAGTCGTCGATCCCTCAAACGGATTACGATGGTCATGTCCTAACTGTAGAAGCGGGACATTGATTTCTATAAACTCTTCACAGAGACCAGAAATAGTTTCTTAGATTTGAGCAAAAGTCTTGGCTGCTTGTGCGATACGTTTGAAAAAATTAAGATTAGGTTCGATGAGTGTCGTTATATTGAGCACTCATCTTCTTCCCCAGCTAGCAAAGTTACAACTCGTAGCGTAGCGTGTGGTACCTCACCTCTAAGCTCTCCTAAGTCTGATTCGTTGATACAAGTTAGCGCTTCCTCAATGTCTGCAAAGAACGATAGTGTTTCTGCTATCGTTGAGTAGGTCGGTAACAAAAAATTACAAATAAGACAGAAAGTCCTTCGGGTTTGAGCTACGCTGATGTGGTAAGGACAGCTCCTGTCAGTGGCGTCACTCACTCTACTCTGGCATCACCGCCGGAAAATAATAAAGGAAATAGGAAATCGTCCTCTCCCCCTGGCTATTCGAGTGTGAACGCTGGCCACCAAACTGGGCGCGTCGCACAAGCTGCTCGTGCAACTGTGGTTACTCCTTCTTCATTCTCCCCATTTCAAAACTCTTCAGCCGCGAACCCTACTGTTCCTAGTAGAGATGACATTTGGTTGACGGCAGTTCGTCCCAGAAAGGCAATATTTGTGTCAAGACTGGCATCTGATACATCCGTGAATAACATAAAAAGTTATCTGGCGGCGAAAGTCCCAACAGTCAATTTAAAGCATGTGAGCTTTGTCAAATTGGCTCCTTCTCAATCTAGAACAATC
>KK502547.1:363371-467733 GCA_000688735.1 Glossina austeni | reverse complement strand
ACTTGGCAAACGTAGATTTATTCTTGACGTTTCCTTCTTAATCAAAGTAATAAATGGTACTATTGACTCGCCCGGATTACTTGCTGAGATAAGCTTTAATGTCCCTAACCGCTTCTCTAGGCACCTTAACTTGATTAAGCTTAGTCAATGTAAATACAATGATGAGCTGTTTAGACCGGCCAGCATTGTTTGCAGGAATCTAAATGGTGTCTATCACTTATTCTCAATATCGAATTCTTTAAAGTCTATTAAAGCAACTTTGCTTAATACGCGCGATTTACCTAAGTCGTACTTAAACCAACTTACATTCTTAAATTCTCTTTTTTTTTTATTTCGAAAACTAAATGGTGTTGTTAACGTTGTCGGTTGCCAAGCTTGTGCATGTTTGCACTGATTTAGGGGTTCACTTGCAAGCTTGATATGTTCTTGTTGTGGTGCTGCTCTTGAAACTTCAAGCCTCTGGCTTCCCTCTCAATTTAGTGAAATCGATAAGCTCTTACCTGCACAACAGATCATTCAGAGGTTTGTTTAACTTTATAACCTCGGATGATTTCCCCGTTATGTCATGCGTACCGAGAGGCAGCCACTTAGGACTCGTTTTATTTAATTTATACATTAATGACCTACCCTCGGTGATTAAATCCAGCCATATCTTAATGTATGCTGATGGTGTGAAACTGTTTTCTTCCTTTTCCATAGAATCGCAATCACGTCAGCTTCAAATTGACTTAAATAATTTGGTTGCATGGTTCTCGTTGAATTTTATGAAATTAAATCTAAATAAAAGTAAGAAGCTTTCTTTCTCAAGAAGGAAGTCATCCATCGCTCAGTGTTTCATTCACTCGCACAAGTCGGATGACATTGATTCGTTCACACAGTCAGGCGTTCTATTTGACCACGTTTTCCGCGCTTGGTTGTCTAAAGAGATGGTCTAAAGAACTCGATGATCCCTACATTAGGGAGAAGCTGTACATGTGTTTGATTAGACCAATGCTTGAGTATACTTGATAGTCCCTACGTTACGAAAAGGCCGTACATGTGTTTGATTAGACCAATGCTTGAGTATGCCTCTGCTGTTTGGTCTCTTCCTATAGGTGCTATTGAATCTGTATATATATTGAATCTGTACAATAGCAATTCTTGCTGTTTGTCCTAAGGAATTTGGGTTGGGACCCGATTGCCTCTCTTAATAAATGGTACTAGTGACTTCCCCGCATTACTTGGTGAGATAAGCTTTAATGTCCCTAACCGCTTCTCTAAGCACTTTAGTCAATGTAAATACAATGATGAGCTCTTTAACCCGGCCAGAGTTGTTTGGAGGAATCTAAATGGTGTCTATCACTTATTCTCAATATCGGATTCTTTAAAGTCTATTAAAATAACTTTGTTTAATACGCGCGATTTGCCTATGTCGCACTTAAACTAACTTGCATTCTTAAATTCTCACTTTTTTTTTTATTGCGAAAACTAAACGATGCTGTGTTGTTAATGTTTTCGGTTGCCAAGCTTATGCATGTTTGCAATGGTTTAGGGGTTCACTTGCAATCTTGATATGTTCTTGTTGTGGGTGTGCTTCTGTGCTAGCTGTGTACCTTGGCTTATTTTTTCTTTTCTGTCTTATTTATTTGTACATGAATTATTATTTTGAGTTACTTTGTTTTTATTATTCTGTTTTCACATCTTCCTATATTTTGTATACTAGTTTTTAAAATAATTATACGAACTACGATAAAGTATACGATTTACTATTAAGATTCACTTGAATTCGACTGTTAATTTGGCTTAGTCAAATTTCATGTATAAATAAAAAAACAAAAATAAATTTTCTTTTTCATTATTTTCCATTAATTCTTGTTCGCAACAAAAAGAGATAATTTTGTTTTTTAACAATATATATCATTACCTTTTCCTCATATGTATTTTAAAAAACTCTCATTTTGAGGCATTCCAACTCACACCTTCAATTAATAAGGCCAAATGCGTGGTCTGTTCAAGAAAACGGAGAGACGCTTCTATTACTCCGAACTCATTACTCTTTTATTGCTCTTCTATTCCGTTTGTTAAAACGTTCGATGTTTTAGGCTTTGTTCTACACACGAAACTCTTTCCTGCTGCTTACATTGACAGATTTGCCGAATATTTTTTCAACTCGTTAACGTACGTTCATTTGTGGTATTTCTTGGGGCTCCAACTTTCACTCATCTTCGCTGATGGGTCGTAGGCAGCGGTTTTTGGTTTCTAAAACTTAATATTGAAGCTTACTTCTCAAACCATAAGAGAATAATTCACCTTATGGTCGTCATATATACTCTTTATTTCGGCAAATAAATAAAGCACTTTGATTTATCAATTGTGGACTTAGACGTGATGTTATTTACCTTACTAACAGGCTGATGTTTAATCACATGGGTTGTAGTGATCATCTGTTCAATAGTAACATAGTCAATATTTCTTTATGTACGTGTGGGGTCTTACAATCCCCTGATCATATCCTATTCGTCTGTCCGGATGTTGTCACTTCTATTCGCCGTTCCACACTTCGCAAGTTGAATATATGTGGTGTTCATGACTGCAGCATCCAGATTAGTTGCGGATGGTTCAATATTTAAATTTTCGCAATTCGATATTTTATACTGCATGCAAATGTCGAGAAGGAATGTATAACGATTTGCGAATTTTTCCATCTTCCTTGAATCTTTCCTTCCCCTACGTCTTTCAAACAATCTATCGATCTTGAAAAATGAATAAAGCTGCATTTCTGTTTGATTGGATTCAGTGGACTTATGTACGGTGTCATTAACCATTATGAGTACTCTCTACCCATCTAAAAGATATTCCCTGCCACCTGAAAATATTTGCAAGATAGAGATACCTAGTTTTTTAATATATCCCACTGCTTAACAAACAGCCAAGCATAGCTTGATTTCTACTCTAATGGTCTTCTAAATAGCCTCTTCCATTGGAATATCTCTCGTGGCGTGATCTAGAAAATTTAAAAATTTACTGCCCTAATTGTCACTTCATGGTCACAAACCTTAAGCATAAAAGGTTCAAATGTGCATATATGAAGAAGTACACGGATATGTAAATTACCTTACCACCATTCCGCTTATACTATGCTTCACTTTTTTCATTAACAAAAACTCTTTCGTTTTGTATGGGCTTTTGAAAATATATATGAGTTCTTTCTACGCTTCTTTTGTAATAGAGCTTTAACACAACGAAAGCACAACCACAATTACTAACCACCTGGAATACCAAACATGCGATAAAAGTACAACTTTGTCTTGAAATTAACGCTCCAACAGATTCATTCGGTGCAAAGTTTTTTAACAATTGAAAAAGTTCACAATGTAACGCATTGGTAACCTACAGACTGCAACATCTCCTAAGTTATCGCTAAACGCATCACCGGCCCTATGTAGCTTTTCCTCAAATCAACGCTCGTACGTAGCTTTCGCAGAATGTAGTCAAAACCTGCTTTCTGCAAAAATCTGCGTGTAACAATTAATAGGGAGTTGTTCACGAATACAAAGGTTTTCGAATACAGGGGTTGTTCGCGAATACAAAAAGCTATCTATCTATGTATCAATATATGTATGTATGTATTTGTCATTTTTCTTATTTTTTAATATCATATACACAATTTTCTGTTATGTAATTTATGTACACTTTTCATTAAATGTTCAACTAAAATAACCAATCTCAGAATTACTCCCTAGTTTTCTTAACGACCAAAATTCTTATGCTGTAAAAGTCATGTCTCCCGTTTATCCTTATGAAATTCGCTCAAATACGACTTCTTGCTTACCAATATGTTGCAAATAAATAAGCGACTTAATTTTAGTGCTTAGTAATTTTGTGATGTTGGAAGTTCGACAATGAACATAATAGTTATATTACACACTTATTTCCAATCAAGTTACAAAAAGATGTTAACAAATTAATAAATGATTGCATGTGCTTTGATCAGCGACATCTATTGGTGAAAATGATAAAGGAATGCGAAGTATCAATATGCACAGACGTTAAATTCAATGACTTTGGTCTTTCTCTACATAAAGTAACAGTTTTCCATTTAGTATTATTGAGTTATTCAGTGTATGCAGACGCTAATTATAGAACGCTCAGAATTGCATTTTCGACATTGATTAATTTTATTGTTTGAATTGAAGAAATCTGGCCCATCAAACGTTTTTATAATCTTATGATAGTGCTGCTCCTCCATATTCAAATTGTCGGTTTTAGTTTCAACGATTTACGTCAATGGCAATGGTGATTTTTATGTCAATGGCACACACCGGCTCGGAGGACCAAAAAAATTCGAAGACAATGAATTGTAATTATTGGACGAAACCCCAGGTCACTCTCTCAGCTTAGCAGTTGATTCATCAAAACTGTGTTTAGACGTTTACATACGATAGAAAGTATTCAAAAGAAATGAAAATGGTTATTGTACGAATTGACTGAAAATGCCACTTCGAGCCGTTTCAACATCGCGGTTTCATTGCTTGCCACGCAGAAGAAGAACAGTTTTCTGCGGCGTATTCTAACTGGCCACAAAGTTATGCTCTACATATGGTGGGATCAGCTTAGTGCAGTATTGCAAACTGCTAAAATCAAATGGAACCATTACTGCAAATCTCCACTGACGTCAATTGAACAAACATAACGGACGTCAGATACTTGGAAGTCGAAAAGCAGACGGACGTTTTGGGTTCATTCTATGGCATCTTATGTATTATGATTCTACTTCCGACGACATCATTCTACATACTTTGTAAAGATTGTTATGTTGTTTTCCTATTTGGGATTATTATTTATTTCTGCCTTTTTCTGCCAAGGTATGCCTCAGCGGCTGTTCCAGGCGTTTTTATGTGATGTTAGTTCACCTGCTTAACATTGTTTTCAGTGATATATGTTTAATCAGCACAGGAAACAGGAAAAGGAGTAAAACTTTCATGGTACTTTACAATCCAATCTTTTATATTGTTACAAATTTCCGCTTTTCTCGATACGGTCCGTATCATTAGATTGTGGGTATTCTTTTCAAGAGAAATTGACTTCGAAATTCTTTTAACTTCAAGTTTCTTTATTTACAATCTATTTCTTTTAAAGGTAGGATTATTTACATTTTACTTTGGCAATACTCTTGACTTCTCAACTCTAATATTCTTTTTCAACGCAAATGTTCTTGCACGACTCAATGTTCTTGTCCGTCTCAAATGTTCTCGTGCGATTAACTCTGACTTCCGCTAATAGTCTATTTATACATTTTGACAAGCATATTACTATCACCTAACTTCATGGCTTCATTTTTGATCCGTTAACCTGCTTTTTCGCTAATCGTTTTCCTCGGCCGGCAACTTTATGACACGCCGTGAATATGCACTAGGGAATTTATTACTTGGGAAAAATCAATTAGTTCGCATTAACTGGATTTGGAAATTCCGTAACAATGTCAATGTTTTCCTCTTATATTTCCTACCAATCTAAATAAGCAATCGCTCAATTAACATAATCTATAACTAACCAGATGGTTTCAAAAAATTAGAATTAAAATTTCCAACCATTGTGAATAGGCCTATCGCCTATCTTGGTCAGTTTACATGGGCGGTTAATTAGAGGAAATACGGGCAAGTCCGATGTTTACATATTGCTCTTACGTTTCGGTATTGTTATTCAGACGACGGTTCGATTCAGAAGGAAGGGGATATGCAATCTTCTTCTTCTCTGTGCCTCTGTTAAAGATTGTATTCGCGTGGCCAATCGTTTAATTGATCACATTTGAAATATGCCAACTAACTGTACTTCGAATGTTTCCAATATTTCATTCCGGTCCTGAATTAAAGCATGGACGACCTATATACCTGCAATCCTTAACTAATAATATATATAAAAAAAGTTAACGGTATCTAAAAATAACTTAAACTACACTTAGCTGGTAATATATATGGAAAAAGATAATGATATATAAAAATAGCTCAAACCATGCTAAAACTTATGATACACTTACGTCCTCACAGCTTTTTAGTACATTTTTACTTAAAAGAATTTAAAAAATAACAACTATATATTCTTTTCTTTTTTTGCCTCTTAATAAAAAAGTATACATAATTTATACAATTAATTACAATTAATTTAAGGAAAAAAATTTAATTAATACAGTTATACTTTACACACAAACGTGTATGTAAATATAAGTTGTAATTTGAATAAACATTAATTATTATTATTTAATTTTTTTTTGTTTGATAATTTTGAATCGAAAGTACGAAAGAATAACTAAACTCAGGTGGCTTCACCCGAATGCATTCGGTTATCGGCGGTATAACTTAAAACAAAGCAAACAAAGCAAAGTAATTAATATTATAATATTTAAAATCAAAATAAATTTTTGCGCTACCTTTTTTTTGTTGACCCTTGTGCACATTTTCCTTGGCTTTTTTAAACCATCAATTAATGATAAATGAGAATAATTCTTCCATGTAGCTTACTCCGTTAAAGAAGGCTCAAGGTTAGTCTCGAGCCCGAGTGCAGCGCGTCTTAAGAGAGAAAGAATAAGCTTTACAATAAATTTCACTCGTAATTCGTTCAACAACAGATTTCACTCGTATTTGTTTCCACAGTAAATTTTCTGCACAATCAAAATTATAGAACATCAAAATATTCGTCTATCTCAGAATCTTCCACGAAAAACAACATTTTTTTTGTTTTTTTTATATTCCAAAGTTCGATTATTAGTCTTCAAGTTTCAATAAAAAATAATTTTTATATATCTCCAAAATAAAAATTGATTACAGCTTATTAAACATATTTTTGGTGGTTTACAAAAGCATTGTAAGAATGAAAGAAGAAAATTTAATGAAGTGACCATAAAGTTGTGAACCATAAAGTTGTTTTCTCTTATTTTCAAAGTTAAAACAAAATTTCATCGTATTTCCTGAATTGCTTTTGTCTCCTGCACAAAATCCGAAGTACATAGACATCTCATGTCTTGATAGAGAAAAGCACAATACTCCTGTTTTGCAGTTCATAGATTTCGCAAGGCTACAAGCAAAAAAAGTTTTGGCGATCATTCTGCATCACCTAATTCATGCGCTAAGTCCAAGACCCCAAGAAAATTTTAACAACAAAAATTAAAAATAAATGTTCTACGAAAAAAGCAATCGCTGTTTATAAAGGACAACTTTCGATACCAAATCAAACAGTGGCATTTTATGCTACCATTGCGTCTAGAAACAGTGATCAGATCCGTCCTTTATGTTATAGGACCACATAACAGCCTAATTTGAATACTACGACACTACCATCATCACTTTTAACGTTGAAATCATCGAACTACAAAATAAATTCCCCACTTTAACCGTAGCTACAATTTCCTGCTATTACCCATCATTCATCTCCTATGTTCAGCAACACAACACGTATCAGCATTAACAATACAATATCTAAACTAGCATGTAAGTTACCTGCTTACATAACAACAAACACTGATATATTTTTTAAGTAAGCTGTTATGGTAAGCAAGGAGCAGCTATACATTTTTCATTGTGGTTTCTCCGCCTTATTGCAGGGCGGTGTATAAGACAGATATTGATTCGTGTTGTGTATTGTTCCCGCGGTAGGATGGATTGGCCCTGGTCACGAATGCATAGCAACATTGTTGGTAACTCGTTGTAAATAGAGTATTGTAAAGAGTGAAACTTGTAGCGTAGAAAGAATTTAGTGATTAAGGAACCCCCAATGAATCTCTAATCCAACGGCGTGTGTGATAGAGGATACAGACTCCTTGCCCTAGGTAGCTCAATAGATTTTATCTTTGGTTTAACCCGTTCGGTTTCAAAACGCGCCAAGTCAAGGGTTGCTAAAACACAGTTCGGAAAAGCCTCCAACTACAATTCGGATTCTACGCACGTAACTATCACATTAAAAACGATGCTTTATTGACAAGAATCTATAAATGTTTACAAAATAATATGTTTATTCCTAAATCATCAAAATATTAATATAAACAAAAGTAATAAGGGCGCTTGTCGCAATATCATTTTGACATCTCTTCTTGTTTTTCTCTTACGATCCCTTTGTGGGGTACCCTTTTTGCTCTGCCATTTCAAATCCGCGGGGTAAAACTGTTAAAAATCTTTTGCACTATTTAAATATGACATTATTCAACGACGGTTCTGCGACCCATTTCTCCACTAGAGGAACTCATGTATATATCCAACATTCTCCCACGAACGGTCGACTAGGCAAACAATTCAACGGTCGCCGGTTCCAATCTCAAATGTAGTAGAGTTTTCAATATAGGCGAGCATATGATCAAAGTTATCCGCTGTGTAGATAGTTACGACACATACACAGTTCATAAGAATACAAACAGTGAGGCGGATAAGATACAAAAAGTTATATTGAGTGCAGCACATTACTCTATCTCTCCATATAGTGGCAAAAGCCGCCGTAAATATGTCGCATGGACTAGACGTTTTCTTCTTCGAAAAATTAAGCAACGAGCGTGGGCTAATTTTCGAACATATCGAACACGTTTATAAAAGAACAAACTCTATTTTCAAGTTAAAATGCAAAATCTCTAAGAGATTATGTGAAAAGGGTTGTATGAGAGAGTTGTGCAAAATGCACTATGTTTATCAATTCTCTTTTATCTCACAAAAATTGTGGTTCAAAATTAACAAAATTTGTGATTCGAATTCAAACGTGTCATCAATCACCAGTCGATATAATATAACAAATTTTTTTGATGGACAATGGTCCAAGCACACAGAAGATTATAATTTTTCTCTTACCTTCACACAGACTAAAAATTTTATTTTGAACAACACGTACCCACTCTCCTTTACCTAAAATCATCGAGTCCTCAATTACCATATATGAATTTGACTATTCTCTATTAGCCATTCGGAGAAAATCACCTTTGGACAGAATATCCTACGCAATGGCTACTAATTCGCCTGCAGCTCTAAAACAGCGTATTGCCAATTTATACAATAATATTTTAGAAAAAGGTGATAATCCATAAAATTGGAAAACAGCTTTAAAAGTGTCGATTCCTAAACGAAATAACGGGGATACGGATTTCAGTGGGTATCCTCCAATTTCTTTGCTCTCGTGCATCGAAAAACTGCTTGAAACAATCATTGCAAAACGGCTCTCTTAAGTAACAAGTAACGATTTAATTAGTCATAATCAAACGGCTCTCATAAAAGCTCAGAGTACTTTTTACTGCCTGTTACATTTCGATCAGTTTTTTGGCATAACGATTTCACACCGTAATCGTGTATCTCTTTTAGCTCTAAGCTTCATCAAAGCTATTGAGTCCCACGTCGCATTAGAAAAACTTTCAACTTGGAAAGTAGTCCCTAAAATTTACAATTTTACTCAAAATCTATTGCATATTGTCCGATATTTATCAATTAACTAATGGGATTCCACAGAGATCTTCCCGTAATTTCATTGCCATTGCTGAAGTTAGCCGAATAATATCTAACTACAACAAAGTTTATCATTGGATTTACGCAGATGACGTGTTTATCATTACATGCATTCCTGAAATTTTTATAGTTATCCTGAATAGTTTTTCGAATTGGGGTAATCGTCTAAGCGAAACTTTGTACATCCATCCTCACTGATTCATGTTGTTTCTATCTATAATTGAGTATAGCCTAGAAATTTATGGAAAATCTGTCAAAAGTAATATCGAACTTTTCAACACTCCATATAACGCAACTCTCTCTCTCTCTCTCTTCTCTTTATGCATTCTCAAGTACATCAACTAAAAGCATTTTAAGAGAATCGGGACCTCCTTCCCTACCTCAGCGTTCCCAGTTTGCTATGCTTCGCCTAACCAACCGTTTATTGCTTCAAGATACCAGAAAGGTAGTAAAAAGGAAAACCATCCCAAAAATGAAGTCTGCAATAACCTTCTACATAAATTTTGTCAAAAAACAAAAGCTTGGTATAACTCAGTTTCTTCAACGCTATTTCAGTTTACCACCATGGAAACCCAACCCTCCGTCCATCAGAATGGACCTTAAAGCCTAGAGCAATCAAACAACCACTAAAACACTATATAAGCAACTGTTTAAGGGTTTACGTGCAGAATTGTCCTGGTGAGCATTTCTTTATACCGACCCATCCAAAATTAATAACAATGGTCAATAGTAGAAGTTGATCTTTTGAACAATTATTGTTTTAGTTTACCGCTGAAACGGTAGGAATTTCTTATACTGTAATTTTGACTTCACAGCGTAGAGGTCAATTCTACGTATGCACCGACAGCCCAGGAGTCCTTATTGAAATTCTTAATCTTAAAAAAGACACCCCTACGTTACTACAAACCCGAAAAAAATCAATTCGAAATCCTAATAAACTGAAACTCATGTGTAATCTTTTGAAAAGTAAAGCGATCTATTCAAACGACGTAAATATTACCAATTTCAAGCCTTTCATTAAATTGCGATTAGGACATACCAACCTTACCCACAATCATCAATTAACTAAAAATGGAGGACTGCAATCGGGTCTTTCCGTTGCAACCGTAGTGCGTTGCACTCAAGAAAAAATGCTTTCCTTGCGTATAAACCGTTTACACGTCTTCTTAAAGCGGGTAACAAAAATAATATACCTAAAAAAAAAATTTTTTGTATGATTGCAGTCATACAAAAAGTTAACATAATTGTAACCCCTATACGTTTCCACATAAGCGGTACACAATAAGACATATCACATGCATATTTTGTTTAAATTTTTTTATATTTAAAACATATATGTACATAAAACACGTAAATGTTACTTTGCGCGAACCGATCGCCTTTGATGGTAGTGCCCCTTTTCTTGTACTGTGTAAAAGATTTTTTTTGTGTAATAATAATAAAAATATTATTTTTATTATTAATAATAAAAATATTATTATAATAATATTAATAATAAAAATATTATTTTTATATATTATATTATATATATATATATATTATATATATTAATAATAAAAATATTATTATAATAATATTAATAATAAAAATATTATTTTTATTATTATTATTACAATTTTAGACTAATGAAATAAATTCTTAGACTAAAAAAAAAGACATTGTGTATTAGCAACGCAGACTATCGGCTCTAATTTATATAAATGTACTTTAGATATTGAGCCTAGTAGTTTTAATAAAGTAATATATTGAAAAGTAAGTAATATATTCTGTTCTGAAGCTAATTTTAAAATGTCCAAGGGGTTAATCTTTCCAAATGCGATACCTCTAGCCAAGGAAAAGTTAAGGCAGTCGCAGAGAATGTGGTTTATAGTAAAAATTTGTCCACAACTGCAGATTGGGGAGGACGACTTCTTCAATATCCATTGGTGAGTTGTAATTGTATGGACAAGGCGAATTCTCGAAAATGTTTGGATCTTGATTTTCTCCAGATTTGTGTAAAGGTGGAATTAATTGAGGGTTAATAGAAGAGTAGTGTTGATGATGATATTGTAAATTTCCTTCTGTAATTTTCTCTTTAACTTTTCTTCCAGTGTATCTTTGAAGATCCACCTTTACCATGACATCATCCATAATTAGCGATGCAGAAGCAGCATACTTCGCCGCTCGATCAGCCTGCTCATTTCCCAATGAATCGATATGACTTGATACCCATAGCATTTTAATTTTTTCGCAGGGTGTGGTAATGATATTCTTTAATTTGTTGATGGTACTCCATCTCAAAGTCGAAAGATTCCATATAGCTTTTAATACAGACAATTTGTCAGTAACAATGACGGTTTTGAGTTTGTCTTTATGGGAAAGGTTCGTAGTGTGAGGGGTGGCTCTGGCTTCGGTTATGAAAGTTGAAGCACTTTCGTGAAATATGTGATTGAGCATCAACCACGGCACAAGCAGGAGGAAGACCAGAAGATTTTGAACCGTCTGCAGATTTAGGCAGCCTTTCGGACAAAATTCATCAATGTCAAATGCTCAATGGGTTCGATATACGTCTTAAATGGTCTCTTGTTAAACAATAGACGATATGTTGTACATGCCTTAAATGAAATCGTCGGAAATGTTTTATTCAAAATCCATGGGCCATAGACGGCTGTACTGCGAGGAGTAGGTTACTCGTCCTCAGCTCCGCTAGAGTTCATAGTGAACAAGCAATAGTAAATGCAGAACGGATTGGTCAAAGATATAGTAGCTGCCCAGTCGTTAAAGGCATAACACTTACTGATTGGGGCGATCTACTAGACTACGGCAACCATTTCCTTATCTCTTTCCCTTTCCAGATGTTTTCCCAACCGTAGTCGAATAAAAGACATCCATTGAGATTCCTCATATTAAAAAAAAAACAATATATTATATTTTCTACTTTTAATACGAGGAAACCATGTAAAAGTAGATAAGTATAACACGCTGCATACAAATCCATTGGACTTTTGTTGAACGATAACTTAATGTGTTGTAGCATTATCGATCTGTCGCACTCTACCGTGATTTACAATTTACGCAAAGTTTACATTTCAACATAATGTGACACCTAACCTAGTTAAGATAGCCTAATTTAGTTGTAACCCACATAGTCACAATTCTAGTAATAACCTACTTTAATTGCGTTAATTGCTTACGTTCGCATTCTAGTAATAACCTACTTTAATTGTGTTAATTGCTTACGTTCTCATTCTAGTAATAACCTACTTTAATAGTATTAATTGCTTAAGTTAGCACTAAATTATTTATTTTATAAGATACTGACCATACCTCAGTTTGACCAGAAGTAACTTAGAATTACACGAATGAATAAAGATTTTATTTGAACAAAAGACTTTAAAACAAAAGACGCCAGTGGAATTTTTTTTTTTAACTGGCGTCCAAAAGTTTTTTTTGCCAAAAGTGGAACAAATATTTTCTATCGGACAATTATCAAAGAAAAAAAAAAGAAAATGTTTAAAAGAATACATCGGAGTATAGCTATGCTGTTCGATACCTACAGTATACAGTTATTTGTATAGCTTAAAATTAATTTTTTTGATGTGAAACAACTTAATGACGACAAATATGCCAAGAATCCATAATGCAATTTAAAGAACCAACTTATTGTTACGAAAATCCCAAATCCAGTTAATGCTAACTGATCGATTTTCGTAAGTAATAAATTCCTTAGTGCATACTCGCGGCACGTCATGCAGCTACCGGCCAAGGAAAACGATTAGCAGAAAAGCAGGTTAACGGATTAACAATGAAACCATGGAGTTAGGTGATCGTAACATGCTTGTAAAAATGTATATAAGTAGACTATTTGCGGAAGGCAGAGTTAGTCGGAAGAGAACATCGAGTGATACGAGAACATTAAGTCGTAAGAGAACATTCGAGTGAGGAATAATGACAGTTGTGTTAAGAAAAATTGTAAATAATCCTAGCATTAAGAATGGATTGTAAATAAAGAAACTTAGAGTTAAAAGAATTTTGAAGTTCATTTCTCTTGGAAATAATATCCACAATCTAGTGATACGAACCGTATCTTGGAAAAGCGGAAATTTGTAACATTATAATAAAGGACGTGTTTTATCACGAAAATACACCAGTGCCCAATCCTGACTACAAACAAAAAAAGAGGAAAAAATCTATATATATATATTGTGAAAATTGCAAAGACTTTAAAAAAAATAAATAAATAAACTCAGAACTGAAGACAGTTAAAACTGCCGAAAATAACCAAGAGAGATCAACTTTACGCCAACCGCAAGTATAATTCAGCAGAGATGCAGATCGCTTACAATTAATTATGTTATAACTATTATTTAAATTATTACACTTAAGTGCTTTTAAAATATCTTTGATATATATATAAACTCTAATTTAAGAAAAATTTCTAAAGCCAGAATAGAATTTTATAAAAACTCCTACATAGAAACGTCATTAAGCAGCTTTATTTCCGTGTATTGAGAGAAAGGATAAAAAGTTGTTTTTTTTAAAATTTTTTTCTTTTTCACAACATTATGGGGGCTAAGGAGGCAAAATTTGATGATACCAACGTTAATGTTGTTAATAATGTAGAAATAACTAACTACACGACACAATTAGAATTTATACAATATTTAATCATAATTGCAATAATTATAAGCGCTATTCATCTTCTAATGACTGTACATCTGCTACACAAAAAGCAGTTAAAAAAAAAATATTCCAAGCAGGCCAATGAGACACTAAATGTCTAAAGCTACCCCTCCAAATAAACATACACTAGCCACATGACCTATCCCCCGCAAGAAACTGATATCCCAGAACCCGGCAACGGGCAAACATCCTTCACGCCGATATATTATGAACAAGCCCACCCTCTCCCAACAGGGGACGATGTTGAGACAGTAGAATTCCAAGAGGAAATTTCAGAAAGAAGGTAGAGGCGACAATTCCAGCAGCCACAGCAGTCACGGGTCAACACATCAAACTATGAATGGACTGGCCAACTATAGTACAACAATACAAAAGTATTAAAGAACGTTTCGACAAGTCGTATAAATGTCTTAATATCGATAGGCCTACAAGCGCAGACACAATAAGCAGAGATATACAAATCCTTGTAAAATGTCTGGAAGACGTACGAACAATATTGAATGTTAACTACGACCGACTCACATCAACGCATAAAAGCACAGCGGATAAATACTTCCAGAAACTACGAGGACGGATATTAGCCATCACAAATAGAAGAGGGATAGAAGTCCCCATAGGTAATGCCCTCCACGAAACTATGAAACCATATCACCTTACAACAACGAAATCTTCCACTGACAATATGCCACAAACATAAGTAGAATTCCTCAAGACAGCCTCAAGTCTTATCCCTGACTTCGATGGAAAGATTGAAAATCTCCAAAGCTTCATAGACGCACTAGAAATAGTGGATTCTATCAAAGAAACGTATGAAGCAACAGCAATCTCTCTAGTAAAAACCAAATTAAAAGGGGCTACCAGAAATCTAATAAGTCAGGAAACCACACTGATGCAAATAAGGGACACGTTAAAGAATAAAATAAAAGAAGAATTAGTAGAGGTCATGACAGCCAAAATCATGAACTTACAGCAACGTAATAAAACAGCTAACCAATACAAAAGAAGGGACCTAACATAGGCCTTGGAAGGAGCATACATTTCGGATGGACTGACAAATACGCTCGCTGCCAAATATAGCACCCAGCAAGCTATCAAAGCAATGAGCCGAAACTGCTCTATAAATAAAGTCAAACTTATCATGGAGACAGGAACAATATGAACGAAGCAATAACAAAGTTCGTAAACAGTTGCACGCAAGCAACCAGCAACGGCAACACAGTTTGTCATTATAGAAACAAACCAAACGTTCCCACTAATTACCGCGGACGCAATAGAGGACGATATAATTACGGTAATAACTACCAACGCAGAGAATATACCAACAACTACCGTAGCAAGAATAATTGCAACAATGGAAATCGGAATAACCCCAATCACGCACGAGTAAGAAACGACAGAAACGTTAAAATAACGCAGTCGGAAAACGACCAAACCCCCTTGAGCGAATAAAAAAGATATATGACTTCAACCTCAGTCTGAGTAATTTTATAGAAGTCAAGAATGCAGAAACAAACCACCCACTAACCCTATTAATAGATATAGGAGCTGACATATCACTACTAAAATACACACACAACGAATACAATAACATAAACACAACATACACGACTAACATATCTGGCATCGGAAAAGGGACTACCAAATCACTCGGAACTACTTACTTAGATTTAAAAATGATTAGCTTTCTTGCCCCGCACAAGTTCCACATAGTATCCGCGAAGTTTCCTATACAATGTGACGGGATTCTCGGATTTCATAAAAAATATAATTGCGTTTTGATTCCAAAACACAAAAGATACTCCCACCATACGGCCCAGACACTTTCACTCACAAATACAAAATCCCTTAACACATATTTTCAAAAAAGACACACTCCTATTGCCAGCAAGAGCAGAAGTTATTCGTCTGATACAGCTACCAACAAAAGAAAAATCAGTTCTAGTACCAAATCAAAGACCACACCCAGGAGTACTAGTGGCCAGCACTATTGTGGAAAGCAAAAACGCCTTTATAAGAATTGTCAACACAACCATGGATGACGTAGCCATAAATAGTAGCGATATTGAATTTGAGTGTTTAAATAACGCTGAAATCTTAATAGTAGGCCACAGAACAGAACAAGAAAAAAAGTTAATACTATACAAATTAAAATTTCCCACAACATTCAAACAACCGCTAATAGAAATATGTACAGAATTCTGCGACATTTTCGGTATTGAAACCAAACCAATAACCGCAAACAACTTCTTCAAACAAAAGTTCAGATTGAACGACAAAACACCTATATATATCAAAAACTACCGAATTCCTGAATCACAAAAATCGGAAATAGATAAACAGGTCAATAAATTAATCAAAGACGGAATAGTTGAACCGTCTATATCTGAATATAATAGCCCGCTTCTATTAGTACCCAGAAAATCTCCATCAAACACTAACGAAAAAAGATGGCGTTTAGTAGTGGATTATCGCCAAATCAACAAGAAACTGTTAGCAGATAAGTTCCAAGAATCGAAGATATTCTTGACCAGCTAGGAAGAGCTGAATACTTTTCATGTCTCGATTTAATGTATGGATTTCATCAAATCGAACTCGAAGAGGAATCACGAAATATAACATCTTTTTCAACAAGCAATGGCTCATACCGCTACACGCGACTCCCGTATGGCTTAAAAATAGCACCAAACTCATTTCAGCGCATGATGATTCTTGCCTTCTCCGGCCTAAATCCATCGCAAGCATTTCTCTACATGGATGAGTTAGTAGTAATAGGATGTTCCGAGCAACATATGCTCAAAAATTTAAGAGGTGTGTTCCAGCTATTCAGGCAACACAATTTAAAGCTGAACCCAAAGAAATGTTCTTTCTTTAGGCACGAAGTAACCTTTTTAGGCCATAAATGCACTGACAAGGGAATACTTCCTGATAATAGCAAATATGATGTCATCAAGAATTACCCGATCCCAAACATGCGGACAGTGTAAGACGTTTCGTTGCATTTTGCAACTATTAGAGACGCTTTATAAAAAATTTTTCAGAATACTCATGCCACTTAACTAAACTCTGCAGAAAGAGAGTCCCATTCGAATGGACATCAACATGTAATCAGGCATTCGAACATCTAAAAAATGAACTACTAAAACCAACATTACTGCAATATCCAGACTTCAGAAACCCATTCTGCATAAAAACAGATGCTAGTAAATACGCCTGCGGCGCGGTACTCACACAGCAGTACAATGGAATACAACTCCCAGTTTCCTACGCCTCAAGAACATTTACAAAAGGAAAAACAAATAAATCTACTACCGAACAAGAGCTGATCGCAATACATTAGGCAATCAAGCATTTCAGACCCTACATATATGGAGGACAATTCTTAGCAAAATCCGACCACAGACCATTGGTATACCTGTTCTCTATGAGGACCCCAAGCTAAAAACTTACGCGCCTACGACTAGATTTGGAGGAATACGATTTTACGGTAGAGTACCTCAAGGACAAAGATAATCACGTAGCGGACGCCCTATCCCGCATAACAATCAAAGAACTCAAGGACATAAACAACAATATATATAAAGTAGTAACAAGATCTGCAACGAGGCAGAAAGATAATTGCGCAAAAAAGCGAGAATTAAGCAAATATACGAATACGGAGCCCAAAGTCTATGAAGTCATTAGTAATAATGACCTAAGAATATTTGTGCAATTAAAATTTGACTCCGACACATGTTGGGTGAAACATGGGAGGAAAATAATTGCCAAATTCGTAATAAATGACATTTATACCAATGGAAAACTCGACTTAGGCCAGTTTTTCCAAAGGCTTGAAACAGAAGCCGGTATATTAAAAATGTCAAAATTCAAAGTGTCACCCAGCAAGAAGATTTTCGAATCCGTATCGCTAAACCAATTCAAAATAATGGGCAATCAGACATTGAAAGATATAAGAGTAGCGCTAGTCCAAAAGGTGACAATTATAGACAAAAGCAATAAACCCGAAATCAAAAACATTCTACAAAAATACCACAATGACCCAATAGAAGGGGGTCACATTGGAATTATACGTACTTTGTCGAAAATACCAAGGTACCGGCGCCGCAATGGCCGCAAATGACAAAAACAATAGCCAGGTATGTCAAGGAATGTTCGCAATGCCAAAAGGGTAAAACCCATACCAAAACTCCTATGACTCTAACCCCAACACCAGCAACTGCTTTCGACGCAGTTATAGTCGACACCATCGGCCCATTACCAAGGACAGAAAAAGGCAACGAATACGCGATAACACTAATCTGCGACCTTACCAAATATTTAGTAGCAATTCCGGTCACGGATAAAAGTGCTAAAAGGCCATCTTTGAGAACTTCTAAACTACGGACCCATGAAAACACTTGTAACGGATTAAGGAACCGAATACAAAAATGCACTAATGAACGATCTATGGAAGTACCTCAAAATTGACAATGTAACATCAACAGCCCACCACCATCAGACACTCGGCACGGAGGAACGCAACCACCGAACGTTAAATGAATACATCCGTTCACATATATCGCCTGAACTGAATGATTGGGATATTTGGATAAAATATTTCCAATATTGTTTCAACACAACACCTCTCTTAACACACATTTACTGTCCTTATGAATTATTATAAATTATGACAGGCAAAGTAACAACAAAAACAAAGTAACTTAGAATTACACGAATGAATAAAGATTTTATTTAAACAAAAGACTTTAATTTTGTGCCGAATCACTACATTTATAATATTCTTTATCTAGTCAAGCCATTTGGGGGAATAGAACAGGAGTTCTGCACATTGTCAAAGTTTCCTGCAATTTTTATATCTAGATAACAATGATTCAATTTTATCCAAATATGTGATATCAGGGCTAACATTTGACACAATATGCCAACTTTGTATTACCAACTTCGTGGCCAACAAACATGCTTTCATATGCAAGACTGGTCAATAAATGCAGCTATACAAAGATTATGTAATCATAAAGACTCGATGTATTCGAGTCATTCGGGGCTCTTAAGAAAGTTTTGTATGAGTATACTCGGGGGTAATTAACGACAAATTTAAATTTATTCGCACAATTGTGTACGATTTATTACCAAAAGAGATATTCTTTAAGTTTTGGGTTTCCTACTACCTTACTATTGGGCTAAAAGTTCTCTCTGAAAAGTTTTGAAACTCCGGCTTGAGTTGGGACATAAGTTCTGACGCCTGCTCCAGCAAATGTGTCAGCAGCGATCTCGTACACTGAACAGCGTTGCCAAATTGAATGTTTTACGGAACTATCTTCTTTTATTGCCAATAGCTATATTGTAGGCGCCAAAGTAAAGACGTACGCCCCGGTTGGTTACTTGTGCGCACAACTCAATGAGAAAGTAAAGATTTTCATAGTAGCAATTAACTGTAAGGTAGTCATCCTCAAACCAACTTCAATTCCAAGGATGAAGTTGTAAGCTGTTGGTAGAATCAAATAGTATGATTAACACGGTCAGATTTCTTGCTCGAAAATATTGACGTCTACGGGAGTATGAATGAATAGAATTTGCGGCACCCCGTTCTAATAATGCGTAATTTAATTTAATATATTTATTCAAATTGAATCCTAGTACAAACCTCAACTGAATTAGAATGTTTAATATTAACAACAAACCCTGATATTACTTCTGCGCAGCGCTTAATTTTATGAAATTGATTTAAATATGTGATTATACATAAATTAAATGTTACAATTTGTTTTTTTTTTTATGTCTTCATTTTCTAAATCAGCTACATTTTAGATTTCAATTAAGTTAAACCAATAAATATGATTAATCAGCCTTAGAGCATTTTCATATGATGCTAAGCTATAGCTATTATGTGTGTAACACAGATATTACTTACGTATTTTATGATTGGATTATACATAGCAGTTAAATTTACATTATGATGAATGGGTTATTCATATTTTGATTAGGCTGATCGAATCAGGAAAGAGGAATAAGTGCTAATACCCATTAGACTTTTTACGATCGACGTAAGAGGGGTCAAGAAGTTGATAGTTGCGGCCATAAGTTAATTATGATAAGTTGCTCCGTACTCGCTGTGGGTTATTAAAATGAATTTCGCAAGTGAAAATGGGAACAAGGTTACACCATCGACAAATTTAACCAAAACGGCGACACCAATTGCAGGTCTTCGCGTATAAAGACCTGAAGAATTAAAGAATTCCAAACGGTTAACATATGGAAGAACAATCCAATCGGGTCTCCGTACTGGCCCACTGAAAGAAGATACAAGGCATTGTTTTTGGACAGACTCTACTAAATCAATATCACAATTTATAACTTGGGAACAACATTATGCATGGGAACTTTAGAATTGGCCTCACCAATGCCATAAATAAACTTTCTGTTATGTAAGGCTCTTTAAATTAACGACACCACCTTTTGATAAATTCTATAGCAGATATCGCTTTATTAACACTACCAACCATACTAACCATACTAACATATGGGTAGATGGAAGAGTAGTTTGAAATCAAAAACAACATTCAAATTTGTAAGATGCGGAGCAACTTCAATGGTCTCCTCAACCATGTTGTACGTGATCCATATAGGCGACGTTCTACAAATTTATAAATTCTTACTTTTACTTAGATTAATAGACATGAGGCTCACTTTACTCCAAACCAGGATTTGGTCTTGTACCAAATATAAGAGATAGTTTCATATCATCAGCATTCATTAAGATACATGTTAAACCACGGACGGCAAATCATTCATTAATAGAATGGAAAATATCGGGTGAGGGTGTCTATCCTGTGGTACTCCAGACGAAACCGCTAATTTCTCTCAGACTTCACTAAGACACAATTAATCCTCCAGCGGGACTAAGCATGAAGAAAGCCTGGGAAAGATTGGTAAGAGCGATGAAAGGTCTCCTCCGGGCTGCGAATTCATCGTACTGCTTCCAAAATTAAAGTTTACAAAGTGCGCTTTACCTGGTAGAGTGCGTAGTTAGCACACGTTCGCTAACATTTATGGTACTAAACAATAATGATGGTCAATGTCTTACTCTAAACCATCTACTACTAAGATCTACATTTGGAAAGAGTGTACGCAGTGTTTAATGATATTCAGGGTAAGGAATGAGAGAGATGCAAAATAAGCTAGGAATTTGCCGAGCACTTTTAAAAGAGTAGGGTAAGATAATGAGCCCCAAAGCGGAAGGTCGTTTTTTAAGCCATCGCGCGCAAGTGACTAAGTTCGTCAAAATTGCAGACGAAAACGGCGGAAAAACGCATAGTTACAAGGCGATATAATTGAAGACGGGAAATTAAAAACCCCAATTCGCATTTTAAAAAGGCTTACAGCTGAAGCAGTAGTAGTATAATAGGCATCGAGAAGAAAATGAAGTGCAAGATGGTCATTTACACAGGGAGGATCATCCACTTAATGGATGCAAACGTAAATGTAAGTAAAACACACTTCTAATCAAGATTAATATCAAATTCATTCTTAGTATAAACTTTGGACCTTGCCATTGTTTTTGGAACACAATATACATCTGTCTACAATTACAGGGCAGAACAAAAGTTGTTAAGACTTATTATGAAAACGATTAACTCACGATTACGTATCGTGCATATGGATGAAGCTCATATTTGGTTAAATGACTTCATAAATAAGGACTATTGGTATTTTCGGGTAGAGAACACACATCTGATGTTCCTAAAGGAAGTTTAAGAGTACAAAACATACCTTTCTAGTTTGTAGCTGATGTAGTTTGTGGGCGCAAAATGTAACTTTTGAACATGGAAATGGTATTTCAGTTACCTTCAAGAGATAACGCTAGAGAAACATGATAATTGGTTTTTTGTAGTAATAATTAGATCAATTCTGCTACAAGGTATGTAGTTTCAGCCAAATCTAGAGACGGGCCAAACATTTCGTGACAAAATCTGTTTATTGGGAGAAAAGTTTCATGATGCTGTAATATCCAAAAATTACTACGGAAGCCTAGAGCTCCACAGGACTTTTTATTTTGAGGTTATATTGGGCTATTGGCTAGCTCCAATAAACAATAAACTTGCAACATTATTTACCAAGATTATTCATATTATTGCTGAAATAAGAGCACGCTTATATTGCGTTCCAGAATTGAATTTAGACAGAAGTCCATGAGAATAACATAGATTTTCTAAACATTTTCCATTTCTTCCGTTCACAATTTTTCAAAGTGCCAAAAAATATTCCACATATTAATCCACGATAATCAAGCAAGTTTTGCTCTCTGCATAAAAAATATCGTTTAAGCGATCAATCTTCATTATCTTCTCTCTTTTTCTTCTCTTCTCTGCCAATACATTCTCATAATCACCATCGTTACAGTTCATTCCCATGCTTACATACTGCAATATAACTTTTTTCACATATATATCATGTAGAATTACCCAGACAATACAAAAGCAGCAGAAAATAGATGGATTAATGAATGTAATACATGTGAAACATTTGCAAACTTCAGCTCTGCAGTGTTTTCACTTTTTTGTTGATCATTACAATTTTCTCGGAGTGTGATGACAATGAACATTAGATGAATCTTATATTTCCCCTTTTATACCCATCATCGAAGGATAACGTTTTGTCAAAACGTTTGCAACGCCCAGAAGAAAGCTTCACAGACCTCGCAAAGCATACAAATTTGTGATCAGCATCAAATTCTAAATCAATTTTAGCATGTCTGTCTGCCAATCTGTTGTAAGAGCTCTTCTGGCCGCAAAAATGAAACTATCGATTTCCAATTTGGCAGAAACATTGGAAGTTCTTGCGCGCAAATTAGTGTTGAAAACGGACCCAATCGGTCAAAGCATATGCCCATAGCATCAGGTAAGCTGATAAAACCTCAGTTTTCAAAAGGAATTAAAAATTTGTTTTTTAATCATTACTCAAAAATTATAACAAATAAATCTGCAAAAATTTAAACGTATACTCTATGGACGATTTTTTAGTACCTCTACAATAATCGAAAAAATCAGCCACGACTACTCAATTTATAGTGTGTCATAATTTCATTTTTTTTTGCACTGCCTTTGTAACGCGCAGAAGCAAGTTTCAAAAACCCCATGAAGTATATATATTCTTGGGCAGTTCCAAATTTAGAATACATCCAAGCATGTCCGTCCGTTCGTCTTTCCATCCGCCTGCCCAACAGCGTGGTATCTGTGGTAAACAATCTCCCGTTCGCAAAAAAGAGAATACCGCCTACAAACTTGCAAGCGGATTTGAAAAGGAACCAAACTTTTCAAAGAAAGCGCCTAAAACACACTCATATGTCTATATAACGAAAACTGTGAACACTTTTCCTTTCCGCGTTTTTGCTTGTTACTCATAAAGTATAATATATACACCATATAAATTTCCACGGTTATTATAAAAATGGAAAAAATCAGCTGCGCCCACCGAATATTATAGCAGATGAAAACTTAGCTCTATTCCTTTTTGTTTGGATCACAGCGATGGGTGTAAAAAATTCGATCACGACTAAATACAATTCCTTTAGTTGGTAGTTTTAATTATTCTTTCTTTAAAAACTATAAAAGCTATAAAAATATTTCTTTTTAATAGGAATTTCATTTGCATAAATTCTTATTATTATAATTATCATTAATTCTTTTTTCTTTTTTTTGCCACACAATGAAGAATCTTGCAGAGAACAGCACCTGTCATTAAATTAATCATGTTTACTACTCGATAATTAAAACCTCTACATATAATCTAAAACATTTCTTGACGGGACGTTAATTGGCAATTGAATGTGATATTGTTTATATTACAACATTCAACAATTGATTTCTATTTTTGTTAATGACAGCACCTGTGGAAACAGTTGGAGCTAACGGTGCTCGATGTCAGATATGTTTGTGAACAAAATTTTGGTGGCACTTGCATTTTACGTAATCATGGGCGCCAGATGCACATGTTGCAAAGTATGGCAAGAAACTTTTTAAAACCCTGTAACTTCTTGACTTTTTTGCTGAACATATAGTTATTTTTTACGACTAAGTGTCAAAACACTTCTATTCCTAGTCATAATTTTTCATAACTTCATGCTTAATAAATAACAGAGGGCGTTCTCCTTTTTTCAACAAAGAAACAACTTAATAGGTAGTTTGATCGATAATACTTAAATTATTATAGGAATGAGAGTCTCTCCATATTGCCTTGCTAATCTTTAAACCTCTGATACGTTTTTTGATAAGGACAACTAAAAAATTGGAATTTTGGAGCTTTCGGAGGTAGTTGCCTCTCCAACGAGTGTTTGTATGCTGCTTTGTCGACCAATACACTTGAGCAAAATCGCTTCACTCAACTAGCCATGAATGCATGCTTTTCTATTTGGATATTATTTAAAATTTTGCATAAGCAGACGTTTATGTTAATCGTTTTTTTTCTATATCGTCCATAATTAAGCCTAAAGCAAAGATCCCGATTTCTGCATTTCCTAACCTCTACTGCTTAGCTTCTTAAACTAACCTGGCCTCTTATCATACGCTGCTGAGTTATCATCAGTCCCTCTTAGGGATATGAGCACAAATTAGTTTTTCTCATTTCAAGTTCGCAGAATCCAAAAATTCATATTTACTTCAATTTTTCTACCTACTACTAACTAAAGAGATAACACCACATAATTTTAATGTAGACAGCATTTAAGAGCACTTGGTTATATCCTTTGTTGTTCAGTCTGGTTGGACTATCCTCTTAATTATTCTAATTTTAGGGCTTGTAGTGCGCAGAGCTGGGGCTGTTTTTATTGTTATGCCTGACTATCCCAGTTGACGTGTACAAAAAAGAAAATAGATACGTATATAAATAAAAAAAAGAAGAAAAATATCGACATAAAAAAAAAGACTTATGTCAAAGATGCTATGACAGTAATGTCGGTTAAATGTGGCGTTGTTTGCTTTCTTATTCTTTTGTACATTGGTTTGTCTATATGTGTCTGTTTCTCCATAAAGTCCGCAATCACACACACACACACACATCCAACTTTATCTTCACTAAACCATTTTTAACATTCAGTTATTAGACATTTCCTTTGCATATATGCACATATATTTTTATATAAAATAAAAATGACATTTAAAGAAGAAAGAAACATAACTAACGACTATTAAGGTGACTATTTCTGCCTGAACTTCACGTACAAATTTTTTATCCTTTCTTTAACTGTACGCTTCCTATGACTGTCTGTGCTTAACTCTTTTTTTTACTTTATTTTTTTATGACTTTCAACGAATGACTTTCCATACTGAACTCCACTTGATGACTGGTTTTCAACGATTTCCTTTTTCTACTTATTTGTCTTTTTCTGCTTTCAACAAAGGACTCTACTGAACTCTCTCTTGGGTTTGATTTGATCTGTCTCGCAATATTTGTGATTGGCGTAGTCAATATGGATAACATTACACATAACCCACCCTTACGTCATACAGGGGGAGCTTGACTTTCCTTTTTTCATAATTCTTCTCTTTAATATCAACTCTTATACATGAGGAATTATGAAAAGAAAGACATATTAACGGAACTCCTTTATTATATAAAATATTGCTCTCTTGTGAAGAACAAAACGAAAAACAGGCCCACAGAAATCCCCTACAACTACGTATGCGGACGTTACAGCCTGGACCCATCAATATCGCTGACGAAAGGGAATGTGTACGTGAAAATAGTACGCGGAACGACCAGTCTACTATAACAAAAAATCAAAACACCCTGAACTTAAGAGTCCCATATTATACCGACTGAACTAGCTGGTACTTTATATATTACTATACAATCAAATTCACATATTTTTTACCTGCTAAAGTACTAAACTCGTAAAAGCAATTCCCTATAACTTAAGTTATCAAAAATTTAACATTAAAGAGGACTAATTTCACATTATAAATTCCTGCCATGGTACTTAATCGGAAGTTCTTCCGGTAAACTGTTTGTTCTTCCTTGACCTGAACTTGATTACTACGTGTGTTATGTGTCCGTTGATTTTTCTTATAGGCTTCTGTAAGTCTCTTGTTTACTTCATCTCTTATAAGTCGCATATTCTTTGGTATATTAATTACATTTAAGTCACCATCTCTTTAGTTTTCGCATTAATTTGCAAGAATATGCATGTTGTATCAAGTTTGAACCAAATAGCGCATAATGTGTAGTCATACCGAAAGAACTATTTATTGCGCTTCGTAGGACGAATGCGGTATCGCTGAGATGAATATCACAGGTTTTTTGGTCTTCGTTATTATATGAACGTATAATTTCCAATATGAAGCAGTAGATCCTTTCTGCTGCGTTGCCTTGTGGCGAATAAAATGTTGAACACTTGAATAAGAAATCTCCGAAGGCTATTAAAATGAATTATTTACCATTATCTGAGTGCACGAATTCAGGTAGCCTACAAATATGGAACACTTCTTGTTCTAGACATTTGATCACTGCTGCGAGTCTAGCTTATCGCATTGGTTTCATTATATTAAATTTTTAGTAATGGTCTACAAAAACGAAAATACAGGTATTACATCCCTTCTTCTAGGATACGCTTCCATAAGACCGACATATATTCGTTGGGAAGGTCTCCCAGTTATCTGTTGTTATCCCACAGGCGGGCTTTGAATATAACCAGTTTTACTGCATTTACATAGATCACAGTTTTTGACTTCAATTCGTACATAAGATATCATTCCAGACCAAAAATACTTTTCCTTTAAGTTCTGTAGCGTTTTATGGATGCCGGCATGTCCTGGTGATGGTGGTGAGCTCTGTAAGTACCCTAAGTTTATCGAGAATTTCAAAAGCCTGTCCTTTTATACACAAATCCATCTGATAGCAGAGATCCGGCAAACTGTCCTGACTGTCTTCAATTGTTTGTTTTAATTGTATATATCCCTCGGAAGAGAAACATGGTGAACCTAAGTCAGTATCCAGCAAACGGTCATTAGCTGTTATCAGTTCATCTATAAGCAAATGCAAATGTTTATCTGGTGCGATCTTTTGTTCAATATGAAAATGGCAATCTTGTATCGGCAGACTTCATCTGGCTAACTTTCCACACAAATACTTTTGCGACGTAAGCCACTAAATGCAGCGAGTATCTTGTAAACGATTAAATAAACCTTCTGTGGAAAGGAATAAGCATCTTTTTTAGTTCGATCTTTCACCTTGCAAGCATCTAAACATAGGCGATTTTTATTGCTTTTTCGCACGGAAGTAACTGGTGAGCTCCAGCAACTATTGCTCTCTTCAATTACCCCTAACGATAACATGCGGTCGAATTCATCATATACAAATTTTTGAATGGCTGGCGAAATGGGATAGTGCTTAGTGTAAATTTTGTTCAGTGACGATGATTTCATGTTCTTCTAAGTGTGTTTTTCAAGTCATTAAAACTCAGAAGATAAAAGAGTCTTCTTAACTTTCTTTCGGAAGTTCGACTGTATGATGTTACGTTCTTGAGCTACGCTCAAACATGTGTCTGGTTTACTATCTTCAATATTTACAGTTTCTAAGGCATAGAACACATGAGTATTGGTAGGATGGCTAGTCCTAACTGACAAACCGAATGTCTTCCAGAAATCAATACCAAAATAGAATCTTTGCTGTAAACCCGGAAACTATTAAAAAGTTCATATCACACACTTCTCCTTCCTATTCAACTGGTAGGGTAATTACACAATCTACATATGTTTCATCTTGCTTCAACATGACTATCTTATGTTTCCTTGTGTGCCCAGTAACTAAAAATACAAAGATTTCTAGGCCATCTGTCTTAGTCTTAGCAAATCCTCAAGCATTATCCTCAGGTGTAATAATAGTAGATACCATACATCGTCGAAACTATTTGAATGTTCTCTGACGTTCCCTTAGTTTTACTATCTTCTTATAATTTTTGCTGACAACTTTTCATTTCATAATTTCTTCATTGAATATTGCAAAACGCTTCTCTTGATATTCTAGAATGCGTTGGTTCAAACTTGTGGTGGGTTTAGTTGACTGTGTATTAGATATTAGTAAATAATGGGATACCGACCTTTGTAAAATTTTTGGTGCGTTTCACGGTGTGAACCCGCCACTCTAACATTTCCCGTCGGCTGAAATTGGGAATAACTTTTTTTACAAACAAAACAGACCATATTGTGGTAGGTTCATCTACAGTGATTTGTTTTCAATGCCTCTGCGGAATATTTGAGAAAATAATCCACGGGCATGTCGCAAAAGAAACACAGGGTTACGTGGCATGGCGGGGGATAAAAAGACCTATTTGTTGGTGAATTAGGTATACTTATATGGTGGCTGTTGTAGGTTGATCAAACGTTTCTTCCTTGATAGTTTTATTAAACGTAATTGTTTTTGGCTTGAATTTGTGTTGACTATTATTGCTTGATTCATGTGATTATGCCGCAAACATTTTTATTAGAATTACTATTCTGGTCATAACAATTAATCTTATTTACATGTGTCGACTTTTTTCTATTCTCTTAACAATTTTCCCTGTCTTTTACATTCTGCTCTTAGATCCGCCATAGTATCGACTTTGAAGTCAAAAATGAGGGTGGCTACACTTGGTTTGACATTCGACGTGATAATTTTAATTAGTTCTTGTTCCGGCATTTTCGTCTTCAATCTGAATGTTAAATCATGGATTTCGGTATAATATTCATCAAACGATTCGGCTGGTTGTGGTTTGCGTTCCATGATTTCTCGAATTAATTCATAATCAGAATCGGCTGCTTTATACTAATCAAGGAATTCTTTCTTAAGAGCAAGATAATCCAATGACGAATCGCCCTCATGATCCTCTAACACTTGCCAATGCCAGTCATAAGGCAATGAAACTCTGCGAACAATTGCTCATAGCTGGTTTGATTATTTTCCCTTAACTTCTCAATGCGAAAAATACAGCTCTCAACAGTGAGACCCTTACCTGAACCATCACATTTTATGTGTCATCCATTAAGGTCGATATTGCTTCTGTAATTAGTTTCGTTAGCTTGTGTTGAAGCTTCGAGCTGTTGTTCTTATGCTCTTTACCGTACATCATTGATACCATGCTCTTTTCTCGGAGCTAACGCGACGTGATTTGGTGTTGATATCATTGCAGATATATTCTGAGTATTACTAAGTTCTACTGTCTGGCCAGTTTGACTTGATGTAACCTCAAGGCTGCGCCTTTTCCCTTTTCAACTACCAATTTCGGACATACAATCTAAAAGGACTTCATCATGTTGTTTTAAAACCTCCACCATGCGTTGATCAGAATAGAAAGCTACCGCATCAGACACTTTGTGTACTTCATTATTATTGTTATTTACTACATTTTCAGCAGATGCTCAGTTGATGTTAGTTGGTGAATTCTCATTTGACATTGCAAAATTTGAATCTAGTTTATTTACGAAACTTTCAAATTACCCACTGAGTAAACAAGCGATTGAACTGCCTTCAAAAGTAGTTTCGCGATCTAATTGATATCGTTGAAAGATTTAGTCGTAACGTATTGATAGCGGCGTATTAGATAAGCGAGTAAACTTATGTTCGACACTATTTTTCATGCAAAGTTTATATATGCCAAAAGTGGAACTTTCCTCAAAAGTAGTAAACCCGTAACAATGTTATCAATGCACGGACTTAGCCTAGTTGCTATTACCAAAATTAGACTAGACATATCTTTGCTGAACCTAGTACTTAATCACTCGGTACTCCTAAACTTATTGAGTAAAAATAAACCAAAGAAAAATTTAAAATTTAAAAATAAGTCCAAATTACGAAATGTAGCGAGCAAAGTTTAACAAAAATATATTCATGAGTTTAAATAATATATGTCCCATTCAAATATGTTAAACAAATAAATTCAAAAGCAAAAAAAAAAATTAAACATTTGTGTCTACTGCGTGTCAAATTATACGGTTAGCCATTACTAAAATAGCACCTACAAGGTTTATGCATCTATATATATATATATACATATTTGTAGAAACATTTATATGTACAGTGACAAACTGTATTAAATGGAGAGATAAATATATCAAAGTTCAATTAATTTGTATGTTTTTACATCTAATATGAGATAGCAATTACAATTATGTTGAATATAATACATCAAAGCATTTAAATCTCCGCTTTGACACCCTTCCTAATTTCTTTTAGATTCATTTTACCGTTTAGTGTCCCCATAAGTTTCTTTGCGTCGCATTGTCTTTTCATGTGTGCATGGTGGTCATACACCCACCGTTTGGCTTTATGGGCTATTATACTTTGTTTACGTTATTCGCATAATTTGCAATTACACATTGATAAACGGTATTGTTTATGCATGACAGCGTGTTTATCGATGAAGTATTTAAGTAAAGATCATCTATCATCAGGTGAATTTTTTTGTTCGCATGCCTTGGTCTACTTAAACAAACACGCACAATTTTAAAAAAGCTTTTAAATTTAAAAGTTTGTAAGAAAGTAATCTTAATACGTAAGTAGCCATTTTAAGTCTAGAAGAGCCGTCCCCATCGACACCGACATGGAATATTCATGTGCATATGGTGGGATCGGCAAGGGGTAGTGTTGTACGAGCTGCTAAAACCGCGTAAAACTGTCACTACAGATGCCTACCGACGTCAATTGAACGAATTTGACAATGTATTGTTAAAAAAAACAACCAGCAATAGCTGCTAAAACACGCAAAATCATTCTCTTGCATGGCAACCCACGTCCATGCGTCACAAGAGTTCCCAAGGATACACTGTTGCAGCTCGAAAGGAGAGTTCTGCCACTCCCAGCGTGCTCAGCGAACATACCACCCTCTGAATACCACTAGTTCAAATCGATGCAGCACGGTTTACCTAGCACGCGGTTCCGCAAAGTTGAAGAAGTGCGAAAATGATTGAATCGCTGCCAAACCAATATCGTTCTTCCAACATGGTCTCTATGGTGTGATGGCAATTATGGTGTGATGTTCTATAAATTATTGTTCTTTTGTGAAAGTTAAGAAAACAAAAAAATTTCAAAAGCAGAGTAAGAAAAACAGTGTCACAGGAGACAAGGACCTTTTTTTAACATTATTGATAATAGGGAATAAGTGAATTTTGGCCAAGAGTCCATAAGTGGCGCAGTTGGTAGGAAATGTCGGACTTTCCTTTTATGGAAGGTGCAGTAGAAGACGACAAAATAAAGATCAACATTAATAAAGAGTGCTCGTCTTGAGTGATATGATTTCCAAACAAAGTTGTTTTATCTTAGTGTATCAACAACAAAATCTTACAAAAACCTATGCGAGATGTTAAGCTAGTACTTCCCACAATTATCTTTCCGCAAAGGCGAAATTTTTGCGAGACTAACAGCAAAGAGGATGGAACGATTTCGGCATCGCAAGCGCGAACGGAAAAGTTGGTAATAGAGTGCACTTTTGAGACATTGCTGCGACAACTGAGTTTATGTAACTTTTTTGGAGTGAAAAAGATGGAAGTCTGATTCTACAATTGTCGTATAAAAACCGCTGACCATCGAGACATGGGCGTGAAAAAAAATCTGAATAGAGATGTTAATTGTTCAAAAAAATTTACTCGTGGGTCTAGAAATTTTAACAAAAGGTAAAAACCATAACCAGTGTTAGAGGAGATGCGATCAGACCAATAATAAATGTGCTCATTGTGGTTGGAAAAATCATGCTCGCGACATATGCAAACATAAAAATAGTACAAGGAACATTCAGCTAGTGTTTGCCATAGTAATCAAACAAATACCAATGTAATATCGAATATAAAAATGAATACTTCAAACAACTCGTATAATCAAAATTTAAAAAATTGTAATGACAATCCAATTTTTTCTATTTATGGTGAAAAGAGCGCCCGTTCTTCCGTACCGTTCACACTGTTAATAAAGTTAAATCAAAAAGGAACACAGTTCGATACTGGTGTCGCCTATTCGCTAGTGTTAAAGGAAACATGCAATACTTTTTTTGAAGAACATATTTCAGATCTGCGTAGAGATAAATTTTGTGTATGCGCTGAAAATGGTGTTAAGGTCGGAGATGGGTTTTTGGAACGGTAAAATTTCATAGCCAACATGACACTTATTGTTACAAACGGTTTTTTGTTTTTTATACAACCGATCACTCAGGGGAAGCGCCCTCTTGGTCGGTAATGTAGTTGATTCTTATAACATTATATTGAATAAGCGTATTCATTTACAGTTATATAGGTACTTATTTTTTTTGTTAGTCGTATTAAAATATCTTATTCGGATAGCCTAATATAAATTTATAGCTTTGCACTACGTATATATATGTAAATATTTTACCCCAGAATACTTCATTACTTCCAGTAATTATGTTGTTATAATCACTAAATCCTTAGGCCTAATAATTTCACATTTTATGTATACATAAAATCTATGGAATTAACGTAGTTCGGTAATTTAAACACGTGAAGAAGCCGAAGTTGCAGGAGCGAACCTCTGTATAAACTTCAAACCTTAGAGATCTTGAACAGGAGAACGAGACGAGTAACTTTGAATTTTTGTTTCGATGGAACCACGAAGTTCCCATCTATCCAAAAAATCGTACGATGTCACTAGAAAACATGTGGTAGACTTAAAACAAACACATTTAAAGTTCTAATTTTAAACGGAATTTTCGTTTAACCTCGAATTTGCGATATCTGCACTTTACAATTAGCTTTATGGATTTGAATAACTGTAGGGACTTGTTTATATTGTGCGTCAAGGTTTTTTCATCTTCAATTGCTTTGTATAGTTCCCTAGTGGCCAAGTGTAATATAACGCTACGACTACGAACAGAAAATCGACATTTCGGAACATTTATAATTTCGTCTCCTTTATAATCGCCTTTTTACATAGTTATTTTATAGTTATTTTAGGATAAACCTATAAACCAAACGGAAGGGGTTACAAGATTGTTTATGTGAAAAGTCGATCCTCCCTAATAAATCTTGAGCCAGAGAACTTATTGATTTCTTGCTTTTCTTGCTTTTAACTTTTGGTTACCGGGTAGTAAAGTAATCCGCATTATACCACAAATTTCTATATATACATACATATTCTAATGTTCTACGGAAAAAAAAAGCAATCGCAAATATGAATTTTTTTAAAAATAAAATAAAGTGGGAAAGAGCAAAAAAGGCTTACTTTTCAATTAAGAAATTGTGAACAATTAAAACCTCAGTAAACAAAAGTAATATTATAAGAGACAACAAGAACAGCTAGGAAATTCTTAAAAATAATGGTCATTTATTGTAAAACAAAAAGTTCAATTGCTTACCGCCTAGAATACGAAATTTCTGGTAAAAGCACATCTCCACGCCGGCGTTTATGGTTTATCAGATACATTCCAGAATGTTGCTTCCAACTCTTGTAACACCTCTGATACAACAGTTGATAACCTGCTTTGTGCAACACTTACGGTATGGTCGCTACAGGCTGACCATCGGTAACTCCATGAAGCCAACAACTGTAAAATCATGGCTAAGCGCAACACCTGCGGTATATATATACTTCTCACAACGCCACTCATACCAATTTTCCCCGGGACGTAATGAAACGCCGCTGTGGAAACGCGGAACTTCTGCATAAATCAACATGTAAATATTAGAAACAATTTAGTTACTCTTTGTGCGTCGCGGTTGACATTGTTCTTCTCTTCAATGAACGGGCGTAAATAGAAGTTACGTAACATTATGCTGGAATGTACACATTAATTAACGTTGCTTAATTTAGCTCGATATTTAAAAAAAAATTGGACTTACTTCTACCAAACTTTTTTTTCGGACAAATTTTAATTTTCAAAATGAAGAGAATTCATTTCTAACAGCTATTTCTGTCTGTGTCCTCTATTTTTGTTTTACAGATTTGTGGTAACTTTTCTTGGTTTATACTCAATACTAATGCGAATTTGTTACCAACGACAGCAATTTTATTGCCGCCAGATTTGACGTAACGCAGAGAGTGACTTGGCAACAATCACCAGCAAATTTGCTTACATGGTTAGATGTTATTGATGACTGTCGCCTACTTCTTGGTCACCCGCTTACCTGTTGATAGTTTCTTGACATGACGTTACATCGTATCACATGCCTCTAAAGGGAAAGCATATACAATTCTGTGTTTTCAAATGAATATGCGTTGTTGTGTACATGTTAGTGCATATACTACTGTGACCGAAACGTAAAACCAATTCCATTTTATCTCTTTTAAATCAATTTATTATTATTACAAACATATTTCGTCGCCTTCAGAGTAATCCGCAAACTCAAAAAATATTCTTTGTTAACAATTTCACCCGGCGGAAGGAATTCGCAGTACACAAAAGCACAATAATCGAAGAAGACTGTTAACACCGCCTTGGTTTTTGAGCGAGTTTGGCGCAGTTATTTCGGTCTTGACTCACCTTTTGCAGAATATTCGCTCGATTGATCGGTTATTTTCGGCTCGGATGTGTAGATTCAAGTGCCGTGTCATTTCATTTCGCAAAAATTTAATCCAATTTTAATGCTCAACAAAATCACACTTTGTAAAAATCGAAAGAAATACTTTCTGCGTCGTATAAAAATCTAGTGTATCTCAAACGCTAATGACGTTTTTGGAGTGAAATTTGACACAAATGCTTGTCATTGTGCTACCAATCTAGAAAAAATATATTCCTAATATTCAATATATCCCATTTAAGTTGAATATTGGTCATACTTTTTGATCGCAATATTAATTATGACTAAACCACACGTTAGGTATCCAATGTGATTTATTTTTGTTTAATCGCTTGTTTCATATTGAAGATTTTAAAATGTTCGCCAAGTACTTCAATAAATTTCAATGGAAATTTCCTACAGAAATATGAAACAAGTTTTTACAGTTAAAAAAAGTTGCATTAAATGAATAATTTATCTTTATTTAATAAAGTATAGTTCTGTACACATATATCTAATATATTTTATGCAACTTTCGGCGTCTCACATTTATGAGTAGTATGTATTACGTGCGTTATCTGTTTATTTCACATTAAAGGTTCTCCAGAATGTATTCTTGGACTATCCCTTTCGTTCTTTAAAATATATATGTAATGTGATATTCAAATTAATTATATTTAAAATTGACAAATAAGTAGTAGGAATAGTAAAATCTCGCCATTAATCCTAACTTACGCAATTTGAATTACTTCTTATTTTTCGGATAAGTAAATTCTAAATCGGTATGCAGTTAGGCCAAAAATTCGCATTTTTCTACAAGAAGATCTTTACCATAAAACCTAACAAGTGTCGCCTCCATTTTTTTTTGATAATAATTATTATGGTGATGTTACCAAAAATTAGTTTTCTAACGCCTAATTTAATTGTTTATTTTTATAATATTTTCCTACATTCATACCGGACATACCGCCTACTGCAAAGTTTTGCCTGGCCATCAAAATCAAACATTTTTCAAAGCGTGTTCTTTTCAAGGTATATCCTGGAATATATATCCGCGTCTGTTTGTTTTCTTATCTTGTTATAGATATTTCCAATGCACCTGGTTCATTATCGCACTCCTCTACATAAGTATTGCCGCTGACATCAAGATTATTTAATTCTTTTTAAATATACCAGTACCAATACAGAATGTACGTGGTACAATATTGTAAAAATAAACATAATTTAAGTGTTTAAGAATTTATTTAAAAAAAACGAATTCTATGGTATTTTTAATTGATTTTGGTGTTTTTAAATAGTAATGTAATTGCAGCATTTACAGTAAATACACAACATTGTCCAATTTTATTTGCATTAGTTAAATGTTTGAAATGTACTCTTTCATATCGTTTTCCTTATATTTTGTTGAAAATTGTTTGACAAATTTTTTACCCAGGTTTCCATTAAAGTACTTGGCAACACTGTTGAAATTTTTATACATGTCGATCAAAGTAAGCAAAGTGAATTCATTTTTAACAATATCTGAGATACCTTATTTAAATAACAAGTGAGATTATGGTTAAAATATTTCCCCTGAAACAAAATTTCATTCGGTTGTTATCATCAAGACGAAGGGAAATAAAAATAAAAAGAATATAATAAATGATTTGGGTCAAAAGTAACTTTATCGTGTTAACAACTTAAAATTGATGGTTTTGTCTCAGAATTGAAATACTGAGAATTAATGCCTTCGATGCATTTGTATGTGTGTTTGCGGTTTGGTTACATGTGGTAATATTCATAAAAAAAAAACTATTTTTCGCTATAATTTGGAAACAAAATTATCAAAAATGCCATTATTAAACAAACAACTTTATTTTTGATCCAAAAGTGCTTGTTTGTGCTAATTCGTGCGTATCGTGGAGTGTAGTAGCTTGTGCGTACAAAGGGGTACCTCCAATATTCACTCAATGTCAGCTTCATGGGTAGGGTGTGTGTATATGCGTACGCATGTATGATTTATTACTCTAAAAATTAAAACATTCCAATTGAGGCGACTTTAAAAATCCTTTACAACGTTTGTGGTCATACAGGTAAGAGTTGCCTCAGGAAATTATTTTTAACTGGGGGTTGTTGACTGTTCAATAGAATCAGTTTCATCAATTAATGTTATAAAAACGTTGACCTAGCCAGAAAGTCGCGACAGTAACCAAAGCGGCAGAATTTTGTGAATCCTATTCATTTTGTTCTTTAAATTTAACGAATGTATTTTGCTTTAAGCAGGTTTTGTTTTTTACCTCCACTACTAAATGGTTACGTATTTATATATAGTGTTTAGATCAAGTGCTTTGTCCTCACCTTATCGCTGTATCTTCTAATTCGTTCAAGTTGGTAAAATCTAGGCCACAGAGCATGTTCCTTGCTTAATTTCTATAATTTGCACAATTTTTAGGCTGGAAACACATGTCTTCGAAAATAATTGTTTTGGCTTCCGATCTGATTTATGTATTTTGTTTGTTACAGGCCAAAAAACTGTATAGCCGACTTCTTTTCAGAGAATAAAATGCATTTGGAAATTCGAATTAGATTTTAAAAGCTTCCGTTAGTGTATGTTTCTACTTATGCATTGGAACCAAAGCACCCTCTCGCTGAAAAAAAATACGACCACGTCGAAAAGCGGATTGAAGTTCCAAACTACAGCAGCAATATTCTCAAGAGAAGAGACATCAAAGACTTTGAAACTTTTGCAATCGGTCAACATGTGTTGAAAGATTTCAGTTATCATTGCTCAACCGCACTGAATTGATTTAATTAGAAAAGACCATATGTCCGGTTACCCAATAATCAATTAACTATAGCCTTACCTGGAAAAACAATTGCATAATTCAACTCATTCCCTTCTATACAGCAATGCCTAGTAAAACGTACAACCATATAAGTGATAATCTGTTTCACTTTTAGCAATGCGTTAAAAATATTAATGGCATCAACTGTGCCAAACCATGATTATAATTTATGCATCAAATTCTTTTCAAATAATTCAGCTCATTGTCGGTAATTTTACAATATAATTTCTTGCTTATATTATATGGACAGTAGGAATTTGGTGGAGATTGCAAAGAAGCAGACAAACTTTATCAAAAAAGTAACAGCTGCAAAAGGGGACGTATATTGAACGATGTGCATCTCAGTTATATAGTGCCGTTGTAAAAAGGCACAGTTGTTTAAAATGATACTACGAAGCACCTATCCTCCTTCGTTGGTAGCATTACTTGTAGCAAAAACAGTTAACATATGAAAGAAAATTTTATCTGCGTACTTCATTGCATTATAGTTATGGAGAGCAAAGTAAATGGCACGAAGCGTGCTTAACGTGCTTTCCTCCAGCTCGAAGATGGCGTTCGACTGCAAGTAGTCTAAGGACGAACCATTCCCTCGCTGATAGCAAATTGGCGTTATAGGTATAAATATATATGGGTGTATTTGATTGTATTTACTTGGAGACTTCTTAGAGTTAACCCGTTGGCGTAAATTACGTCTATAGATATTGATTACGTGTGGTTGTAAATGCACACAATGTCTGTAGCACTGCTATATATGTGGTATTATAAAACAGAGAAAAAATGTGTTTTTGGAAGCACTCACTGATATTAAGTGAGCGTCAACGTGTTAAAGTACATCCCGTGACCTGAAGTATTACCAACAGGAAAAATATTGCCTTCAATGTTTTTGCTCCATATAACTTAAAGCTGGAGCCCTGTGCAACTAACAAAATTTCAGTGTAGAGCTTTCTAACCTTTTTCCATCTTTATGCGGTCAACAATACCGAGTGTTGCCTGTTGGACGCAAAGGTTCAATTTTATTTGGGTATTACTACTTTTAAACGGTTTGTTAGAATACTTGACACTTATTTTCATATCATGAATGTAAAAATATGCTTCAATGATTTTTAGTTTCTTCAATTTTCTTACTGTTATTTTTTAGCAACATGTTTAAAACTCTGCTGTTATCTTGCTCGACGATCATGGTCAATAGCATGATCAAGGGCATGCCTATTTAAATATCCTGAGAACATAAATCGTGCAATAATTTCTGGGTTCAATCTTCAGCAACGAGAGCAATATTTCATCAAAAAAAAAAAGAAAACCAAAAAAATACCACCAATTCACCAGTTTGACCGTAAGGCACAATTAGACCATCAGTATATCAAAAATGTTTAATATAATTAATTACTTTTTTCGCCATATATATGTTGGCATAAGATGAAATGTCAAATGTGTATGTTCTCCTCATTGACTTTAAATAATTCACATCACGTTGAGAAGCTGCGTGGTTTCAAGTCGTCGTTTAAATGCAAGTTGAATCTTAAAGCATAGATATCAGTTCCATTCACAATTTCAAAAAAATGTCGAAAATTTATTACTACGGTTTAAATTTGTTTACTATAAAAAGAAAGCGCGGCTACGAACAATTTTTTTTTAAAACGTTAACTTTTTCATCTTCTATAAGCGAGGCGGATGTTTATAGCTTTTGAAAGTTATGTGAGAATAGAAAAAAAAATAAGTTTAAATTTTTAATGTTAAACTCTGGAAAGTATAGAATTGTCATCTCTAGAACTACTGGGTTGAAGAAGATCACTATCTGCTCATGCACAAGCAACTATGTATAAACCAAATCATTGAAAATTTGAATCTTACTATCAGCTACTTTTCTTACATTTTTTTTTAATGTAGGGCAACTGGCAACTCCATCTTCGGCATTGAAGTTGGTTTTAGAGTCGCTACTTTAGACTTAGCTGTTACTATAGACATTCTTATTGTGTTGGCCACATAAACAAAAAATTTCATATGCGCACACATATTGTACCAACTGCTAGCGCTGATATCATACCTTTTGATGGGGTTGAACCTTTGTCATCTGACTAAATAAATCGCGGCAAATGCATACCCTCCATGACAAGTTTGACAAAGTCAAAAATTTTAGCTATATTTCTCCAAATGTCTATCTTTCAGCACGAAATCGGATGAGTGTGTCAAATGTTATATGTGGTCGTTTGGCAACTCTGCGCGCTCTGTGTAGAAATTTTGTAATTTTTATTGTATTGCTTTCTTGTATTATATGGTTTTAAAGCATAATTAATTTTAAAAGTTTTTATGTTTATTATTTATTTATAACATATTGAACTTTTTGTGTTTATATCATTTCAGTTTTTGTGATCAGCACTTGGTGCTCTCGCCAGAAAATGCCTTGCTTTTTTTGCTTGTAGTTGCTGTTAAACATCTACCTAGGTTTGTGGCATTTATAGTTTTCTCTTTGTTTACTGTGTTTTTAATCATGTTCATTTAAATTGTCATTTTTGAATTATTGACAGATTTTCTTGTTTTTTCTTTTTTCACAAACTCTATTTTCTCTGTTGCTTTCTGACATGGAGCGTTTTTATTACATTATTTCGAACCAAACCGATCCTGACTCTGAGCGATTCGTTCCATGTTGGTTTTGTGAGCGTTATTGTAATGCGAAGTGCAGACATTACTGGCCGTGCAGCAGACACAGTTCTGGATCCTTCGAAAGGATTACCTTAGTCACGTCCCGTTGTGCAGGATGCGGGACATTGACTTTAATAAGTTTTTCGCAGAATTGTTGTGACATTGCGAAGAAAGTTTGAAAATATTAAAACAATGTTCGATAAGTGGCGTTACCTACAGCACTTATCTTCTCCTCCAGCCTTTGAAAGACTAATTTTTAGGGGAGCGTGCGGCACTTCACCTACGTCTTCGTTTAAATTTCATACGTCGACCCATGTTAGTGGCCACCATTCCTCTTCGTTCTCGCCGGTAAAATTTGTGGATCTGTCATTGGTGAATCTCGTTAAGGTTTCGAGTGTTCTATTTCTACTTATAGAGAACATTAGCGTTTTCTCTATCGCAAACTCATCTGTCAGTAATACTGCAGTGGCAATGGTACCTTCTCTCAGTGGTGCCAATTAGGCTGCTTTGTCTACATCTTCATAGGGTATTAATAAAAATAATAAATCCGTCTCTCCTGCTAGCTGTTGGGGTGTATTTGCTGGTCACCTTGCTGGACAAGTGGCACAAGCTGCATAAGCAAGTGTGGTCATTCCCTCTGCTATCGCAACTCAAAATTCTATTCCTGTGAATCCTATTTTTTCCTAATACGGATGATGTCTGCTTACCCGCAATACCCTGCAGAAAGGCAATATCCCTGCCAAGACTTGCGCCTGACATCGCTACGAATAACATAAAAAGTTATCTTGCTGCAAAAGTTCCATCCGCCAGTTTGAAGCGTGTTCTCAACATAGCGCTGTTTCGCCTTTTAAAGGATAGTTCCGACTGGTAACATGGAAATTTTGTTAAATTTTGGACAGTTGCATTCTTAGTAAAGGAGTGAATTCCTCGGGATCGACTACGAAATAGTAATTCGGTAGCTTTTCCACCCTCAAAAAATTAAATGTTTCTTCAGGATCATAATCTTTCATTTCTCAAAATGTTGAGGGCCTAAATTCGAAAATTCGTTCTACTTTCCTAAATTCAGTGAGCATGGAGTTTTCCTGTTTTCCGATCGCACTGGTGGTGGTGTTTTAATTGCCATGTGTGGTGCAGTTTTGTCCGATTCATTTCAATTTCCTACTACTTCCGACGTTGAATTTACTGTCATTCGGCCGAAAATTCCCAAAAACCAGTTATACGTAACTTGCTCATACATAGCTCCAAATGCGATTATCTCTATTTATAAGTAACATGCTGCCCTCATTTATGATGTGGGCGAGAAGTCTAGATCTACTGTTACAGTCCTAGCGTTGGAGGGCTTAAATTTGTCACAAGTGACTTGGTGTTATAGTGCTAATTCTGGCTTCTGGTCCCCACTTCAATATCTGATAGAGCTGTTGCGTTCTTTAATGAATTATTTGATTATAATTTAGTTGAATACAACCGTACTCATTAATGTAATGGCAGATTGCTAGATCTTTGCTCTGCCAACTTCCCGAAGATAATTGTAAATCGCTTTCCCCTTTTAGCTTACATGAGAATCCGTATCATCCAGCAATTTGTATTTCCTTTCATTACAGGCATGATGGTCCCTTCAAATATCCAAAGTGGCAAATCCAACTTCCTCCAATAAATATTATGATTTTACGAAAACTAATATTTTACTATTTAAATCTCATCTTTCACTCATTATACTTGATTTCTCTGCTCGAAATATTGAAATCTTCCTGTCTTCGTTTCATAATGTATTAAATCTTGCTATTTTTGCATCCGTTCCAATCGAGCAAGCTTGCTCTCGAAGCAGGTGTCTGTCGTGATTTAACAAGACAATTACAAAATATTACAAAAATAGGAAAAACACTTTTGAAAAAATTTATAAAAATTGGTTCTGCTTACGACTAATTCACCTATTCTGGTGCAAGGCATAGATTTAACTATCTCAACCACCAATATTATTGCAGATATCCTCAGCTGATAAAGTCCTCACGGTTTGTTAATCCTAAATATTTTTATAACTTTGTGAATTCAAAAAGAAAAGTCTCCGCATCCATTACAAGTTTTTTTCTACAGCTTCGAGCTCTCTGGATATATTGAAACCTCAAATGTCTTTGTTGAATATTTTCGACAAAATGTTTTAACTGCTGATTCCGATTAAACTGCTAGCTATATATATCAGATCACCAACTCGGTGTGGATTTCTAACATTTCATTTCAGAAAATGACGTTATACATGGCTTGAGGTCTCTAAAATATAATTTTGCGCCTGGCATTCCGCCATGTATACCGAAATTATGCTCTGATGAGCTATGTGGTGTTATTTCAAAGATGTTTAATTAGTCCTTAAAATCAAGTGTTGCAAGAGTAGTTTCTTTATTCCATTTCACAAATATGGGAACAGATATCGTGTTGAGAACTATAGAGGGATTGCCAAGTTGCGTATCTTACCTAAATTGTTTGAGTGAATTGTTACCCAGCCTTTAGCTTTTGCTATCAAATGGTATATATCTCTACTCCAGCGTGGCTTTCAGAAAGGAAGATCCACTGTTACAAATCTCTTAAAGTCTATTTGCCATGTGTTCAAGGCTTTTTCTAGTGGTTCTCGCATAGAAATGCAAAATGCTTTCTTTCTTAAGAAGAAAGTCATTCAGTACCGACTATTTAACTGATTCACAGAAGTTAGAAAACGTGGATTTAGGGATTACATTTAGAGGTTACATTCGACAAAATGTTACGTCTTAATTTCCACATTGAGCTTTCTTCAAGTAAAGCTAGGTCCGCACTAAGTTTTATTAAGAGGTGGTCCAAAGAGCTGAAGGATCCTTACATTACAAAGAGGCTATACATGTGCTTAGTTAGACCAATAATTGAGTATGCCTCGGTTGTGTGGCGTCCCTCCTATAGGTGTTATGTAGATTCAATTGAATCAGTTCAAAAGGAATTCTTGTTGGTTGCCCTTAGAAATTTGTATTGGGACTCGCTTGTCTCTCTTCGTCCTTATGAAAATATGTTGCCTTTGTTATCCTTACCGTCACGTAAGAAACGTAGATTTATTCTTGGTGCTTCGATTCGTTCCATATCACTTGGTAAGATAAGCTTTAACGTCCGTAATCGTTTTTCTAGGCACTTTATTTTCATTAAGCTAAGTCTATGTAAATATAATTATGAGCTGTTTAATTCGTTCAGAGTTGTTTGTAGAAACCTAAACAATAGCTATCACATAATCCTAATATCGCACACTTTAAAGTCTATCAAAACAACTGTGCTTAATTCGCGATGTATGGCTATGTCGTATTTAAACTAACTTGTGATCGTAACATGTCACTATGATTCAAAAATTAACTTCTGTCGTACTGGTTGTTGGTGTACCTCTGTGCTGGTTGTGTACATGTTTTTGTCTTTTTCGTTCTTTACTTCTCCTTATACACTCTGTATTAGTTTTAATATCAATAAGATTTACTTCTAAGAGTCAATTGAGTTCGGCTGTTCACTTATTTTAGCTGTGTTTAATAGGTAAGTAGATAAATAAATAAATAAAGAACTTAATAAATGTGGACAATTCATCAGGATGCCTTTCAACGAAAGTCCATTCAATTTTAATGCATGGTAGTCTACTTATCTACTTTTATATGGTTTGTTTGCATTGAAAATAGAAAACATAACTAAATACGAAGTGTGTAAATTCATTTCGCACATCTTCTGCTGTTATTGGGCGTACGCTACATATTTATTTGACTTTCCGTATTCTTGTTTAGCGCGACATTTGTTTGGAATATCCTTTATAAATAGGCCAAGCTGCGCAGCGATATCGCAAAGCTATTAGACAACGTTCAGGTAGTTGTTTTTCGCAGTACCTGTTTGGTAGTGGCCCTTTTTTTTGAAGGCAATTTTCCTTTAACATTTGATTAGCTTCATGATCGTGAGCTGTGAAGGTGCTTTCGATGTTTCAAACGAAATATATGTTCTCATTTCATTGTGCAAAGCATCCATCTGCGTTTTGCATTTACACGCGTGCACATTTACTGAGAAATATCTAGAGGTTGTTGATCATCAACATTGTTTTTGTGGCGATGTGCTGCAGCCATCCACTTCTCCGCATTTTTAATAGGACTGCCAATTTTCAGTGGTATGCACTCTTGGCTCAATGCCTCCGCTAAGGATTCGTGAATTCAATTGTAATGGAATAACCAACGCTTTTCGGGAGTATGACTCAGCTCGGTTTATGTTGGTTCGGAAATTTTCCCATAAGATCTATCGCTGGCATTGGATTGTATAGATGTTTTGATATGTGGCATGACCAATTTTCCGTTGCGTACCATCAGCGGAAGATCTCTTAAGGTTTCCAGTTGATTTTTCAAGGATGGTGTTTTCCAAATCTTTTCGCTAAGATTCTCCAAAATATATTTTGGGCAACCAAGGTACATTTCCAGTCTCGCGTAATGTTTTCAGCATTTGTAAATCAGCCGATATCTCTACTGCTTACACGATGTACCACTTTTGATACAGGGCGTATTAAGTTTGTGCAGGTGCACGTAACACACAGAATATCTTAGAATATACCCACGTTCTATTATACCAATCGATTCAGAATCATATTCTGGGTCGCTCTATACTTGCCTGTCCGTCTGATGTTCGCCCATATAATCTTTTGCTCAACCTACAAGTAAAATATCTTGGCAAAATTTAGCGCCTCCACGTGTTAAACCCTATTGAAAATGCAATGGATCAAACATTCTCTTGAGATAAAAAGATTTCATTCGAATAAACAGCAAATGTGTTTTATGTAATTTTGTATTGTAATAATTATTACGTGAGATTTTATTAGATTAAGTTTGTTTCATTATACTTGATATACTTTAAAAAAAAGTTTATAGTTTTTGCGAGTTGTGATTTTATGGACGAACAAAAAACGCTACGCTTCATCGATATGTGTAGGATTACCCAATATCGATATATATGGCTAGTGTCATGAGGTAATTGAAAAATTCACATGATTGCAAAAACTAAGTTAGGATGTTGAAATTTGACAGGTCTATTTTCCAAACGATTAAAAGGAAAATATGAAAAATGCTAGTACAATGAAAAGCTATATATATCACGCTTTTCAATATATTCAAAGAGTCGTAAGGAAATTAAGGAAAAATTTGGTTTATAAACTAGCTCACAGTCTTTGGCAGGGTAGAATGTGACTCGACTTTATTATTAGACCTTTATTAACAATTTTTTTTAAGTTTACAAACTTAAGGTGACTGTTACTGATGTCTCTTAAATTTAAAACTTAGGTTTTCTAAAGATGATGTTTTGGATCAAGTTAAGTTCTTTTTAAGAAAAAAAAAAGTAATATTGGTCAGAACACTTACGTATGGAACTTCTGGACTATATACCATTCCTATAAGGTGAAATGTACGCGTTTCTACTTCTATACTCATCACCGAAGGAAGGGAGTACATTTACCGTGCGAAACCGTTTCCAACACCCGGAAGGAATATTCATAAACACTGCAAAGTATATATATGTTTGATCACTATACAATTATAAATCGATTTAATCTTAACATTTGCTATGATGGGCTCAATTTTTATAAAAAGACTTTTAAGTACTTATAATTCAATTTCCTCTACCTAGGCTAGTTTTTTAGACAACGTATAAGAAAGGCTTCTTTCGAAATGGATATTTTTCGTCTGCAAAAATCGCTTTCCTTTTATTAGTATGAACTGTGGAATTTATCAACTTGTTTCCATCGTGGGCGTGGTGTTCGTGGTTGTGTTAATTTAGTACTGTGGTAAAAAACAAATTTGGAAACTTATCTAAAATTTTTGTCAGCAGTTTCTAAATATAAAAATGAAATTCAAAATATATATACCTTCTTTTCCGGACTGGGGAGTCTCCCCAATATTTTATAGGTTAGTGGTCAAGGTTTTAATCACGCTGTAGCTCCGGGGCCACCATATAAGATTCCTAAAAAATTTCTGATTTTATCAGATCCAGATCCCGTTGTGAAAAAAAAAAACTAAAAAAATGACCCATTTTTCATCCAATAAAACTCCTTCAATGCCAGCAAATAAAACTCCTTCAATGGTAAAAAATTTATCCTCATTACATCTAAACAGAATGTCCAAACTAAGCCCATTTGAAATTAAAGTCGGAATTTGGTCGGTATTTCACCAGAGATTGACTCTATTTCGCTTGTACTTGGCGGACGTGGTTAATTCTCGTCCGGAGTCCTCGCGTTGCAGAAGAGTTTTGAAGGCCAGACCCTTTCGAAATTCAAAATTCAAATTGCGTGAAACTATATACTCGATGAAAGGCGTTATGTATGCCTCTTGTCTAAATGTTGTTGGCGAAATTGAAATAATTTCCGAAATGAAGTGGAAAGATATAACCGACGTCTATAAGTTTGCCAAACTCAATTCTGAGGAACAATTCCGCTCTCCTACTGGTAAAATAGTTCTCAGTTTTATTTATTTATTTTTTTATTTAGCTACATAAGGAAATTTATTAGCCAATAAAAACGATAACTTAGAGGTAAACTAAATATCACAGTATAACAAGTGGAGTAAGTAATAGACATATTGTCCTAAAACTCAACTCGATTCACAATATTATAAAGCAGAAAAAGGAATACATGAATTAAAATAGGGAAATAAGGATGATAACGACATTTCCGTAAACCAGTACCCTAAGTGACATGTATAAAATTCAGTGACGGACAAAGCACGTAAAGATGTGTTATATAACATACAAAGCAATGAAAGGTTTCTAAAGCTGGTAATTTTTGCAGCATTGTGACAAGTAAATTGCTCCATAGTTCCTTCTAAACCTACTAAACGCATTAAATGAATTTCTCTCAAGTAAAGACGTGGAAGATATATATTCCAGTGTGGGAAGGTCAATGAGCGTCGAATTATCTTCATAAGGTGAAAGCTCCAAATAAGAATACCAATCTAAGCTACATACCGCAAAAAGTAAAAAGCTTCGGTGTACCGACCCGATTAGGTCAATGTGACAGTTATAACTTTGTAGCTAAATTACATACAAGTAGTCTAAAATTGATCGAGCAAGAGCAGTATATAACCGTTTGGTAACATAACGGTAACTGTAAAAAAATTCGTTCCGTTGGGGATCTCCCACGCACCACATTTCATGTAGCGTCTTTTGTCACCAAAGGTGAACTAGCGCATTTCGAAGTTCCAATCACATAAGACGTAACTTGATATATTAACAATTTTTCAGACGCAGCTAATAGTTACTCCCTTACTTCAAAGGATCTAAAATTTCCACTTCAGCACCACACAAGACGAGTGATGCATGTGCGTTTGTTTAATACACACCCAACGCAATTTATCATTGTTTAAAAAGCGGAAAACTTGGCTTAGTAAATTTCACTCCAATTTTAAACAGTTCCGACATTTGTTTTAGAGTGGTGATAAGTTTATTCACTTCCAACAACCAGTACAGAAAGCTAGGGCTCTAACGTTTGTATTTACTTACTATTAAGCAAATCAAGACTGTCCAGCTATGAAGTAGGAGATGCAAAAATAGCCAGCGTTTTCGAGACATAACAAAAAGATGTAATAGCCTAAGCCTGGCGAATGTTGTCGTACTTTATGCATAAATTGCAATAACAATCACTCGATAATAAGAAATGTGGGAAACATTAAAAATTAAAACCGAAAATTACTGTAACATGAGGGAAGCGCGCCGTAGATATCAAGAACTACACCCTTTACCTTCTATTAAAATTGCTACATTTGCTGCCAGTATGTCACAATGCTCACAAAAAAATCACTCAACTTCTAATAACGGCAAACCGAACAGCATTACTTAAAATGACAATCCGAAACAAATTGAACATCAAAGAAACTGCTGCGTTAACACTAACTAGTTCCTAAACCTTTCAATCAAACTAAGACACGGCATCTCTAATAGCGATGCTTACATGTCGATATAACCCATTACCCAAGACGGCAATACAACGAAAAAAGACGATGGAACACCAAAGGAGTCATTAGCAACTTTAATAAACCACAAATTCTAATATGAAGTTTCATCCCTATGTTAGTAGCTTTTCAAGAAATCCTTTGCAAGGTTTCTTTTAACTCAATCCCATCCACTTCGTAGATCGCATACTCTGTAAATGCTGATCAAAATTCATTTTCAAAACAGGGACCTTTATTAAGTTCATCATATCTTGCTGTGCTCTCACTCTATATTCTTCGCAATCCTTTTCTCAGCAAGAACTTTGTAAGACACTACACACCACCACCATTAATTACTACTGGAGCCTTTAAGAATCAGAATACAATCTGCAGCTCTAGAAGAAACAATTCCTGCGGTATCGTATTGACTGACTCATTCAAAGCGGTCTTTTTGGTGTAAATGAACGAAGACCTACACATCAATCCATCATACTTTTTTTATATAGACTTAATATGTTGCTCTTCATCACATATTCTCTTTACTCCGTGATGTATATTCGATGACTTTCGTAATAGTGACTATTTCCCAATTGTTATCAACGCACTACAGTTCCAAATACTAAAATTCTTGGCCAACAGTATTAAAAGGTAAAATAACTATTTTGTGAATAAAATTAAAATTTTTAGTATATTTTTAGTGTTTTACTCGAATTGTTAAATTTAAAATTTTAAATATTATATATACATATTTTAAGACAAATACAACGCTTTTATTAAAGTTTGTTTTATATGCTTTTATTTATTTATTTATTTATTTATTTATTTACTTGTACATGAAATTCAACTAAGCCAAATTAACAGTCGAATCTTAATAGTAAATCGTATACTAATTATTTTAAAAACTAGTATATAATATAAAGGAAGATGTGAAAAAAATAAAAAAAGCAAAGTAACTCAAAATAATAATTTATGTATAAATAAATAAGAAAGAAAAAAAAAAAAGGAAACATAGGTAGCACTGAAGCACACCCACAACAAGAACATATCAAGGTTGCAAGTAAACCCCTAAACCATTGCAAACACGCATAAGGTTGGCAACCGAAAACGTTAACAACCATTTAGTTTTCGAAATAAAAAAAAAAGAGAATTTAAGAATGCAAGTTGGTTTAAGTACGACTTAGGTAAATTGCGCGTATTAAGCAAAGTTGCTTTAATAGACTTTAAAGAATTCGATATTGAGAATAAGTGATAGACACCATTTAGATTCCTGCAAACAACGCTGGCCGGTCTAAACAGCTCATCATTGTATTTACATTGACTAAGCTTAATCAAGTTAAGGTGCCTAGAGAAGCGGTTAGGGACATTAAAGCTTATCCCAGCAAGTAATCCGGGCGAGTCAATAGTACCATTTATTACTTTGATTAAGAAGGAAACGTCAAGAATAAATCTACGTTTGCCAAGTGACGGTAAGGATAACAGAAGCAACCTATTTTCGTAAGTGGAAAAAGGAACAATCGGGTCCCAACCGAAATTCCTAATGGCAAACAGACAGAATTGCTTTTAAAACAGATTCAATTGAATCTACATAGAACGGAGACCACACATCAAAGGCGTACTTGAGTATAGGTCCAACCAAAGACATGTACCACTTTTTCGTAATATAAGGATCATCAAACACTTTAGACCTTTTTATAAAACCAAGCGTGAACCTTAAGCTTGAGCTTTGCTTAGCGAGAGCTCAATATGCATGTTGAAACATAACATATGATCAAAGAGAACGCCTAAATCTGTGAACGAATCGACGTCCTCCAACTTGTGCGAATCTATGAAATACTGAGTAATGAACGACTTTCTTCTTGAGGAAGAAAGTTTCTTATATTTATTTAGATTTAGTTTGAGAAGATTCAAAGAGCACCATGCAACCAAATTATTCAAATCACTTTGAAGCTGATGTGATTGCGAGTCAACAGAGAAGGAAGAAAACAGTTTCACGTCATCAGCATACATTAAGATCTGGCTGGAATTAATCACCGATGGAAGATCGTGAATGTATAAAGTAAATAAAATGGGACTTAAGTGGCTTCCTTGAGGTACGCATGACATAACGGGGAATTCATCCGAGGTTATAAAGTTAAACCTCTGAATGATCTGTTGTGCAGGTAAGAACTTGTGGATTTCACTAAATAGAGAGGGAAGACGGAGGCTTGGAGTTTCAAGAGCAGTAAGTTATGGTTAAATACATCAAACGCTTTACTCAATCAGTGTATATGACATCAGTGCGAGAACCACTAGAAAAGGTCTTGAAAACATGACAAGTAAACTCTTACAGATTGGTGACCGTAGATCTTCCTTTTCGAAAGCCATGTTGCAATGGCGAAATATACGATATGATGGCAAAAGCCAAATGGTAAGTAACGATTCGTTCAAACAGTTTAGGAAAGACACTCAACTTGGCAATACTCTGTAGTTCTGACCGAATTGTTTACTTCCATTTTTGTGAATGGGAATAAGGAGGCTACTCTTCCAACACAATGGGAAAACACCTAATTTCAAGGACTGGTTGCAAATTTTTGAAATAACACCACATAGCTCGACGGCGATGATTTAAGTACACGTGACCCAGGCGCACAACTATATTTTAGAAAACTCAACTCTTCAAAAAACGTCATTTTCAGAAATAACCAAATTGGGAATTGGAACCAAATTAGATATCGGACATGGGTAGTTTACAGTTAAATCGGAGTTAGCAGTCGAAAAATTTTGTCGGAAGTATTCAGCAGAGAGATTTGAGGCTTCAATATCAGCCGAGGACTCAGAGCCATTGAAAGAAACATGCGAGGGATTTACGGAGATTTTTCTTTTGGAGCTAACCAATTTAAAAAAGTATTTAGGATTAGTACACAGTGAGGATTTTATAAACTGAAGGTATCTGCAATAACATTGGTGGTTGAGGAAATTAAATCTATGCCTTGCAGCTGAATAAGGGAAATAGTCGCAAGCAGAGCCACTTTTCGAAAATTTTTTGAAAAGCTTGTTTTTTCTATTCTTGTAATATTTAATTGTCTTATTAAACTACGGAGGACAATTGCTTCGGGGTCGGGACTGCTTGATCGGAACGGCTGCAGAAATAGCTAGATTTAGTATATTGTGGAAAGATAACAGTAAGCTTTCAATACTTTCAGCTGAGAAATCAAGAATAATATGTGAGAGATGAGGAAAATATTAATTTTATGGAAATCATAATATTTACTTGAAAAAGTTGGATTTGGAACGTTAGAAAAGTTCAACGAACCATCATGTTTGTAATGAAAGGAAATGTAGATTGATGGATGATAAGGATCCTCAGGTAAACTAAAATGCAGACAACGATTAACGCCAATCTCAGGAAAATTGGCAAAGCAAAGATCAGGCAATCTACCATTACAATTAGGGATACGGTTGTATTGAACTAAATTATAATCAGATAATTCATTAAAGAACACAACAGCCCTATCAGATGTTGAAGTAGGAATCAAACACTGTAACACCAAGTGACTTGAGTCAAATTGAAGTCACCCAATGCAATGACTAAATCGGTAGGTTTAGGTTGCTTGGCCACTTCACAAATGAGGGCGGCCTGTTTCTTATGTATAAAGATATCTGAATTTGGGGGATTATGGAGGCAGGTTACATAAAGCTGTTTATTAGAAATTTTCGCTCGAATAGCAATAAATTCAACGTCGGGTGTAGTAGGAAATTCAATTGAATAAGACCGGACTGCCGCAGATATGGCAATTAAAATACCACCATTGAGATACAATCGATCATTTCTGAAAACCTGAAACGAATTATGGACTAGTTCCAAAGAATGTAGATCAGGTTTTAACCAAGTTTCAGTGAAGGCCAAACAGGAAAACTCCGTGCTCACTGAATTAAGAAAAGTAAAAGGAACTTTTGAGTTTATTTTCGTAAATGAGAGTTAATGAGCCTGAAGAAACATTTAGTTTCTTGAAGGGGAAAGGGTTACTGCATTACTATTAGTATTACGGAACACGATCTCGAGGGATAAATTCCTTAATTAGGGATCCAACTAGCCACAATGGTTTATTTAACACCATATCCATGTTTTCCGTCGAAACTAGCATTTTAAAAGACGGGATTGTTCTAGATTGAGAAGGAGCCAATTTGACAAAGCTCACATGCTTTAAATTGACTGTTGGGACTTTCGCCGCCAGATAACTTTTTATGTTATCCACGGATGTATTAGATGCCAGTCTTGACACAAATATTGCCCTTCTGGGACGAACTGCCGTCAACCAAATGTCATCTCTACTAGGAACAGTAGGGTTCGCGGCTGGAGAGTTTTGAAATGGGCAGAATGAAGAAGGAGTAACCACAGTTGCACGAGCAGCTTGTGCGACGCGCCCAGTTTGGTGGCCAGCGTTCACACTCGAATAGCCAGGGGGAGAGGACGATTTACTATTTCCTTTATTATTTTCCGGCGGTGATGCCAGAGTAGAGTGACTGACGCCACTGACAGGAGCTGTCCTTACCACATCAGCATAGCTCAAACCCGAAGGACTTCCTGTCTTATTTGTAATTTTTTGTTACCGACCTACTCAACGATAGCAGAAACACTATCGTTCTTTGTAGACATTGAGGAAGCGCTAACTTGTATCAACGAATCAGACTTAGGAGAGCTTAGAGGTGACGTACCACACGCTACGCTACGAGTTGGAACTTTGCTAGCTGGGGAAGAAGATGAGTGCTCAATATAACGACACTCATCGAACGTAATCTTAATTTTTTCAAACGTATCACACAAGCCAAGACTTTTGCTCAAATCTGAGAAACTATTTCTGGCCTCTGTGAAGAGTTTATAGAAATCAATGTCCCGCTTCTACAGTTAGGACATGACCATCGTAATCCGTTTGAGGGATCGACGACTGCATCTGCAGAACGGCCATTAAGATCAGCACGCTTTGCATGGCAAAAACATTCGCAGAGCCAGCACGAGATGATTCGTTCAGATTCTAGGCTTGTTTTCACACGATATGGTGTAAATAAACAATCCACGTCCAGTGAAACACGACAGAAGGAGATTATGAAGAAAAAAAAACAAAAAACTAAAAGATTCCACGACAAAAAATTGTCAGCAAATTAAACCAAACTTCTCACTTTCGTTGAGACTATAAATATAGAGCGAAAGCAAAATAAACTGTAAACACAGAATAACAGAAAAAAGAGAGACTTTTACCAAGAGCTCTAATTGCACTAATTGATTGCACAAACCTAAATTGAGTTTCACGTAAAAGATTAATATATTGCATATAAATTAAATTATACACTTTATTCTTTTAAAGATTTTTATACTTTAGCTAAGAAGCTAAGAGATACACTAAGAAATGGAAATATTTCTTGGAAAGAATTAAGACGCGACTGTAGAGCTTAGGAAAAATTAAAAAGACAAATATATTTTCGAGTTTAAAAAGCTTCGGGAAAAACTCCACACCATAGTGTGTGCTCTCAAGCGTTTCAGATATCCTACTAAAACCAACAAAATTCTCCTGCATAAAGTAGATTGCATTAACTACTATAAAGTGGCCGTTGTGACTCTAAATGGTAAGGCTTGTAACCGTAATTACAATCATGATGCTGCAATTATGATTAAAGCTATCCGCACTGGTGAACAATTCCCAATGCCCAAACCTAAGAACTACATTAAAAATGAATGCCTTCCTTGGTGAAATCACAAGTTAACTTTGCTAGAGAAGAACAAAATAGACTTATGAAGTCTTTTCATGAGATATCCTTGTCATACTAATCTCTTATTAGAAGAGGAAGCTAACGCTCAATTTCGAAATCACGATACTGAAAACCTCTCAAAAAACCATGGGAAGGCTTCAATTCAATCACAGAAGCATTAAACTAGTCAGGACTCTGCACTCCAAAGATGTTGCTGCCACCTGCGCTGTATATGGGACGTTTAAGCGAGACACACCAGACCTCTAACCACTTCAGTGAATTGCGGTCTGAGTACTCTTCCGACTGCAATTTCTCCCGAAGCTTCACTGAAAATAAGCCATCTCCAGTTGTATTGTCAGATATTCACACTATTGATAGACGCGTGACATTTCTAGAGAAACCTATATATGCATTAGAATTTGAGAGCTGTCTTACCAAAGTAGAACGAGAAACATCAGACTGGGATCGTATTTCATATCAAATGAGTAAAGCACTGCCAGATTCAAGTAACCGTGAAGTATTATATGCATATATATTGCAATAGTTTCCACTAGTCATTTCAATTCATAGGAACTTAAAACTCTTCTATTGCGTCAGACTGTTATATTATCTTACTGTTACCGTGATTTTCACAAATATGAAAAGTGGACTTTATATGTTATGTTGCTTAGAAAGGTTTTGTTCATGTGAACAAGATTGCTTATCGTAGCAAAACGTTCCTATCACCCATAACACAGTATCACAGCATCAATGCCAATGAAGGTCTTCCAACACTAGAAATAGAGTCCAAGAGTTAAAAGCCGAAATCATCCCTAAACTGCTGAACTGTAGCTACCCGGCAAAGTTGCTAAAAAAGCTATTATTGCTAAAAAAAAAAAGAAAAAGGTACCAATCCACAATTAACCGCTGTATACATATTGTCGTAAACGCTTCTTGAAAATGTGGACTTAGACCATTGTTAGCTTTAAACGTAAGATATTGTTATATTTCACTCTCAGCATAAAAAAAGAATGTAGGCCAAATTTTGTTTTCCGGGAACTTATCGCATGGAAGGCTCATTGTTTGTAAAATAATGGTTGGCATCTTCTTTTTACAGATGATTTAAGAGTGAAGAGTGAGTACCTTCCCTACGCAGTAGTACGTGGCGCACAACAGGTTCAAGTTAATCACATCTTACACGAAAGCGCGTCACCATTTACAACCGATGCCACAAACTTTGCCTAAAAAGTAAGACATAAAACAGTTATCACCACAGACAGTTTGTCAGTCATAAAAACTACTTCCTTTATATATAACATATATATATATAACCCCTTAAATTCCAACTGGAAAACCACTAACATAGTAAAGAATACCGCCGCCACTCACGGCGTGCCGATTTATATACTTGTTTTGGTAAATGATCGAGTAGCAACGAAATCCGCAGCTTCTATCCCTTCAATTATGGACAGCACAACTGAATAGTTTGTTTTCAAAACTGTATTAGAAAAAAAATTGAAGAAAAAATTTAAAAAAACGGTAGCCTACCTTTAAACAAGCAATAAAAATTTTTTTTTCTTTGATCTAAACAAATTATAGTAATAATAGATTACACATATCTGTGAGTGAGTCAATTTGACAGTTTCCACAGGGGTTGATATATGACATCTATATATATTGACCTGCCCGCGGACATATCCTCATTAAGATAAAAAATGGTTGAAGAAAACAACAACTTGTTGCCTTCCACTTGTACTACTAAATCAGCGTAAATAGGTTGAATAGTTGATTTTACTTCCATATCCCGCTTTGGGTTTGGTGAATCCTTTGATACTATTACTTTTTGAATTTTTTGAATGTCATTTGCATTAATGGGATGTTATAATTTCAAAAAAAACAGTGTTTGTTGCCTTTCCCTTGCTATGATTATAATTACGGAGTGAATATTTTGCGAATGCATGGTATATTAGGTAAACCACGTACATATTTGTTGCTTTTATTCCAAATATAAAACGCTCTATTTCTTTTACACAACAGAATTTCGCAATTTTGCATCTAAGACAAATTTTGTAGTCTCTATGCAGTCTAGTTTTGCATTCTTTTTTTAGAAAAAGATTTGCTTTTTGCTGTTCTTTTATTCACTAACAAGGTTTTATACCCTTTGGAATAAATACATTTTCATTGCTGATCTGTAACTATAATATCTAAGGTGAGAGCCATCTACTTGTTTCATATTACTACTACTGCTTTCACAAGCTGCTTGATCAAGGACATCTACCGCGTCCTTTGTTTGATGGCAGAAATACAATCTCAGGAATTTGTTTCCCAACATAGGTTTCTCCGTAGGTTCCTTCTTTATACTTATAAAGAATTGGCGAATAGGGGTCAATTTCACATTCGTTAATATATATAAGTCATTGCGGAGTCATTCCATTTTACAGCGCTCGAGTAGATTTGGTAGTTTTTTTAATTTGTTACATATGCTTGGGTTTCTTGTTAGAAATGTGACTGGATATCAAACATTAAGCGATTAGCATTTAGAAAAGAGCAGCTGATGGATTAACCTAGAGCGAAAGCAAACTCCATAGCTTATTATTATAGCGTAATCCTTTCGTCCCCGTGCGGCTCAAGGGAAACCAGGTGCCTTTTTAACGCTATCAAATATTGTCGCTTCGCAATAAAATATCGGAAACACTCGCTCTTTGCAATTAACCTTTTTTACACAATTTTTGTTATTAAAACGACAAAAACGGAAATAAAAGACAATTGCGAAGAATGTGCGATTTTTACTTAAAACTATGTGTAAATTATTAATGAAAACATTGAAGCTGCGTTAGCCAAACGCTGCTGGTGGTTTACCACGAACAGACACTTTATTTCAACTATTAAGAAATGCTGCAAAGAGGATAAATCTAGTCACGTCCAAGAATTTTGCGAGGCCCATAGCACCAGTCGTATCAAATGTGGCTCCGTTCCAGAGGTAATTGTGATCTCAGTATATTTTTTTTGTGGGTCTTTTGGTCATAATGGTTTGGAAACACCAGTCCTAAAAGAGTAAAATGTCAGATGCATAAAGGCTATTTAGGATATATCAATTAAAGAAATCCTATACGATTGAGTGAAATCCACCACGATAAGAAATTTCCTTTCGTTGAAAACGCAATCTCAACCAAATTGCCCCAAGCAAGCAAAAAGAAGTTAACTAAATTTCGAGTGGCGTGAAATGCGCAATGTCATTGAAACAAAGCTTTGATTATGCACCCTATTAAGGAAACAACTCCGTGCAGCCCACTAATAGAAACAAACTCTTCAAGAGCAAGGGAATATGCAAGATTTTTGGGTAGCATAGTCAATTTTTTTACTGACTTCAACTTCTACTAGTCCAAGAAACATCTAATTGGAAGAATTGCTACTATGGAACAAAAAGTTTTGAAGCAGGTTCTACTTCATTGCTTCAGTAACTTGCCTTCTAAACAATTGTTGAGTTACTGGAAGGCAATATTGAAACTTTGGCAAAAACCAATCTTCTTTGGGCCTATATTTGAACACTAACATCTTGTTTTTTTGTATTTTGAGTGAGAAACGATTAATATGATAAAATAAAACATCGTCTTAAGTAAAGCCCCAATACGTAATATTATATCTTCGGTAACTCAGTCACCACAAACCAGGAAAAATTTCCGGCCAATATTCTTATCCATCAGCCGCACTTTCTCAATATCGTAAGCCGTTTACAGTGTTTCTTCCATATCTTAATATCAGTAATAAGTTAGTTTTCTTCGGACACATCAAAAGTCAACCTAGGTAACAGTCATCATTGCGTCATCATCTTTAAAAGCAAAAAGATCAAACGTTATATGCAACAGATCTTCAGTCTTCATTTTTACATAAGCCATCTAAGATTTGTCTTGACGACAACTTCGCATCAATTTATTTTCAAGAGGAACTTAGATACTCTTTTAATTATATTTTATAATATTTAAATGAATAAAAATAAAGATAACAGTTGCTTTACAAGTTTAAATTGTCCGATATCCAAAACGCATTTATTTTTATAGCACAACAAATCAATTTTTATTTTGGCTTTTGAAAAATGTATCTTACGATAATATATAACAGTTTTCCTTCAATTAGGATTTGGTTAAAGGCGTCTTTATTCGTTATTCGTTATTCGTGCATACAAAAGTTTTTCCTGTTTTTTAGGTAATTATATCAAGTATGACTAGACAACGATACTTGTAATCGGTAATCGAAGTATGTACGGTTACTCAAGACGGTAACATTAAGAGTAATAAATTTTGTAATAACAAATTTAAATTATAAATAGAATTCAGTTACGGTAAATATTAGTAAGCATCCATCATGTTATATGCGTGCCAAAGTACGACGTTACGTAAGTGTATATTCATGTCAGACAATGACTATGCAAGTATATGAGACTGAAATCAAAAAAATTGCATACTTGCAATTTTTTTTAATAATAGTGATAGTCCGCCGCTCAGACGAGTAAGTAATAGTTATCATTGTACATTTGTCAAAGTTAACGAAAACGATTATGAAAATATAGTGTGTCATTACGACAACCTGATGAGCGAATAATGCCGATCAAACATTTATGAAAAACATATATATAATAACTTTACTAGCATAAATAACTTTAGCTTGTTTTGGGTGGAAAAAAATATGATGTATACGACAACTTAATTCCAATAAACTAATGGAAGTTGACTTATCACGGGAAAAACCACGCTCGCAAGAAGGTAGAGCAAAGTGAATTACCGGGGAAAATCTTTTAGTTACTAACGATTCTTTATATAATGGTGTAACTTCCAAACCGTAGTGTGTACGAAATTAGAACATTAATGGAGAATAGACGACAAAGGCCACGAGAGACAAACGACTATCCAGGCCAGGAATAAGAGAAAATTTTAAGGATAAGAGAGAAGAAAGAACTTGGCCTTCGAAAAATCCAATATGAGGAAAATTGTCGCACGAATAAATTTGGTGCGAATGATTGTTCGAGACTTAATCATAAGTAGAATACTATGTTTCGATGATATTTGCAATCAAATTCTTTAGACGGGTTCGAAAACTCAGAATTACCTTAGTTCATGAAGAATAACACTTTTTGAACTTTATGCTTTCAATTAACAAATTTTTAAAAAATTTTTTGTATCATTAAATAATTGGTACTTCGTGCAACAGTTATGTGCATAATCTTTACCTTAACATGACAAATAATCTATAAGTGATTCACCGACTTGGACTTCTTAGAGAGCCTATTGTTTCTATTTCATGCCATACGTAAGTGTCTTTTGAACCAAATAGGGCGATCCAGTTAAGTTTTTTCAGGAATAATAGGCGCAGACACAGAGAGAGAAAAGAGAATTACAAGTGACTGGTAGACCCGTTGAACTTCGCTTCAGACAATTTAAAACAAAAAAAAAGGAAATTAAATAATTTTTTTGATCTTAGTTTTATTTAGTAAAAAATTTTTCTTTTAATAGAATTATTACGTGAAATAAGCACATTTTGATGTGCAATATTTTTAAATTTTTCATCTGGAGAGTATGGAAATAAGGCCTATCTTCCACGTGATCAATTCTCTATATGAGAAGCATCGTCTTTCAAGATTTAATCTGCAAACTTCAAGCGACTAACCTTATTTATTATCGTAGAAATGAAATAAATGTCATATGTAAGTTAAGTTACTATTGATTTGATAACACGACAATCTTTTGCCGCAATCTGTCAAATTGTATTGTAACATTGCAATACATCTTTGAGCCGAAAAAAATACTATGTAAGAGTTTCGCTTCAAGCAAATAAACCATTGTTTATTCAAAATAACGCGAACATTTATTTGTATATATAGAAACAATGCTTCATCGATACCCGTCTTATTATAATTGCATTCAATCATGGAGAAAACGACTATAAAGACGCGATCTGAGTAAGTTACAGATGGAAGAGAGGACTATGGCAACAAACTACGTCTACCGACACACTATTAATTTTACGATGTAACCGAAATTACATCAATAAGAACAGAGAACGACACCAGGGAAAATGCTATAGAGTTTTTAAGAGCAATAAACGCTTTTGATTTATATGCCCTATCACGTCTAAATATATACATATATATATATTTGAACATAAAATCTCTGTTGCGTCGACACGTGGCTTTAGACTACTTGAACCTCAGATCCAAAGAAGAGTGTGGCGCAATCGATTTAGGCTTCTGGGATTTTGATACAAAAATAATAAAATGATATTTAGATTTTTGATTTACTAATAGGTCACAGATTTAACACGTCTCGGACGCTGGACGTATTGTGTTACAAAAACCCCTGATGATGCATACTTTTTAGTTGATCCAAGTGATAAAGAAAATTTAAATGGACATGTATAGCTTGTTCACGATCACTAACTATGAAAAGATGTAAGCGTGGTAGATCGATATCAATCGGCTTACGCTCGATATATCCTTGTATGCTATTAACCGTAGTAATTAAAGGAGATGGCAAGTGATTAGACATAGCATCCCCCAAATTAGTACTAGTTGCTAATAATATCGTACGCAATTCTCGATTCATGCATTTTCAACGAGTTCTTTTGTACAGCCCTAGAAGTACAAATGACTTTCAACCCGTCATTTTGCCTTATGTATTCCTCTGATAGTGCGCTTTTTACATTTGCATTTTTGATATGGGTTAGTTACATTGAAATAAATTCGGATACAACTTAGGATAACTATAATAAAAAACAAAGAATACTGAAAGTTACATGACGTTAATGAACGTTAAAACCCTTTATTAAAAAAGGAAAGGGCAATAATTAAAAAGAATGTTGTAATAGAAACGTTGAAAAATTGTATTACATTCATGTTGATTATTAAAGTCAAATCTTGCAAAAAAAGGGCGCTTTTCGTAAGCTCTGATGTATCATATATTAGTATGTATCGATGATAAAACGAGATATGTACTTGACTTTTGCTCTTTTTGATAACGTAAAGAAGAAATTTGGAAGCGATAGTAAATGTTAATATAGAAAAAGTCTGTAAAGTTTAAAAGTGAGTCCAAAAAGAATGAAGATATTGCAGATATGTGTAGTTTGTAGGTCTAAAAGGGAATATAACGTTTTCAATTTAGTAGTATAAAATTACCTGCCAGAGTGCAATAACTTTCGACTGAAATGCAAATGCTGGAAAATGACGCAACCAGTATATCAAGCGTTATTAACTATACGTGGCAGATAAGGAAATTCCGATAAGTGTAAAAGATTGTTTTCAACAAGTGGGCCTTTATTTTAAAAATAGGAACAAACAATAGAGCACAGCAATTGAAGGTGAAGGTGGTTAATAAAGGATGTTCCCAAGCTTCCGAGTAAACTAATCAAAAAAATTTTCTACGGCTGTGTGACATGAAGCTATAGATATGTATTCGCAGCTCCAACGGAAGAGGAATATTATCTTAAACAGATGTACGTATTTCACGTAGTGAGTTAATGGGTAACATAATTCAAGCGCAGACAATTGTTAATAAAAACATATAATTGCATATTAAAGTTAAAAAAATCATTTTCGCTTGCTACTTTAACCTAATTTCACCAAACATATCTAATTATTAAGATATTTTTGTACGATTATTTTTTTTATACTCAACTTGAAGACTTTTCTTTCTTCCTGTCTTTAGAAATATTATTATTATTATATTACTAAAACTTTTTTAGACTAACGAAATAAATTCTTAAGCTACAAGAAAACCAATGAAGCGCTAGCAACATAGGCTTCCGGCTCTACCTTAAAAAATGAAATTCGATATTGAGCCCATTAGTTTTAATAAAATAATATATTGGATTAATATTACGTTTTGTAGCTGATTTCAGGATGTCCGTAGAATTAGGTGCTCCGATTACTATTCTTCTAATAAGGAAAAGTTTAGGTAGTCACAAGGAAGCGGTTTTGTCGTACGAATTTTTGCACAGTTGCAGATTGAAAAACAAGATTTTTAAGGATCCATTGGCGTGCTGTAGTTGTATAACCAAAACGAATTTTCGCAAATGTTTTAATCTTGACTTCGTCCATAGTTGGATGTAATGAAAGAATTAAGTGAGCATTAATGGAGGAGCTGTGCTGATGATGGTATTGTAGATTTGCTTTGATTATTTTCTCTTCAACTTTACCTTGAATGTATCTTTGAAGGTTCAACTCTTCTACGATAGCGTCCTTAACTAGAGAAGCAAAAGCAGCAGATTCGCAGATTTTCGGAAATTGCTAGATGAGTGCAACCGCATGTTGCGATGGTGATTCTTAATTTGTTTATGGGACTCCAGTTGGAAGTCCAAGCGTTCCGGATAGCTTTTAAAACAGGGAAAGTATTGGCAAAAATAATGGTTTTAAGTTTTTATAGCTTGAGGAATTTAATTGTGGACGTAAAGATAGTTTCATCAAGTATGCGTTTAAGCAGAACTTGTCTTAAAGCATTTATCACGGAGTAGGCAAGTGGCAGAACATGTGATTGAAAGCTGTCTGTATATAAGAAATGACAACCGCCGTTTTCCAACCTGTAGGGTTTTTCTTCAATTAGATATCTCAAGACGTAACTTGGAGTGCCTTGTTTTTTGCACATAGTGGGCGAAAGGTCACAAGAGTAACTTCTCAGGACCGCTGGAGGCTTAAGCCCATAATTTCGGGAAATTTTAAGGGAATGTTTAATTTTTTTGTGACGTATAAATAGTCGTCAATTGCAGAGGATGATCATTATTTTTGTTGGCCATAATACTTTTTTTCACATCTTTGCCGAAGAGCGAATTGTTTGATTGCGTTTTTGAATCATAACGTCTACTTTCTAAAGCTTGAAGATCAGTTTCAGCTATGATATTGTTGATAGGTGTTATGCGAAAAACAAAGGTAAACAAAGCTCGAAGAGCTTAGTGATAGACCGGTTGTGATGTGATTCGGTAGGGGCTTATTTTGGATAGGGTTAGCCCATGACAATACAAAAAAAAAAAAAAAAAAAAAAAAAAATTATATGTAAAAATAAAACACATTCGTTCTTTGCGAGCACCCTTTTTTTGTTGTGTAAGCGTGTCTGTCCGATTACAACTGCACGTCTGTCCATTAGGGTGGCATTTCCATTTACAATAGACAAATATAAAATACATTATAACTTAGTTCGATAGCTGCGGTATATTCTTCGGATATGCAACTACACCTCATTCCTTAAGGATCCTTCTTCTTCTTTATTCTTAGAGCTATTTCCGTTGTTTTCTCTGAAGATGTAACAATGAAAGATTCACGTTCCCTGTTCGAAGTGAACTACCGCAAAATCGCATTCACCATAACATACCAGCCATGATAGTTTGCCAATTTTGTTTGAAAAAACGCAGCTATTAAAAAGTGACTGCAGACGAAGGTGAAGAGAATGGAAGTCGAGAGTTGTTGAAAAATGTAACAACGATGCAAAGTACTTATTTTTGGACGCATTTCGTACAGAACTCAAGCAAACAATAATTTGAATTATTGAGATCCTTACTTTTTATTTTTTCTCTTTATATTAAAAACAAGATTGCTGCATTTGTTTTTTATTTAGGCTAGTAGGCAAATAAATTAAATTCAGTTAAATTTATTACATCAATTTACTACGCGTAGTAAACGCACTTAATTCTGTCTATGTCGTATGTAGGTATATAAGAAAAATCCGTTCATTTCACATTTTACATTATTTTTTATGTTCTTTACCGTTCTGTATATTTATTAAAACAAAGTACGTTTAATCTAAAAGTTAACATAAAACTCCTTTACAGTTTCTGTTTATACGCAAATCTGCGTTATAGTCATATAGATTTCATATTAAATAAAAATTCCCCAATCATTAACTTCTGATAAAGTATCTTTATTTTTAACAATAGTATGCTTCAATTGTTCATAATTTTCCGATGTAAACGAAGATGAATGTAGATCGATATGTAATAGTCTGATATTCGCAATATCTTCCACGTACATACGCGAAGACGTGTCTGGCTCGATATTCATAGATCCTTCCCGATGTTCGATATTTAAGTCGAATGACTGTAAGTTTAGGCTCCACCTAGGTAATTTACCGCACAAGTCCTTTTGTGGTGTGAGCCATTTTATACTGGTATGACTGGTAATTATGGTAGACTTTCTATATATGGCCGCAATTTTTTGACACTTAGTGCTGCAGAATAGCATTCTATTTCAGTCATACTATAATTCTTTTGTACTCGATTTGTCCTGGTTGAAATATACGTTATGGGCTTTGCATAATTATCTCTCCCGTCAATTGAAAGGAACGGATTTTTCTTCCCTCTTCGGTTTTCTTTTATGGGGGTCATTATTCAACGAAGTTATAGAGGGCTGGGCCACAACTGATGTTGTGTGATGACGTAATTGGAAGCATTATTTCCTCGAGAAAAGACAGTGTAATGGATGGCCTTCCGAGACATTTTCTAGGTTCAAAGGCAAGAGTGGTTCCGGCTGCGTACACTACGAGATCGTGTGTCATGGGCCGCTATGGGGTTAAACCTTCAAGGTAATATACCACGTGCAGAAATCTGTGTGTAGAAGTATTGATTAAAATCTGGTGTAGGTAATATGGATGCCGTTGTAAGGCATTCCTTTAATGAATCAAAAGCCAAAAGTGCTTGCTCTGACATTGTAAATTTCTTTGTCTTCTCTTTTGTAAGGTAGTCATGTAAAGGCGCTGCTATAATAGCACAATTTGAAGCGTCTATATCAGCTGGTCATTGTCAGTTGTTTGGAGGTTTTCCAAATTGAACAATCAGTCACTGCGGCAACTTTTTATGGATCAGGTGTTAAATGACCTTCCCTTACTAAGAAGCCAAGATATTTCAACTTTCGAAAACAGAATCGAATTTTCTTAAGAACAATTGTCAAATTGGTGTCTGCTGGATATCTTGGAACATCGATCAAAGGTCAGATATGGATTCCAAAAGTGGGTTAACAGATCAACAGATCATCTAGACACACGAAAACATTCTTTCGAAGATTTCCTGGAATTACTTAGTCGATCAACCGACACATGCAGCATTGCATAAAACGAAAAATATAACTGTAAATTGATATTAAGGCCTGCCTGGTACCGTAAAAGCTGTTTTTTCTCGCGATTTTTTTCAAGCAGGATCTGCCAAAAAGGGTGTTTTAAACATATAGCACGTATAGAGTAGGTATTTTGTAAACGACTTAAGAGACTATCAATGTGAGGAAGTGGATAAATATCTTTTACCGTGCGCTCGTTAATTTTTCGCGCATCCAAACATAAGCGATTTTTGGAACAATTCTTTACTAGTCAAACAGGCAAGCTTCAACTATTGTTACTTTCCTTGATTTCTAGCGTAAAATCTAACTGCAAAACCCAAGTTTTGAATTGCAGGTGAAATGAGATAATGTCTTTGTTTAATTGGCGTGTTCTCATTTGTAACGAAAATAATATGTTCTTGTAAGTACGTTTTCTCTAAATACTGCTTTTCAAAGGAAAGAAATTGGTTTTTAACCACCTCTAATATATTTGTTTGCTCTACAGTAAATGGAATTTGGTATTTTAACAAATTTGTATCTAAATCAAGATCCGTTAAACTTTCAGCATCGATTCATATACATATATACTACGTTGTACTTCTGGGAAAATAAGGATATCCCTGTTTTGAGTTACCTCTTCCCATTATACTGGTAGAATACTGACACCTGCTACATCACCAATTGCCGCATACTTGTTGGTCTTGTAATTTGAAGATTTTGTGTTTTCGACTTTCGTAAAAAGATTTTCGCTTCAGCCCCGCAACAATTGGCAGCAACTTCCGCATCAAGCAATGCTGTAATTCCTTCGTCATAAATTTTCGTTTTAACAAAGAATCTATTATCGCAATCTAAATTGTTGAAACTATATTTTTCTTAAACTGCTTAAACCGTTTTCTTTTTCTTTAACAATCCCTATCTTCTGGATTGCTTATTCCCGTATAAAATTTCTTCATTAAATGTTTACCTACGCCTTATCTCATACTCCTGGACGCGTCTTTTTTAACCACTTTTGTTATATGATTTTTTTGTAAATGACCATTTTTCGGCAGTCTGTGTAGTCTTATCGTGCAGGCTAGAACATTTCTAACGGCTAGAACGTTTCTAACTGTAAATGTTCTAGCAGTGGTGTGTTCCATAGTAGGTTTTTGTACCACTTTTCCGGGTTTGACACTGATTGGTAGCTGCCTACGTAAAACGTAATGTCCTGAAATATACATTCGCAACGATTCTCCTGGGCTGCTTCTACTCTGTGTTTATTAAAAAAGTCGGTTAGCAATCTACAAAGGAAGAACAGTGACAAATGAAAGGGTGCTGGGCAGAACTATCTGTTTGGCATCCCGGTTGCAGTGTTACCGAAGGTCTGCATGGAATTAGTAGTAATAGCATTTTGTGATTTCTGTAATACTTTGTGACCCTCATTTTGTGAACTTAGGTTGAATCTCTTTATCTTTTTGTTTAGACGAAAAGTTAAATCGTGTATCTCCGCATAATATTCTTTGAATGACTCGGAATTTGCAGTCCATGATTTCGCGCTCATAATCTCAGTCCACTTGAAATCACTCCAATAGTTAATTTTGTGGTTTAAAATAATTAAAAGTTGGGTCGTCTTCATGATCTTCCAAAAGCTGGAAACACCATTGGCTAGCATAACCTGTCACAAGACCATGAAATTCTGCGAAAAGCTTTTCATAAATCACCTAGTTTTGTTGTGTCTGAAAACAAAACTTCCAGCCTTAAGCCCTTTGCAGGATTCATTAAACCTGAGATGCCATTTATTTAAATCGACGTGTATCTTGTTATTATGAGTAAAGAATATTACAATATTAAAAATAGATCGAACGTTCGACTCATAGTACTAATAATAAGTGGACATCTCATTAGAAGCAATATAGAAAGAGATGAAAACAATGAGCAGTGGACTAAGATTGCTTTAGGCTGTTCAATAAGTCAACAGGATGCAGCTTATTTAGAGACACGAAAAATTCTTGTTTGTTTTTTTTTTGTTTTTGGAAATTTTATTTTTGTATTCCGTCGGTGAATTTTTAGTTAATAGTTAATGAATGTACATTTTGTTATTAGTATAAAGCTATACATAAGCCAGAAAGTTAAAATCATTTCAGTTTTTTCTTAGTGTTCGCTTTTTCAGAATTAACCGTGGCCGAGTCCGCAAAGGGTCTCGACTGACAACTCAATTCTCAACTGCGATGGAGTTTTCAATAAAACGCTTTGCGACTGTATTAGATTTCATTTCTCTGGCTAAAGGAGCTATAATAATAATAATGATTATGGGTCACTGTCCAATAAGTTACGAGAACGATACAAGAAACTTAAGAAAATACTTTGTTTTTCTAAAGAATATACGACACATCCAGATCTCCCTCTAAAGTCCTCACGCTCACTTTGTGTGATGAGAAGATTGTTGACTTCTCACATTTTTGAGAGTAATCTGCACAAGAACGCTCTTTTCATCTGTGCTAGTTTATAAGTAAAGTTGCCTTTGGTCATTCGGTTACATATATTTGCTGCCAAAAGTAAAAGCTATTAAATAAGGTTGAAATTGAATAAATGAAATAAATAAAAAATAATAATGGAATAGCTGGTAAACCCTCCTACACCTGATAGCAAGAGGTTAATGGTATGTTCATTTTGTTAAAACATTCAAAGGGAAGCTTCAGAGATACATATGTTTTTCATGAGCATCACATTCTGAATCGCTCTAAGTATATGAAGATTCTACCCGCCCCTTCTTCGTAAGATTAGCGGAGTAAGTAAGAACCGCGCGTAACAAGTCAGTATTCGTGGATTCAAATCTCAGTGTAACGGTTACTTTGACCGTACCTGTAATGCGTATTCAGTCGGTAAAAGCACAACACCTACCGACTGGGTATACATATCCACTACGCTACGGCCACCCCCATATATCTTTTTCTTTCTTCAAATCTTCTTTCTGACCAATACAATGTTACATAAATAGACGACAGCCCCATTCAACTGTTAAGTAACAAACACGTTGTAAATAAATTTGAGTTTTGTCAAAAATAAAGAGGACTTATTTCTAATGTGCCTTATGAAATACGGGCTTATTACATTAACCCGCCATGTCGCAGTATTTGCGATACGCTGTACAAACGGCTAATCGCTACGGTTTTATTATCTAGTTTTGACTTACTGGTATTCTTGCATGGGCCATTATTGCTGTGATAACTACCCCACATGCACAGCTCACGGGCTCGGGACTAATTTTGCCCAAAACTCAAATATTTTTTTCATTCTTAATAATAAACAATAATTAAAACACCAACAGACGCATAACTGTTCATGAGAACAGCACCTCTGTTGGCAAGCTCGTCAGCAGTGATATTCAAAATAGCTAAGCTGAAAGTGCTTCCTTACCTAATCACACAGTGTTATATATTTTTAAATTACGAATGATATGGTCATAGACAAACTTTGCAACAGCAATCGTATCACTATTATCAGCAACGACAACTGTATCAACAGCACCACCATCGCAGCACGCAATTCAATCACGAATCACATTCAGTACTTCGCCGCCTGTTCTGTTAAAAATACTTTGCCTCAACGCCATGCTGACACTCACTCAATTACGCCCACAGCAACCATTGCATCATCTATCGGTTCGCCGAAAATAAATTTAAATCTCTCAATATCTACAGCAACAACGTTTTGCAGTGCAACTCTTTCTACAAATATAAACAAAAAGCTTCACCTTCAGGCGTCTAAAAATAGTGGTAATCGTAGGAAATATAACAGTAAAATAGTAAAGAAGTATATTTAGGAGATATGACCAAAAGTAGTTGCAATTATAAAGTTTTTCTGAATGCTCCTAAAAAAGCATTGAATTCAGGACATATGCAAAACAAAAAAATTTCCTCTGAGGGAGAGACTTGCATCATTATATTCTGAAACCTGTCACGCCTGTGGGCCCGCGAAGTTCGATCCGAAGCTCCCGATCAGTCATGTATCGTGAGCGATATCACAGACCAAACCATTTTTTTGTTTTTGTTCTTCACACAAAGTGTTGCATTGATAATTTATTTCTATTCAAAATTTTTACTATGCGACAGTTTTCCTATGTCCTTTTGTTTCTAAAATCTCTATGGCTATTTCTAGTTATGTAAATTGAACTGGCTCATACATATCACCAAAAAATTCTGTTAAACTCTATGTAAGTCTTTAGTCTACCACATGCGTAATCTACTCTCTAAGAATTCACATATAAAGCGTTCTCAAGAAAGAAGAATTATTTCATTCGCTTGCTAAATGGAGCAAGTAAAATCACAATAAAAATAAACATTAGTATCTTAACTTGTTGCCTCAATGCCAAAGGCGCAAAAAAATTAAAATATATTGTCAAATGTCATTCATTCAAGTTTCTTTGCTTTATCTTGGATTCAGATATCGTTCCAATAAATATATCGTACATATACTTATATATAAATATAATTACATTATGGACGTTATACACCACCAACCATCCGACATTTATGGATCTTACACATTATAAAGAAATTAGTAGATGGGTATTAAAAAATCATGTGCAAGCATAGGGGGACCTCGTTTTCATGTTAATAAAGCAAGAACAATTATTAACATAATTTAATTCAATCCAATGGTCAATAATTCCCGGGCTTAAGTAATAAGAACAACTATCAAAATACGTTTCAACTATCGCAATGACCTCATATATATGTATATATAATATCCAAGTCTCTTTCCGCATCTTTTGGAGATTTTCACAAAGATAATATTTGCTGGAAACCTGGTCGCGAGGAGACGGTAGATGGAACAACAATTCCAGATTCAATTCACCCCTTGCACCCCTTGCCTTGGTTGCACCCCGTGAAAACTTGGTCTACATTTACAAAATAGCTTTGTCACGCACAAACTTTCATACAAAACAGTAAATACAAATATTTCGAAAATGCCGTATCGATTGCCACTTCTCGATTATCCAGTATAATTTGCAGTGTTTTTTGGTGCAAGCCACCTTTTTTGGTGTCCAGTGCGTTCCGTACTTTTTGTGCCGTACGGCCTGGTTTTTAAATCACCAACCATCAATAACTTAAGCTTATCGCCTGAGAAGAGCTGCTATGACGTTTTTCAAGCCATTGCTGAATTCCAACCAGTACTCATCAAAACGTCGTAAACAAATGATCATTTGTTCACGATACTTTGTCAAGCATCGTTTGAATGTTGCCACTTTCTCGGAATAATATAAATTCTTTGTTGACAATAACACCTAAATGCGAGTCTCGGGAATTATTGATCGATGTGTTGTAAAATTTGAGGAAATAGTCAACTACTCAATTAAGTATCCAAAATTTGACATATGGCGAGCAACCGTATTTTTACTTAAAAGAAAATTATAAACAGAGTTCTATGCAACGATAAGCAATTAACTCGATGACATATTTGAACTTTAGTCAACCTATAGGTATATTGAAATTATGACCCTTACAAAAGAAGTTGCTTAAGATCTTTAACCTAATACAAGTATCGGATGATGCAATTATTTTTCGCTACGCATTATTTTAGTGTAGAAAAGAAACGGGCAGTCAATTTTAATATGAAACAAACTATGCAGTTTTTTTTAACTTTTTAATTTAAAAAATCTAAAAGGATAACAATATTAACAAGCATTGTATTCGTTTTCAGCCTCTCACCATCAACCATCTGTCCCAACCGTCACGAAAGATATGTCATTGCAAACAAATGTACAGCCAATAGTGCAGACGTACTCGACTTTTTCAACCGGTCTTCAATCCCATGAGAAACAGGGTGTGAAAACAATAACCACAACAAAAGCAGATCCAAGTTACGTGCCAGCTATGGTTATTTCGAAACCATCAGATAGTACCGAAGCAGTGACAACATCCACGGCGACGGGAAATATAGTTATAACCAATGCAGATACTCTTGATAATGCAACTCTGTTATCATTTTCAACACGCCCCACAGAAGTGTATTCATTTCATGAGCAAATTATTATGTCTGGTCAACAGAAATGTTCCATGCCAGAGAAACCGAAACCATTAGTTGTTTCGCCGCAACAAGTCATGATACTGTACATGCATAAATTGACGCCATATGAGCGCACTGAAATTCTTTCTTATCCACAGATTTATTTTATAGGTGCTAATGCAAAGAAACGTCCCGGCATTTTCGGACCTAATAACTCTGACTACGACAACGACCAGGGTGCCTATATACATATACCGCATGACCACGTTGCCTATCGTTATGAAATGCTAAAAATAATCGGCAAAGGAAGCTTCGGACAAGTAGTGAAAGCCTATGATCACAAAACGCACGAACATGTTGCCTTAAAGATGGTACGAAATGAGAAACGTTTTCATCGGCAAGCACAAGAAGAGATACGCATATTGCATCATTTACGACGTCAAGACAAATACAATACCATGAATATTATACATATGTACGACTACTTCACATTTAGGAATCACATGTGCATAACATTTGAATTGCTTAATATTAATCTTTACGAATTAATAAAAAAAAATGGTTTTAAAGGGTTTAGTTTGCAATTGGTACGAAAATTTGCCCATTCTTTGCTTCAATGTTTAGATGCTTTGTACAAAAATGAGATCATACATTGTGACATGAAACCAGAAAACGTTTTGCTAAAACAACAGGGTCGTTCAGGAATTAAGGTATTTGTGTTGTATATTACTTATATTAATGCGCGATCATATTTCTAATTAACCAATAACAGGTCATCGATTTTGGCTCATCGTGTTACGAGAGTCAACGTATTTACACATACATTCAGTCACGGTTCTATAGAGCACCAGAGGTAATACTGGGTGCAAAGTACGGCCGCGCCATTGACATGTGGTCGTTAGGTTGTATTTTGGCCGAACTGCTGTCGGGACACGCCTTGTTTCCTGGTGAAAATGAGGCAGATCAGTTGGCGTGTATTATAGAAGTTTTAGGCATGCCTAGTAAAAGCGTGCTAGCAACTGCAAAACGGACCAAAGTGTTTTTCAATCCGGAAGGTTATCCACGTTACTGTACCGTTCGAACCATGGCTGATGGCATGGTGGTATTAATTGGGGGACAATCGAGACGTGGCAAGCAGCGAGGTCCACCTTGCTCGAAAAGTCTATCTAAAGCGATCGACGGTTGTAAAGACGCATTATTTTTAAATTTTATACGCGGTTGCTTAGAATGGGATCCCGAAAAACGCTTAACACCAAGCGAAGCATTAAAACATCCTTGGCTTCGCCGCCGATTGCCCAAGCCACCTAACAGTACAAATAGTATTATAAGCAGCCAAAGCAGCAATGGGAGTAACATCGTCTGTGATGAAAAGCCGGCTTCAGCAGCAGCACAATCAGGCAAGTTGCCGACAATTAAGTTTTGCTGTGGGGAGCAAATAATTTTATAACTCAATTAGGAGCACTTGTAATTTTTTCTGTACTCAAAACAGGCTTATGCGGGGGCGAAGAAAATAATCTAATGAATAATGGTGTTACTTCAAAAGACATTAGCAAAAGTAGTGGATGCTTTGTGGCTACCGCTACAGGTGCTGCGAAGAATGCAGTTGTATTCAGCTCATCCTCAATTTTATCTATTGCTTCAGAACCGCTTTGGGATCTGAACCCGTCCGTTGGTAGTATTGTCGGTCATCGGTCCATAGCCGCTGAATTATCTGAAACGTCTCGGTCTATCAACTTAAACAGCGTAATTTCTACAAATAATAGTGGTAGTGAGTATACGACGAATTCGAACCTTCTTCCATCATCAAAAAATAATAATGACTAGTATCTAGCTATTAAAAGGCAAGACCAGCAAACAAATAAAACACACTCTAACGAAGACATTTGCTATCGTTGCACGACTAAAATATTTCTTAGTTTTATGGAAGTTGTTTGTTTGTTAGCCATGTTTTAAACCCGCTTTGACTTCTGCGTTTAAATATTAATATCTTTAGTCTACTTTGATTTATATTTACAGTATTTTGCGCACATATTTTGATTTCAAGATTATAACATAGGTTGACGCTATTTATTAATTATTAATACAAACTGAATTCAAAAATTGTTTACTCCAATTTTTTTCGAAACTTAATCAATCAATTTCGTTATAAAAGTTAACTTCACATTATTTTATATATTTTAGGCCATATCAATCATATATCTCCCGCTTTCATCTCCAAAAACACACATAACTCAAATCCGTTTAACAAGTGCATGCTGAAAATTAACACTACTAGTATCACATCAAACTCCTCACGCACTCTCACATACTCATTGGCTTCATCCGCGACGGCGACAACATGCAGCAACAATACTCCTAAAAAAAATGTAAAAGGTGTTGTTGATGACACTACTGCAAATCACCATTGCAACTCAACAGCAACGTTGGTGTTATCTTCGTCATTATCATCGTCATTCACCCACGCGTACCCTGGAGCCTACTACAAATGCGAAATGCCTGCGACTTACCACCACAATCTGCATCATCATCATGACCACTATCGTCAAACACAGAAATATCATTCGCCAAGTTCCCAACTATCATTATCGTACAAACCCCAGAAAGGAGATACTAAAAAACTGTAACAAAAGACCGATATTTAAGTGAAATGTGCGATATTAATCGGTTCACAATGCCTTACATGTTCATTAATCGCCCTAATAATTACCTAAATATGTTTTAGAGCTAAATAGAGTTTAGAGCAGCTGTTTTACGAAAAGGAAAGTTTGATTCAGTAAGAAAAATCACCATATTTACGTTGTACCCCTCACCTTGTGAATCTAAATAAACCAGAATAACAACAATCTAGAATGTACGTGTAAAAAATTACAGAATATCTTTTCAGTACACAGTGTATGTATAAAGGAACAAAAATGTTTAGGATAGAAGTACGTATATGTACTAAGAACGAAACTTGCCGAATTATAAAACATTTTTTTTTTTAGAGTAATCGGAGGTAAATTCATTCACGGCACTCCGTCTTAATTATTCACTATATAAGACCACGTAATGTAATAAACCATATAGCCTTTACTGCTTTATTAAAAAATATTTTTTCGATTTTGATTGAGTGGGATTTGAAATATGCTTTTGCAATATAATCGCTAACAAAATTATGCTTAATACCAATATGTTTCGCTGTTTTGCTTTTGAGATTAGTTCCAGTACGGATGAGTTCCCTATTAACTTCAAATATATTGAGTGACGCAGTTATTTTGATTACTTGTAAGTCCTCTATTATGCTGCGTGACCAAATGGCTTTTCTTCCCGCAACGGTGATGTCAACATATTCTGCTCTTGATTATGAAGTAGCCCTTGCTACTTGATTTGGAAATTTGGAAAATTTAAAAATATATATATGAGCACAGATGTTCTGTCTTCTATACTGGATACTTAATTGCACGCTTTCTAATCCTCTTCCAGTCTATGACAGAATAACTTGGTCGATTTCAACAAAAAACAACTGGTTCGGTAAAACATATCGCCTTAAACAAACTTCTTAAAAACTCGCAACAAACCTCATTAAACTCCCTAAAGTTTTTTAAAAGCGTAGATATTTTTTATAGGCGACATTCCATCCTTGCAAAATTTATTCAGATTGTTTGGCGTCCTTGTGGCAAATGCTGAGAGTTTTGCTTAAATGTTAATTTTATTCCTAGAAAGTTTTTTATTGGACATTTCGAAATGTTTGGGTAAATTTATTTGTAATTGTTCAATAGTCGATCTAACGAACGCACTAGATGACAATTTTGCTTGCTTTAGACAGTTTTGTTGATTTGCAATAGGTAACGGAGTACGCTACGGCTCTTCCTGATAAAGCCCATATCTTTTAAGTTGTTTATGCTTTTGCGTTCAATTGGTAGAATAGCTTATTGTGCCCAGCTTATCTGTTGATGCGTACGTTCCCATATTAGTTAACATCATGTCTTAGTAAAAAATTACTGCTACTAAACAGGCTTGATACTCAGTTGCTTGCGCTTTTATTGGCATCTTCTTTGATTTTACAAACTCATTTAAATTTCAGGAACTTTAAACATTAGAGGAATTTTCGTCAAATCCCATATATAGTCCTTCTTCAGTGAATTAAGGTCATCTCAACATTTTTTTTTTATAATTTAGTTTTATTAATAGTAAAGATTGCTTTTTTCCGAAATTTCGTAAATATATTAGCCTGCCTCTTAACGTAATAGAGAGGAAGAGAGAGAGTCATCAATGATCGCAAAAAACGCTTGGGATCATTCTATGAGTTAGGAGTAGTTGAATTGCAAATATTAGAGTATATTTATCGAAGAACTGAAACTAAGCAGATCTTGAGTTTGCTCCGCTGCAGCAAATATGTCACGAAATTTTTTTTTATACTTAGCATTAACGCTATAATTCAAAATTCCCTTTTTAGCTAGTCTTTCCAATGTAATTGGACAGATTTGACCAAGACGCTGATGACATATTTTAGTAATACTTATTTTGCTTGCGAGTATAGATTTTTCCAAATTATTAAATTTATAAGTTACGGTGAAGGCATTCAGTTGCTTTAACTATTGCTTCTTTTGCTATTAAAGCCTTTTCTAAACCTCATCTGGAGTTCAGATTTTTTTGGACTTTCAACAGATAGTACATTGTCACTTTTGCCTTTTCTTTTTGGCATTTAAAACATTTGCTCTAATAATTTCTTTTTGAAATATTTTCTGCTTGAAGAAAGCATTTTGCTTTCCTTGTCTCTTTCGCGTCGGGTGTTTGTGAAACTAAACGCTCCTTAACGTTATTAAAAGTTATCTCGCCATCGATGTTTTTCAGAGTCATTATCAATTTTATACAGCGGACTAGATATTTAAAAATTAATAGATGATGCATAATCCCATCACCATCAGTCATTTTTTCTGTACTGTTCCACATTTCTTTTGCCGTTTTTTTACCACGAACAATTATCAAAAGGTCTGAATGTAAACACAAAACTATTTTGTTCTTTGTTTTTATGTATATTTTTGAGAAAAGTGTTTAGTTAAAGGTATAAGAAACCTAAGCCAGTGGAGTAAATTTTTTCATTACTTTTGGTTTTGCAGAATATGCAAAGCTAAATTTATTCATAATAAAGAATAGAGAATAACAATTACAAAATTAAATAAAATTGCTGATCCACTTTTCAAAATTTAAAATAGTATTTATACTTACGGTGAAAGCAGTATCTTTATTATCAATGCCGTTTTCATGAAAAATTTTTTCACTGCCATTGTAAAGATATGTACTTAAAACATAAACACATAAATTTAAATGTATACACAGCTTGTACGTAAGCTCTATGTCAAGGAAAGTCTGCATTAGTGGTTTGCGACCGGAATTTTCATTTAATTTTCATTTCGAAGATACATTCTAGGACCTATTACTATATATAAAGTTTTTAAAAATGACTTATGTGCATAAAATATCGTGTTTGTTTAATAAATAATATGAATGGAAACGTAATCTAATATAAGGTTAAAGATCTCATCATGTAAAACAATAAGTATGACGAATTGTAGCAGATAGATATATAAAAACTCTTCAACAATTTAAGCTTAATGATAACAACAAATTCGAAACACTGTCACAAATCCAAAAACAGAAGTAACTTGTGGCACAATATATGCATACCCACGAGAAAACATTACTTAAATTTATGTTTGAATAATAATTCACTTCAGTTCTTTTAACTCTATTTAAACATCAATGTTTACAATTACACACTTACTATATAATTTGGAAAAATAAATAGAAAAAATAAAGAATCAAAACTTTAAATAATGGAAAAAAGCAAACATTTTATCTATTTATTGCAATTAGCAAAAGATTTATTTAAAGTGCAAACATTTGTGTGAACAGCCTCTGCGCTTATTCGAAATGTGAAAAACGAGCAGTTAGTTTAGCTTCTTAGTTTAGCTTAAATATATATTTTTTTTAATCTTCGGATAAGCGTAAGATAATTAACTAAGCACTAGCTGGATATGGTAGAATTTCGTTAAAATCGAACGATCGATTGCTATTGATTGGCAGCCTATAACTAATATATAAAAATTCACATTATGTGGCTACGTGGCAAATAATTCAGTCTTCTTTTTTTTCTGTGCAACTTGCGGTCGACAAAGGAACACGCGTATATAATTTAATAATAGTGTTTATATATTGCGACAATCGCTTGCCGATTTGTCCAGATATCTCCCACAAAAAATTTGTATATGTGTGGGACAGTATTGTTGAGGTAGCTTAATAATTTATTTTGTTGAAGTGAGAAAGAGCAGAGACGGTTTGTTTTTATAATAACAAGAAAAAGGTGTTTTATTATAAGCCACTTAATTAAGGCCCAGGCTAGGAATTATTTTCGCTTTTACTAACTCACTATTAATTTGATGACATTTCGACAAATTTGTTTGCTACGCATTGTGCAAGCCTTTTCGCACACTATTTTTTCGAGTGCTACCCAAAGGTTACGGGTTCAATAATCGGATTTCTTTTGGTACAACAGGTGCTTGTGGCTTTGCTGATGAACGACAAGTCGAAAGAGAAGTTGCTAACGGCGTATGGAAATATCTGATCGGAGATAACAAATGAGAGATGCCTCAACACCCGTCGTCTCCGTTGTCTACTTAAAGATAGCTTACTGCTATTTTCTACTAACTAATATTACTTAGTCTTAACTTTACCCTAGTACCCTTACCCGAGCGGAAAACGTGAGAGGCTAAAATGAAAGTTGATTTAAACTCCTTCTGATATATGGTATACTAAAAAAGCCTATATTGGTTTAACTCAGAATTCGCCAGAATTATGAAAAGTTGAAAGCTGGACATTGTACATCTCGAAGTAAAAATATTGTCTCTTAGCTAAAGACATCAAAGACAAGGTGCGGAAACAAGCAATTTCCCTGATGGTAGCTAGAGCTTCGTTGTATGACCTCCTGACGTCACTAGCATCAAGCAAGTAAGTACTTCATCGTATAAGGAAGATAATGGAACATCAAACATTAATTAAATTAAATTAGGTCTTGTCCTATAGCAAAGAAGGTCGAAACTCGAAAATTAAACCTACTTAACGCCGTACATAATCAGAACGCAGTATCAAAATGTTTCTTTTCTGCTTGTTCCTATATGAACTGTTTGGTGTTGCCCATTTCATGCATCAGAAAAACTAGCTAGATTTCATTTTCGAGCTTTTTTGTTATATGTATGCACAAAAGGTGCGAGAAACACTTTCGTAAAACTGTCAAATCAAACGTAAGCAAACTAGCCCACGCTTTGCATCAATAGTGGTTATTCTGAGCAACTGTTGATTGTGTAGAGTTACATTTGTACGAGAAAACAGTGTACAGTAATAGAAAGAAGAAAGGGTTTTTTATTTTAAACGGTTTTTTTTCCTCCTGGGTCGGAGGAGGAAGAGAAAGGGTTGTCAAAGTAGGACGGTGGAGAATAGACAAAAAAAGAAAAGGAAAAAGGGTCTTGTGGAGTTTTTGAAAAAGCTGTCGAAAAAAGAAGTTTGCTTTTTTTGGGAGTAAAAGAAAAAGAAATTGGCGTGAGATTTAAAGCACATCTTTGGTTATTTTTTGACTGTGAAGACTTAAATATAAAATGTATCATATTGAATTTCGCAATTATAACTTTAAAAAAAAAAAAGAAGACATTTTGTGCGTGGATCTAGTAGCAGAAGGAATAATTTTGTTATGTATTGTTGGTGAAAGGACTAACATAACGTGTATAAATTGAAATACAAATCATGCCAATCATAAATTCCCTGATCTATTCGATATTTGGATTGCTGAAAAATACTAAAAGAAACTAATTTGTGTAAATTAATAAGACATTCAAGGAAACTGCCTTGGACTATCTTTTTCTGAAATTTTTCCCTCAAAATCATCTGAAAATTTAGTGAATTTGAAATCGATAAAAGTGCAACAAAAACTCTTTAGTTAGAAGCGGAATTTGACTTGATCAAATACAAAAAAAGAAAAAAACACACGTCAGAAAAAAGGAAGGTTATATGGAACGGAACCAACCGGACTTTCTGTAAATGCAGACAAATCAACACAAAATCTTTTATAGTATATATGTATTTACTCTAATTTCTTTTGAATTGTTGTTAAGGGCTGTCGTCGAGGAAACAGCATTGGTAAGTTTTTTTTTTTTTATTTCGTTTCTCTTTATATAATCAAATTTCATTTTTTTCTTTTATAGAATATATAAAATATAATGTTCGCGAAATCAACTAATTTAAATTATGGTGAGCTGAGAATATGCATGAATTAGGATAACTATGTAGCACGATTTGTTAATTTTTACGTTGTGATTATAAATTTTAAGTTAGATGATGCACGCGAGTAAAATAATAATTTCTTTTGATATTTGATTCAAATTAGAAATCGATACCCACACTAGTCCGACGAGCCAGACCGGTTTATCGCATGCAACTAATTTTGAAGCAATACAGTGCACCAATTCGGTATTTTCATACAATATGTTACAATAGCTGTAAAATGAAAATAAAATAAATTCCAAACGAAATTTCTTACGTACAAACACGTCAACCATCACAAAAAGTCTTCAATTTGAGAAAGATAGGTCAATTTGTTTATTTATTTTTTTAGTTTTTAGTATAATTGGCCAATTAATATTCTGAATTCTCGAAAGCTTGTGATCAACTGTGTATCGTCAATCTTTCCACACATGACCATATACCTTCGCTGTCACTAATGAAGCACTAAGAAGCAACAAATCATAAAAACTCATCACTCTACTGAATACATAGGTATTATCACCAACAGATCTATTGCAGTTTATTAAACAAAACGAAAAAAAAAATGTAAATGTAAAATGTTATTAAATAACCAAATAATGCTCAGGAATATATATACATCAGTCGGAATGGTTGCAAATAATGTGTAACTAAATGATTTTATATGTATGTCAGTAACGTAAATTAAAATATATATATATATATTTCTGAAAGTCTCGCGTGTGAAAAGAGGCTTTTGAATATATTTTAGGAAGAATTGGAGCGAACTTTTCATTTTTTTGTGACCCGTTTTTGTAGAACGAACGATGATTGAAATATTGCTAATATCTATTGAAGTGATTGGGTGCGTAGACAGAATCCACATTTATTTTCGTAAGCGTGCGCAAGCTGAAGAATATTACATAAAGCAAAAAGGTAAGCACGGCCTGAATGGAATGGTGGTTGTTCAGTCTACATACATAGGTGTTTATTCGTAAGGTATGCGGCAACATGACAATTACGGTAGTAAGGTTTTGATTTCCTGAATGAAGGCATCTTATCGTTGGGTTTTATTTGTAATACAATACTGAGATTGATTTGCCATTCATTAATAAACATTATATATTCTTTATAGGTAAATTCACACATCATTAATATATTCTATAAAATAAAAATAAAATTATATATATCCCTATTCGCATGAGTAGCCGAGCAGGCAAAGGGTCGCGACTAACAACTCAATGGTCGCGCATTTAAATCTCAAGTGCGGCAGAGTTTCCAATACAGGCGAGCCTATGTTTACTTATTTATTTATTTATATATATTTATTTATTTATCTCGCAGCGTTTCAATCTACAACAAACAAACGTCAGATTTGCCACTTATTTTTCCATTATCTTTGCGAAATAAATTTCGAATGACAAAACCCTTACATAACTCACAACCAAATGGCTTTCAAAGTACACCAGAGCCAGTTAAGTAAAAAATAGATAACCAATGCCCCAATTACTGATAGTGTAAACTTTTCACAATTTCGCACCTATTAACTAAGAGATTTCTAGTGGCCAGGATCATGGAGGCTAGGACTTTCCCTCAATACACACGGTTTATAGTTCGTTGTAGCTATTGTCCAGTTCAACTTTTTTTGCACTTCCGCTTTACTCAAGAATAAGCAAACCAAGTTTTAAAGACTATAGTTGTGTGTTGTTGTGCAAGCTTCTCGTAAATATTTTTTGGAATCTTTCAAAACGGCAGCGAATTTTTAAAACCAGACACAATAAACACACTCGCGAATACACCACCTTTTCTACTTTACACAAAAATTTTAATTATCTGAACGAAAAATCGTATTTAGAAAAAATACGAGCGCGCGCTTGTTGAAAACAGAATGTAGCTGTGGCCCCTAATTATGCACTGTGGTAACTAGGTCTCATTTCAGAGTGTCTACCTTTTTAGCTATATGTATGCAAAAGAGAAGCGAGAAACGTTCTCGCAGAATTCTCAAAACGGCGTAAGCATAATTACTGACGCTTTCTATTAGTATTGATTGTTCTGAGTTACTATTAGTTGTTTAGAGTCGCATTTGCAAAATAAAATAGATGTAAATTGGAGATAAAATAAGTTCCAAACGAAATTGTTTACTTGCAAACAGCTGAACCAAACAAACATTTTAAATTTGTGAACGGTAAGTAAATGAGTTATTTTTTTTACTTGTTTAATTTGTAATTGCTTAATTAATAGTCCCAATTTGGCAAAGCTTGTAACCAATGTGGGTGTATATAAAGGTTAGTGTTAAATTCACTTTTTAAAAATATAAATTAATAACTTCAAGTCATCTTTAATTTCCCTTAATAATCGCACCATCCGCACCTTGTATCGTTGACTACTCTCAACGTGCGCCCTCAGCAAATTCAAGATATCGAAGCTCAGCACCTTTCTAAATTGTTTTGTTCGTTGATCATAGGATCAATATTTGACAAAGAATAATTATTTTTATTGCTAATTATGTGGTTATAACTATTTTAAAAATGAAAATGCATACATGCACTTACTTTCATTTCTTGCTTGAAATGTCGTTCTCTGTGGCCCAATCTATCATATGAGGGCGTCTAAACATATATAAAAGATAATTGCAAAATAAATCGAAATTTTTTTATTACCCACAACTCATTGGAATTTCAGGTCATTCCAACCCGCGCAATACGTATAAGTATTCGCGCCTGCAGAAAAGCAAAGTAACTTATAGGCACAATTTTTAATTTGGTTCTTCCTTTTTTGTTTTTTTCTGTTAAAAGTGTTTAGTATTTCACTTAATTTTATTTCGTCCAAAATCTTACAAAGCTTTATTTTTATTTATGGTTATACCCTTTTGGTACTGATTGTATCATTGTAAACAAACAAATGTCAAATTTGCCTCATATTTCCCCATTATTTTTTTCGAAAGTAGTTTCGAATGATGAAAGCGATAGATAACTCTCAATCAAATAGCTCTCAAGGTACATCTTTCCAATAACAGCCAGTTAACTAAAAGATACATAATTAGCAACATTTTCTACGCAATATCTGGTAAGGAAGATTGGTACACAGATTTACTTTTTTTAACAATATTCGCTATGTGTTTGTTGAAAATAAGTTTGTTATTTAAAATAATGGCCAATATGTAATAACGTCATTATTTCATTATTGTTTACTTGTAGGTTACTGTGCGGTAAAAAACAAAGATTTCCTTTGTAGAAAAGATGGTATGAGGTTTAGCACCATTAAGTTTAATTTTTCAACTTCTGCAATATTCATAGAAATTGTTTAGAAAAAATCGTAAATTCTGGAAATTAGAATAGGTGTTGGGCTACATTCACACACATAAGCATTTGTGTAAGGTGCCCGTACTCTAGTGGTTTGCTGGTACTATGATGCTGTCTGTCCGGAAAGTTCCTGGTCTAGGTATAACTTAGCAAAGCTGCTGATAGAGACAGACTTTGCGGTTGGCAACCTTAGAGAGAATGACACAGAGAAAATGTGAAAGCAGGGCGGTTTCTGGCATCTTTGGATTGGGAGATACTTGGTATATTGATACGGAGACGAAAAGAAATTGTTATATATGTGCTTAAAGTATTAAAGATGCTCACGAGTGACCAAAGTGTGCCCAAAACATCCGATATCTATGTGCATCGGCCTATTGTAGGCTGTTTAGTGTCCACGGGCACGTGTTCTACAGCGTTAAAATGATTTGTCTGTAAATTAAATCTTTAAACAGGTCCACACGGCTTTTTCAGTGTTGCCAATCGTTCTAGAATTGTCCACAAGCTAAACGACACACTACTGCGAACTGAAATACAAGTGGAAATTAGTTTTTCCATGCAGATTTTTGGTGACATTTTATGGTTTAATGCCTAGACGAAACAGCAGCTAATGCAAAACATCGATTTAAAAGAATTTTAGAAGATACAGTGCACTATATAGTAACTGATTAGTATTAATACATTTAAAATGAAAATCTTACAAATATTCATATTTGTGTCTACATGAATCAGTTTAATATTATTTGCAACATTTCTACATCATCGTATATGTTTTGTGTACACATACTTGTTAACGTAATTTGATGGTACATTTACATAGATTTTTCGATCTACTTGTGTTCTGCGCAACTGTGGAATCTGAGTAAGTTCTAAACAAAAGAATTATGTGGTAAATTATACATTTTCAAATGGCATGTACAAAATATTGATCTTTTTTGTTGATGTTGTAAAGAAAGGTTGTTTTATGTCCATTGAATTCCTTTCGTCCTCGGATTACAGTAAATGAAGTTTTTGTTTCCTGATGTTGTTGATGAATATTGTGGATTGTGGTGACGGATTAGTTAAGGATTAATAAAATAATTCTATAACTGCCGTTGCTGAATACCTTGATTATGAACTGTTATAAAACGCTATTGAGTCGGTCTCTAACTTATTGCATATCTTTTCGCAGATTTCGTGATGAATTTTCGTTTCTTTTGTTTATTAAAATACTTATATTATTTAATAGCAGTATTGAATTCTGAGATAAAATTAATATTATATTAATTTAATTAATATGACTACTTTGCATATTTTCTTGCAAGGCATAGCTTTGATTATTTCAATCACCAATGTTATTGCAGATACTTTCAGTTGGTAGATCTTCACTGCTTGCGAATCCTAAATATTTTTTTAAGTTTGTCAACTTCAAACGAAAAATCTCTATATTCCTCCCACGTTTCTTTCACTAGCTGTGAGTCCTCTGATGATATTGAACTTCAAATCTCTTTGCTGAATACTTCTAACGAAATTTTTCAACTGGCGATTCTGGTCTGGCTGTTAACTCTCCGTACCGGATAACTAACTCGGTTTCGATTCCTAACTTGATCATTTCGGAAATGGACGTTTTTGATGGTTTGAGGTCTCTAAAAGTTAGCTATGCGTCTGGAACTAATCGGATTCCATCATGTGTAGTAGTCATGCTCTCTCGAGCTATGTGGAGTAATTTCAATGATTTTTGATCAGTCCTGGAAATCAAATGTTTTCCTTTTGTGTTGAAATTTGTTAATCTTACCCTCGTATTTACTGAAATGGATGAGCTATTATCTTTATAACAGATAATTCAGGGTTCTGTTTAACTTCATCACCTTTGGTGAATTTCCCGTGACTTCTGGCGTCCCTCAAGGTAGCCCCTTTTATTTAATCTATACATTAATGATCTTCTCTTGGTGATTAAATCCAGCGAAGTCTTAATGTACGTTAAATGTTGCGATCTGCTTGTCTCTTCGCTTCCTTATGAAAATAGGTTGCTCCTGTTATCCTTATCGTCATTTGAAGAACGTAGATTTATCCTTGATGTTTCCTTCTTAATTAAGTTAATTAATGTGCTATCGATTCGTTCACATTACTTGGTGAGATAAGCTTTAATGTCCCTAATCGATCTTTATTTTCATTAAGATAGTCAATATACATATAATTATGAGCAGTTTAATCCGTTCAGAGTTTTTTGCAGAAACCTAAATGATGTCTATTACTTAATCTCAATATCGGATTCTTTAAAGTCTACCAAAATAACTTTACTTAATACGCGCGATTTTCCTAGGTCGCATTTAAACTAACTTGCAATCTTAAAATCTCATTATGATTCGAAAATTAATAGGCGCTGTTTACTGTTATTGGTTGGCAAGGTTTTGCATGTTTTCAATGTTTTAGGGGATCATTTACAACTCGGTTTTGTACAGGGTCTGGTTGTTCCTCTGTAGTAGCTGTGTATTTGCTTTCTTTCTTCTTTTTTTCTTTTTCTTTACATTTCCTTATATACTTTGTAAGGAAGCGGTTCGCCTCCTTACTAAGTATTACTTTGTTTCCCTACATGCATACATACATGCCTACATACAAACATACATACACACACACATACATACATGCAAACATATATTTAATATATAAACATATATCTAAGCATATACATAAACATATATATAAACATATATTCAATCATTGAATAGAGTACTAGCGCATTAGACTTTATAAAAACATTTGCTACATAACTGTAAATAGGCAAAGCTAGTTAAGTATACGTTAAACTGCATGAAATATACCTAACGGTTAAGATGGAATAAGTAGAATATGAACACGCATACCAATAAGAAGGCAGGTAGATGTAAACATTATACATAAGCATATGAAGGAAAACAAACATGTTCAACCAGACAAGTATGACCGAACTTAAGCTGGCACATGTAAGAATAGATAGATAAGAATAACTTTGTATAACGGGATAGTTCGGTGGCCAGCACTATAAAAGAACCTGTCGCAATACGCTCAGTCTTTTATTGTGTCATAGCCGCCGCTGAGGTAAGTAAAGCACCGACTATACGACAAGCTGACTTTGACTATTAGGGTTTTTGTTTGACTTTACGGATAGGGAATGAGCTGGTTTAGCTTAGTCGCCATCCCTGAAGGACAAAAAGGATTACTGACTCTACGGATAGGGGATGTGCTGGTTTAGCTTAATCGCCATCCCTGAAGGACAAAAACGACTACTGACTCTACGGATAGGGGATGTGCTGGTTTAGCTTAATCGCCCTCCCTGAAGGACAAAAGAACTACTGACTCTACGGATAGGGGATCAGCTGGTTTAGCTTAACCGCCATCCCTGAAGGACTAGCGAACACTCTTTGTTTTGACGGGGACACGCGGGTGCTGTGACATACGTGAAATAATTCGTCTCTTTGTAGCAACCCGCGAATTCAGAATTTAAAACGGAACGTGCGCGTGCGAAGAAAAAGAAAGAAAGAAAAAAACGTTAGGCCACCTAGCCGGTTTTTTTTTTCCGCCTGCCGCTCTAAAATAAACAAGAAAAGCCATTTGTAATCCCCCACAAAATTAAATAGAATAAATGCAAGAATTAAAATAAAGTACGAGCAACCCAAAGGTCCAATCAATAATAAATTGTCTTGGAAACGGACTCTGGAGTGACTGAGATCTACCCTGCCCCAGAAAACACCGTTACAACTTTATATTAGTTTTTAATAATAATTAGTATAAGATTTACTTCGAAGATGTTAATTGAATTCGATTGTTAATTTATTTTACATATATATATATCAAGGTAGATAGAGAAACATTTGATCTAAATATTCTTCAATATAAAGTTGTTTCCAATTGTAATGCGAGATTCTTAGACCTCTGTTTTGCAAAATTTCCTGAAGTAGATGTAAACCGCTACGCATCTTTCAGTATGCCTAAGCATCGATGTCATCTATAACTTAGCTTATCTTTCTTTTTATAGAAACTCTAATATCAATGTTTTGTGAGATAGGAAATTTAACTGTCTCCTCGGCCGTTTTTATCGGCAAGTGCTGCAAGAATAAGAAAAAAAACTTATTTAAAACATATATGAGAAGTCTGTCTGCGCATGAATATTTCTAGTACGCTACTGTGAAGGAAGAATTTTAATTACAGCACCTCCCAAATCATTTTAGATACCGAGAAAAGATAAAATTTTCAATCCCTGATAATCCAAAACAGTTTTATAAAATTGTTAGCTCAAAAAGAGAGGTCTCTACATTGCCTGTACTAATGTCTCTTAATGGCTTTGACTCCTACGAACACTTCGCAATCTCGAATTGCTTTGCCGATTTCTTCCAAGATGATATTTCTGCTGCTACTTTCGATTCTGTTGTTCACTACGCGTACCAGATAAGTAAAATTGTTTCGGGTTCCAACTTGGTCATCTCTGAATATCATATATCCCAAGGCTTAAGTTCCTTAAAGCATAGTTGCGTATTCTTAAAGCAAGCGCCGAAAAACTTGTGGGGTTATATCAATTATTTGTAACCTCTTTGTAAAAATTAGAGCCTCTTCGTCGTGTTGGAAGAGTAGCGGTTTTATTTCAGTGGACAAATGTGAAAGTAGGCTTTTCGTGGAGAACAATACCGCATTTAAGTTGAGTGTTTTATCAAAACTATTTGAACGAATTTTTATTCATCGTATTGTAAGTAACTTCGTTAGATGTTGCTCATATACGTTTACTACATTGAACTTAAAGAAATGCAAGAAATTGTCATTCTCGAAGAAGAAATCATTGCCATTGTGATGACATCACAGCCATAGCCTTAAAGAAGTGTATTGTCACACTTCCCAGGCCATTGCGCATTCTCTTGAATAAGTGCTGCCATGTTAGCCCTTACCCAAGAAGGCTTAACTCATAAATTCTGCCAATAACCGTCCAATTGCAATCTGTTCTGCAATAGCGAAAAGCATGGAAACCATTGTCAACCACCTGGCAAGGTATTGCAAAGCATTTGACAGAGTATTGCGTGATGCCCTGGTTTTCAAACTGATTGCATATGGTGTCGATGAAAATTTCGCTTGATTTATATAAAATGTCCTGAATAATCGTTTTATAAGAGTTATAATCGAACGATTTACATCACACAAATTCCACTTAAGTGTATAAGTACTACATGGATCTAAGCTTTCTTCTTCACTCGTCCCGGTTCTCATCGACAACCTTTTTCTTAATTCATTTGGAGACGAAAGCACCTGGTGGCACGCCTTCTCTTTCGCGCAGAGATCCAGCAGCACCCAAATACACAACAAACGCTGCTTGATAAGTGATAAATTAAATTGATACCTCATAAAAATTACGCAGCCAACCCAGTAGGGTGAACTTTAGTGCCAACAAAACAGTCTTTTCTTTTAGCGCAAAGAAGAAGTGACGAACAAAGCCTCTCCTTTGGTGGTAACAATGTAGGAAAATTGGCAGCTCTTGAATTTCTGGTCGTGAGAATACAAAATGGTGGTCTTTGCACAGAATATATAATCGGATTCTCGAAACATGCAGTTGAGGGTCTAGATTTGTTTAAGTTTTGTATGAAATACGTCACTGCAGTCGATATCCCTACCATTTAGACCGCCTATATCCAAACTAAATAAGAGTATAAACCGAATGTGTGTTCGGTGGCCTTCAAATCTTGTTTGAAGACATTCGAACACATGTCTGAATCCAGAGTATGGATGGCATTTCCACAACACATGTTTCCAATTTGCGAACCGAATGTCACAAAGGCAACCGGCGTCTTTTATACAGGGACATCTTCAGAGATCTAGGTCTTGGGAGCAGGAAACTCAGATACAACCGGCGGCAAAAATCTGAATGACTTTCGGCAAACGAAGCGTCACGGACAAAGTAAAAATGTTAAACGAAATTCTGCCGGTCCCACTATTTTCGCAACGAGATTGCCATGTGCCACAGGTACGTTCCCTTACAACCAATAAGTATGCCTAGCTCATATTTATCTCCGCAGTTATTAACACAAAAGGTAGATCTGTTCTAAAACGCTACCATCGATGAGAGATATCGGACATATTTTGAATCTTTTTTATCATCACCTCCTCTAGCACTTCGTCAAGCATTGGCAGGAGACTGATGCGTTGTAAAGAAGAAGGATCTTCACTCGCCCTCTCAGGACACTTGAAAAGAACTATAACCCGACAGACATTAACCTTTTAGATAGCTTTAATCACTTCTCGGCTTGCTCCTTTGGCAACTCTGGGTGTGGTTGTAGTCGCATTTTAATTCTGAGCAAGCAATATTTCAATTTCTTACTGTACATCTTAGCTTTTTTTGTTTTATTCGGGTCTAAAATATTAAAATCTTTAATAGAACAAGGTGTATAATTTAATTTATATGAAACATATTGTTACGAAAATCCCAAATCCAGTTAATGCTAACTAATTGATTTCCGTAAGTAATAAATTCCTTAGTGCATATTCGCGGCGCGTCATGCAGGTGTCGGCCGACGAAAAAGATTAGCAGAAAAGCAGGTTAACGGATTAAAAATGAAACCATGAAGTTAGGTGATCGTAACATGCTTGTAAAAATGTATATAAGTAGACTATTTGCGGAAGGCAGAGTTAGTGATACGAGAACATTGAGTCGTAAGAGAACATTCAAGTAAGGTATAATAATAGTTGGGTTGAGAAAAATAAATTGTAAATAATCCTAGCTTTAAGGATGGATTGTAAATAAAGAAACTTAGAATTAAAAGAATTCTGAAGTGCAATTCTCTTGGAAATAATATCCACATTCTAGTGATACGAACCGTATTTTGGAAAAGCGGAAATTTGTAACAATAATAAGCTTTTACCTGAAACTTAATTTAGTTTTGTGCAATCAGTAATTATAGCTCTTGGTAAAAGTCTCTTTTTTTTCTCTTAATCTGTGTTTACAGTTTGTTTTGCTGTGTCAACGAAAGTTTGGTTCTCTCTCTTTTTTTGTATTTTTTTTTTATTTATTTGTTTTCTCTCTTCATAATCTCATTCTGCCGCGTTTCACTGGATATGGATTGTCTATTTACGCCATGTCGTGTGAAAACAGGCCCAGGATTCATCTCGTGCTGGCTCTGCGAACGTTTTTGCCATGCAAAGTGCGCTGGTATTAGTGGCCGTGCTGCTGATGCAGTCCTTGGTCCCTCAAAAGGCTTACGATGGTCATGCCCTTACTGTAGGAAGCGTGACATTGATTTCTACAAACTCTTCACGGAGACGAGAAATTCTTTCACAGATTTGAGCAAAAATCTCGGCTCCTTTTGGGAAAAGTATGCAATAATTAAGACTAGGTTTGACGAGTGTCGTTATATTGAGCACTCATCTTCTTCCCCACCTAGCAAAGTTACTACTTGTAGCGTAGCGTGCGGTACATCACCTCTTAGCTCTCCTAAGTCTGATTCGTTGATACAAGTTAGCGCTTCCTCAATGTCTACAAAGAACGATAGTGTTTCTGCTATCGTTGAGTACGTCGGTAACAAAAAATTACAAATAAGAGAGGAAGAAGAAGGGCTTGAGCTATGCTGAAGTGGTAAAGATATCTCCTCCCAGTGGCGTTACTCACTCTACTCGGGCATCATCGCCGGAAAATAATAAAGGGAATAATAAATCGTCCTCTCCCCCTGGCTATTCGAGTGTGAACGCCGGCCACCAAATTGGGCATGTCGCACAAGCTGCTCGTGCAACTGTGGTTACTCCTTCTTTATTCTGCCCATTTCAAAATTGTCCAGCTGTGCACCCTGCTGTTCCTAGTAGAGGTGACATTTGCTTGACGGCATTTCCTTCCAGAAAAGCAATATTTGTGTCAAGACTGGTATCTGATACATCCGTGGATAACATAAAAAGTTATCTGGCGGCGAAAGTTCCAAGTCAATTTAAAGCGTGTGAGCTTTGTCAAATTGGCTCATTCTCAATCTAGAAGATACTCGTCTTTTAAAATGCTAGCTCCGACGGAAAACATGGATATGTTGTTAAATAAACCATTGTGGCTAGTTGGATTCCTAATTAAGGAATTTATCCCTCGAGATCGTGTTCCGTAATACTAATAGTAATGCAGTAACCCTTTCCCGTTCAAGAAACTAAATGTTTCTTCAGGCTCATTAACTCTCATTTACGAAAATAAACTCAAAAGTTCCTTTTACTTTACTTAATTCAGTGAGCACGGAGTTTTCCTGTTTGGCCTTCACTGAAACTTGGTTAAAACCTGATCTACATTCTTTGGAACTATTCCATAATTCGCTTCAGGTTTTCAGAAATGATCGATTGTATCCCAACGGTGGTATTTTAATTGCCATATCTGCGGCAGTCCGGTCTTATTCAATTGAATTTCCTACTACTCCCGACGTTGAATTTATTGCTATTCGAGCGAAAATTCCTAATAAACAGCTTTATGTAACCTGCTCCTATAATCCCCCAAATTCAGATATCTTTATACATAAGAAACAGGCCGCCCTTATTTGTGAAGTGGCCAAGCAACCTAAACCTAACAACATAGTCATTGCATTGTGTGTTGAAGTGGGGACCATAAAGCCAGAAGTATCACGGGAACACCAAATGGCTTGAGGCAAATTTCCCCAACGCTGTAATTATATCAGTAGGTTTAGACTTTTCGGCTACGTCACAAATGAGGGCAGAATGTTTCTTATAAATACAAATATGCAAATTTGGGAATGTAGGAGCAAGTTACATACAACTGCTTACTGGCAATTTTCAGCCGAATGGCAATAAATTCAACGTCAGGAGAAGTAGGAAATTGAATTGAATAAGACGAGACTGCAGCAGATATGGCCACCACCAGTGCGATCCAATCGATTTTTTCGGAAAACCTGGAAAAAGTTGTAAAAAAATTCCAACAAAAGTAATTCAAGCTTTAACCAGGTTTCAGCGAAAGCCAAACAGTAACGCCTGTGGTCAATGAATTTAGGAAAGTAGGACGAATTTTCGAGTTTAGGCACCTCACATTTTGGTAAAAGTGAGCTGAAGCAACATTTAGTTTTTTGAGGATGAATGAACCGAGTTAGTGTTATGAGGGAACAATCCCGAGGAATGAATTCCTTTATTAAGGATCCAATTGGCCACAATAGTCTATTAAAAATTCCATGTTTTCAGTCACAACTAACACGTAGAAAGTTCAGGCGGCCCTATGTTGAGATGAAGCCAATTTGAAAATGCTAACACGCTATAAAGGGACGCAAGGGACTTTTGTAGCAAGATAACATTTTTATGTTATCGTCAGGGGTATCAGGCGCCAGTCTTGACACGAATATTGCCTTCCTGGGAGATGGTGCCGTCAAGCCGACGTTATCCGTATTAGAAACGATAGGATGCACAGGTAAAGAATTTTAAGTTGGAGAGAAACTAGACGGAATGACTACACTTGCTTTTGAAGCTTGTGCGAATTGTCCAACTTGGTGACCAGCGGATACATCCGAGCAAATAAGGAAAGAGGTTGATTTATTATCTTTGTTAATACTTTGTTTATACAGACTAGCCTGAATGGCATTGGGAAGAGATAACCTTGCCACTTCAGCGTAGCTGACACGAAAAGGGTTTTTAGGCTTATTTGTAATATTTTTGTTACTTGTTGAGTTTACGATAGCGGAAACGCTAATGTTCTTTGTAGGCAGGCATGAAGTCGAAATGTTAACCGGATTCGCTAATAGCAGATTTCCATGTTGTTGTTGACGTTTAGCGAGCAAAATGGACAGATGTATGAGATTTAGGCGAAGACGAAGGTGAAGTGCAGGACGCTGTATTACAAGGTGGTCCTTCACAGGCTGGAGGAGAAGGTAAATGCTCTAGGTGGCGACACTCATCGAACATTGTTTTAATATTTTCAATCTTTCCCCACTCCTCGCCTCCGTGAGCAACTTATAAAAGTCAACGTCCCGCAACTTTCATGGTAATGCTTTCGAAGGATCCAGGACTGCGTCTGCAGCACGACCAGTGCGACCTGCACACTTTCCATGACAAAAACGCTCGCAAAGCTAATTCGTAATGAATCGCTCAGAATCAGGGTCTGTTTTCATTCGACATGATGTAAACAAACACTCCCGTTCAAAAAACAACAGACAAAATAGAGATGGTGAAAAAAGGAAACACAAAAGGCTTTGTCGCGTATTCAAAAATGCTTTTAAATTAGACGCAAACCTCACACTATCAAAAACACCGTAAACAAATAGAAAATCTGTAAACGCCGCAAACCAACGCAGCTGTTTGGACACGGAAAAAACAAGAAAGACATTTTTGACGAGAGCGCTAGATGCTGATCACAATAAGTAAAATGATATCAACACGAAAACTTGAATATATTTTAATAAATTTAAAAACTTTTATAAATAATTATAATTGCTTTATAGGCGTCTAAAATAATAAATCAATAAAATAAAAATAATTACAAAATTTCTACACGCAAGGTAAAAAATACGACCACAGTGCGCGCGCAGAGCTGCCAAACTTTGTAATGATTACTATCAATATCACTAGCTACAACTGACCGTGAAAAGCGAACCATTGACTCTTTTTATTCAGTAGTTGGACGCTTTTGGTTATGCACCTGAGATAACAATTTAGCCTTTATTCGATTATAAGGACCAGATGATCGCTCAGGCGTCTTGCTAAATCATTAGGTGGAACAAGCGTTCGTATCTAATGTCAGGATCAATGGGATACAACGAGCAATAGCACGCAATCCATATACTTCATATATTCATCCAGTTCTTGTTTAAATGGAAACACATACATCTTAGTCGCTGGCGCTGATAAGCGTCCTTGTCACTTTCACATCATTCACAATGACAGCGGAATGGCTATCAATATTAAGGAAACACGAATTTCAGTTGGCAAGTCTATAAGTCTACCACCGGAAGCGCCGGCGCACTATACGGGATTCTTCGCTCGCAGGCTAAAGGAGTGGTTCCAAAAGTGGTTCATCTGTTTGATAACGCTGAAATATAATTTAAATCGGGTGTGCTAGTAAACAAATTAAGCGGACACACGTCAATTGAAATTTGAAATCGCACCTTCATTCCTCTCAACGTTTCTCACTACTGGCTAAGGGCCTCAAGCGAAAAGTATTTATACAACTAACTATAATACATAGTGATTAAACAAATACACATATTAACAATTTTTATTAACAAAAAAAAATTTAAAACTAATTAACAATAAAGAAAAATTTGATCGTCTAAAAAAGACTCAGCTATCCCCCCGTCCGAATGTATTAGTTGAGGGATGGGTGTTGACCGTATAGTAATATAACAAAACAAAAAATGGAAAAATAAAAGTTCTTGTAAACGATCTCAATATTTCAACTAACTAAATATAAACTGCAATACACATACTTTTTTTTATGTAATGCAAAGTCCAAGTTATATTTAAATATTTTCATCAACGAAAGTTTGTAAGTGACGTTATTTAGGTCTCAGTAAAAAAAAACAAATTTTGCCGTTGTAATATATGTGATACTGATTTTTCGGATTATCTCTGCTGAACATCTGCACTTCACTCTTTATCCAACAGACACTCTGCAGACGGTTACACTCAAGAAATGCACGTGCGAAATCGCCATTATGGATCCTTACAAAGGAACGGACGAAACTTACTTACCGGTTGGGCTGATCATATGACCTGGGCCACTCTACACCCCGCCCTACCTATGGTCTCCTTTGGTCCTTCACCCTCAGACCACTACTCCTGCTTTGCTCTCATAAATAACAAATAACTCAATACACTTCTATTCACATACAACAGGTTGAGTGATCATGACTTTTTAATAATCGTAGTAAAAAAAATGTATGTAAGAACTTATATAATTTATCATAAGGTAAATCGAAAAAGAAAAAAATGGTGCAATAATCAACGAATAATAATAAAAAAGAAGAAAAGCATGCATTAATTTACGAAAAATAATAATAATAATAAAAAAAATCAAATAAAGAAACTGCTGTATTACTCTTAGTATGTAGTACAGATAATCGTACCATCCCCACGTATCGGTTTAAGGTCGCGAATCCGCTTGTCCAACCACAGATCAACGTTCTATTGGTTCCAGCAGTAGACCAGCCGGTTTAACGATTGGTATTCATATGGATGGGAGCGCGCTTCTAAAATTATTAGCAGAACTCAACAGAAGATAAGAATGCCCAGCTGCAGAATCGGTTGACTTTCCTTCATTGATTTAAGGAACTATAATATTCGCCATAGTGCTCAATGTTAATATATACAATGTTCAGCAGTAAGTATTTTATGCAGCCACAATAGTGTACACTAGTTTTGCCTTGAAAACGGTTAAATACACTGTCACACTAACTACATTAACTACACTAAACTTTTAATGCAGCTAGCTAGCTCTAGGCCGGTAGAGCGATTGCCGTCAGCCTGTCGTGCCACATTGCAAAAACACAAAAAAAAAAGATTGAAACTAAAAAAATTAAATTATGACAACAAATCCGATTATTTCCTCTTTGTTTCCTTTTTTTTTTTTTTCTTTTAAATGACTCTACAACATGGTCTGTCCGGTACGTCTTCCGTTAGTCCATCTCCAGTCCGTTGGTGACTGTCCCAAAGTATCCCTACCCTCACCCGCTCATGCACCCATCCCCACTTATGGCCTCCGCTTCAGCGGTGGCGTATCCTACTTAGTGCCACATTCCTTTCATATTTTCTTTATTTGAATAGTAATAATAGCAATAGCAACAATAATGCCGATAATACCTGAGAGACAGAGCGCCAGCTAACGATGCAGTACCTTAGCGAGGAACACCTGATGGTTGCTCCGGTTGCTGAGGTTTCACAAAGCAGACGTCACGATAGACGTCACTGAACGGGTTGTAGGCTGATGTACCTCCAACTGGTTGTTGCGTAATCGATCAAAAGCCGCGCGAAGGTATCGATCTGATTTGCACTTCAACTCCCTTTTCACTGGATACGAAAGCAGTTCTCACGAAGTCGACGGCACAGTAATATGAAAACATTTTATTCTTTTCGTTATTTCTCTTTTATTTCACAAGTCAATTAATAGGTGCAATTTTAGTCATAATTAATTACAAAGATTTTTTACCTTTCTTTTGTTCTATGTTAATACTTTTGTTTTTTTTTTTTCTTTTACAAAAAAAAAAATATATTCTTCAAAACGCACACCTATGACTATTACGTAGTCAACAAAAAGAGGTACTTCTTTAACAATTACGATCCAATAAATTTTGATTTTTATACAATGCACATTTCCTTTTTTTTCTATTTTTCTTTTTTGTTTTTGTTTTTTTGTTTTACTCAACAAACATCATTATGCCATAGGGATAGTTATGCTTGTTCTTCACGAGAAAACTTTCCTTTTTTTTCACTCATGTTTCTGGACTTTTCGCTTTCCTTTTTCTTCTGTTCTCATTCATTTGTTGATTTTATTAAAAGAAACTTTGCATAATATTAGTGGTTTCTTGGTTACCAATATAAAAGACACTTTTTTCGTTCAAGGTATTTTCAATTGAATTTGTAGATCATAAAAACCGAATAGAATTTTTGCTCTTTTTTTTTTGTTATTTTTTTTTTTATTTGTTGTAAATAGAATTGATAAAATAATTTAAAAAAGTAGTTAAAGCCAAGGAAAGTACTATTACATATCCAAATGCGCACATATTCCATATCGACCACAATCAGCTCCTTTATTTTACTTTACACACATGAAATTTTCCCCGTAGATTTCTTGTTCCTTTCTCCCTTTTTTTTCACACACTTGTTTTAACTTTTACTTGAACATAATGAAAGCTATCCTCATAAGTTAATACTATATTGTTTAAGTTGAATCCTCGTTTCTTTTTGTTTTCTTCTGGTATCCTGCGGAAAGGTCTGCACTCCTCTAAGGTCTGCTCTTAACTCCCCGACCAACCTCAGTTGACAAGCCAGACTCTTCTTCTTTCCCTTCCACTCACCTTCATCTGACCTTCATGCTTCCACTACTTCTCTTAAAAACCTTTCCAGTAAGCGATCAGCAGGAAGAGAAAAAACAACAAAAAAGAGAAAAAGAAACTACCACCAATAATTCTCGCATGATTTTGTTTTTTTTTTTTCTTGCTTCTTTGCTTAGCTAACGGCTAGCCACTATTTGCAAAGAACCGCAAAATCATACGATGTCCCATAACGGCATGCCGTTACTGAGACATTTTAGGTAAACACAGACCGACAGATACGCTCCCTGAATTTATTCCCGGGAGTTACAAACTTTGTGTACAAACGCTGCGTTGATTTAAATGGTTGGTGCGTATTATGAAGAATTAACATTTTTTTGCACTTCGAAAAAGTTTTATCTTAAATCAACTGTTTCTATAAATTAAGCAAAATTTTGCAAAATTTGTAGTGTTTGTAACTTGTTGTTGCTAATAACAATAAGCACTCAATATTCACTCCACAAACAGAAGACACGTCCAATCTCCGCGAAATCCATTTAACGTCCGCCTGTCGCACTGGGGTCCACATCTGTACTATATAAAATAACGGACTGATTATTTTCACATGTCTATAATTCGGTCTCTTCCTACTATTGCGTAGAAATTTTAAATAACAATAGCAAGAGATAGAAGAATAGACCGAAAAGGTCCAAAGCCCCTCTGTGTATCACTAAAACTAGTTTGCTCTGTGCAAACAAAGGCTCATTTATTCATTCTCGTTACAACCTTTGACGTGTGAGTATCAAAAATCTCCAATACACATTAGCTGAACTGGAGTGAAAAGAATTAAGTGCCAGTTTTAACCAAAAACTAAAAATAATTTTAAAATACAAAAAAAAATGTTTATATTATATGTAATTAAATTTTTTAATATAGTTATATATGTATGTTTACCGCTAGTGTTAATAAAAATGATTATATTTATAAAAGTAAATATGCATAGAAATATTGCAAGTATATGTACATAATGTTACCTAAAATACAAAGCAATACACTAACCACAAACATATGTAAAGCATAACATAAAGTAACATTCCCAAATACACACATAAATGCATATGCTAGAAAGTATTAAAGTGAGCTGCGCAGAAGTGGTGTCAGATTAAATACAGTCGCTGACTTGTAAAATAAAGAAACAATTAAGAACATTATACTCGTGCAAAACCGACCATTAAACACCCTACACGACTTCGCTTAATACTGCTATTCACTCGTTTTGCTAATAATATGCCAAAAATTATCCATTATTTTTATGTAAAGGTGTCGTTTTCATTAAAGCGGGCATATTGGACGATACCCAAAACATCAAATGACGGGATCCAAATTTAGAAAACTTAATTTACTTCCGGAACAGTATTTATTATATTTCACTTTCCGTCATAAAAAACTAGAAATTTTACTTTCTCTCCTTACAAGGGTTTGCTTTTCAAGATTAACCCTATAAATGTGGGTGTCTAAAAAATAGACCGTTAATTTTTTTCAAAATTGTTACTGTGGACAAATTTTCATCACAAAATATTAAAAATTAGACCGTTTTTCGAAAGCTTATTATTCATTAGAAATCTTATATGGTGAATGGTTCATGAAATAGACCCACTTAATTTTTATTTCAAATTACTAAAATGAACAAAATTTTATCATAAAACATTAATAATTAGGCCTTTTTGGCACATAAGGGCCTTGAGACTCGTTATAACCGCTGGTATGAAGAAAATAGAGGGACGTGGCCCAAATTTGGGAAGGTTGATTTCTATATTAATTTACTATTATGAACCAATTTTCACCATAAAATATTAAAAATTATATCTTTTTACTATAGAAAGATTCTGTTTCCTTAGGAACAGTTATATGCGAAAAAATTCCACACATTGGCCCAGCCACAAATTTTTCATACCAATTTAGAATAACGAATCACGAATAGAGCGAGTTTGATCGAGAAATTTAGAAAACTGCAAATATTTTGCTATATACCAATTTCTCAAAATAGGGCGTTATATAGCGGGTGGTCAAAAAAGTGGCCCGTTTTCAATAGAGTTCGTTTTTGAATCAAAGCACGCCAGTGTACAAAATTTCATCCAAATATCTCACAAATTGTGACCTGTGTAGCTTGACCACAAATTTACATGAAGAGACAGCAGATGGACAGGCGGGCAAGGCGATTCATAAAATGATTGTGTATAATAAATGATGATGTATAAGAAAACATGTAAGAACATTATAGCCGGGCAAGGCCGACCATTAAATACCCTACACCACATTGTCTAACACAATTCTTATTTTTATAAAAGAACATAAATATTATATATTGTTTCTATGTAAAGGCATATTTTTCGAGTGCGTATTTATGGGAAAGCGAGGCCAAAACGCAACCTAATCTAGTACAAGTTTAATCCTTACATAGGGCAGGATAAAAAAAAGAAATTTTGTACACTCCTTCTTTGTATGAAATTACTATAATTTTTGTCATCACATATTAAAACTTAAATTTTTCTGCTCCTCAAAGGGTCAATTTTCAAGAAAATCCTTATCAGGGTATGATCCAAAAAATAGGCTGAGATGTGCGAAATTTGGTACGGTTAATTTTTTTATACCAATTTACTATTATAATAAAATTTCTTCATGAAGCATTGAAAATTATACCTTCTTGTCGTATGAGCTTCAGTTTTCGTTATATGGGAGGTGGTTAAAAAATTGTCCCAGCTGGTCCAAAGTTTTCATGCCAATTTAGAATGCCGAAGTACTACTACTTACACCACTTTGGGCGGAGAAATTGCGAAAATTTAAATTTTTTTCCACATAAAGACTTTTCAGAATAGGTCATCATATGGGGAGTGGAAAAAAAGTGGATCGACGCAAACCATTTTTAATAGCGTTCGTCCTTGGGTCAAAATACGTTCCTGTACCATATTTCATCAAAATAACTGAAGAGTTGCGACCTGTAACTTGAACACAAAATTGCATGGACAGACTTTAGACGGATAGACGGATAGACAGACTTAGATGAATTCAGATTACGATTCTGAATCGATCGGTATAATAAAAGGTGGGATCATTTTAAGCCTTTCTGCGTGTTACATACGACCCTACTAAGTTAATATACCCTGTAGCACAAGTGGTACAGGGTATAAAAACAGTATTAATGTTTAATGTGTAATAATTTGTGTATAATGTGTGTATAATTTGTGTATAATAAATTGTGTATAATGTGTAATAATTTGTAAGTATATATGTATGATTACTCAAATTATGTTGTGGACTGAACACCTTTTATATATATACATATTGAATGAATACGATGAAGAATCTGACATGTTGTATGTTGTTGGAGATGGTGATATAATTGATATTGCAGATGATGAATATACTTATACAGTTGATGACGTTGTTGTTCTTTATATTTTTGTTATTACCTTCTATATAAGTGTGTACTAGTGTATAGTTGTAATTGTTTTGTGGTTCACTTGTAAAGACGGATGCTGTGCACCTTGTCTACCGCCGTTGACCCTGTTTAAACCTTCTCTTATTTACTTTATTTGCTTTTTTGTAGGAATTTTTAACTATATTCTTTCAAGTTAATAATACATTTTCCTGCTTTTTAAATATAATTTTTGCTGCTTTCTCATTATATTTTCTTGCGTTTTTCATTATAACTTTTGCTGCTTCCACATTACAATTTAATCATTTTAATTTTTTACTTGAGTATAATAGAAGTCATCATAATAAACTAATAATTTCTTGTTTAATACAAAGTTTGTAACGAGGCGGTTTGTTTTCGCTAGCTCTTGTGCCGGGAGAGCCGATGCGCTCAGCCCGCAGTACCACGTTACAGAAATAAAAATAAATTAAATCAATAATAACACTGTCAAAAAAAAACAATCGGATATATTTTATCTTTTGCCTTTTCCTTCTCTTCGCCTTTCCTTCAAGGTGACTACACTACCCGGTCTGTCCAGTATGTCGTCCGTTAGTTCCTTCTTCGTCCGTCTGTATCTGTCCACTGTCGCCCACTGTCCCTCATGCGCGCTCCGCCCCCATACCTCGCCCCAGCAGGCGTATCCTACCTATTCGTACATTCTGTTATTTTCCTTTTATTTTACAAATAAATAAACAGATGCAATCGTGACAATACCTGGAAGTTGTATGGTGAACTGTCGCTGGCTCGGAAGCCTGGTGCTGTTGGCGTCACTGCAGGGATCAATGACGGTTTCTGGTCGCGGCGGTTGACCTGCGTTGTTGCAGCTCATCAGTCCGCAGCCGTGTTAGTTGTGCCCTTGTAATGGCTATAGCTGACTGTCGTCTCCCCCACTGCTAGGCTGAGCTTAATGCTACGCACAAACGAAAACTTTCGCAGCGAAAAATTTGGCCAATTTTTGTTCAAACGACTCACGCAATTGTTATTTGTTTTTTTTTTTTCTTTCTGTTTCTTTTATTATTTATTATATATATTTTTTCTTTCTTCTTTTTTTTTGTTTGGTTCTTTGTTACATCCAGCCCATATTGGTGGCTTTAATATCGACCAGGAAATGAAACACTCCAAATACTATACTATTTACATAATTTCTTCAATAGAAAAGTGTTCGTATCTCTTAGCATAGTAACATATATTCCTCCGCTTGACTGTTATTCCTTTTTTTTTTTCAGTGGCTCAAAAGTTTCCTTTTACGTATATTTATATCGAAGGCAATGACACGCACTTCTATGTGCACACACATATATGTATAGACACATATATATCTATATGTCAGAATGGACTAAGTGACTGACTTTTGTTTGTCTCTTCTAATCGCGCATAGCTTGAAGAACATTGCACCATAATTTTGAATGTTTTCTTTTTAAACCAATTTTTGGTTGTTCCCAATTGAACGGAACAAAAAGGTCATTGCATGTAGTTTGCGGTTCGCAAAATATGGCTGCTCGAGCGAGTCTATGTTTGGTGGACGGCAAAATTGAGGAAAACTTCTCTTTTACATATTTTTTTTTTCTTCCTTTTTTTTTTGTTTTTCCTTTTTCTTTTACATTAGGTTTTCCTTTTTTTTTTTTTTTTGTTTGTTAAGTGAACAAAAAAAGACTTTTTCCAACAAATGTTAAAATGTCTGTTTTCTATATTCGTTTAGCAGAATTTGGTAAAATATTTTTGCAAATCAAGACCTTTTTTTTTTTTTTTAAATATTTTTAGCGCAAGCCACTATCCCGGCAAGGATTTTCTTCCACGCTTCACAAGGATTCGGAACTCGAACGAAAAATGCGACTTAAGTTTCTTTGTAATTATTTTATTTTTCGACTTTAAAAGAAAAGACTTCTGTCACCCTCCACGAGTCTATAAGAATTGAATTTTGAAATTAAAATTGCAACCGCTTCAACCCTTAAAACAGACAGCCAACAACCAGAAAATAAACTCTCTTTAACTCCTTCCATTCACCTTCATTTGCCCTTCATACTTCTATTGCTTTTTGCTTTCTTACGTAGCACTTGCTCAAATTGGCCTACTCACTTATTGCTTGTTTTATTCTCTTAAAAAAAATAATCCTTTCCTGTGACAGATCAACAGAGAGAAGCAAAGAGAAAGCACCACCAAGAATTCTTGCTCGCATGATTTTGCTGTACTTATCATTTTCTTTTTTTTTTTCTTTTTTCTTTATTTGCATAGCTAGCGGCTCGCCGCTATTTTGCAAAAAGAAGGAGAACGGCAAAATCACGCGATGTCGTATAACGGCATGCCGTTACTACGACATTTGTGGTAAACTCAGACAAACCGACCACTTGGTACCCTACCCTAAATTTGTTCGCGGACGTTACAAGTTTTACAATAACTTTTGCAATTTTCAACTCTCTCAATATGGCGTGTAGCACCCTTTTCTTTTTGTAGAGTGTGCAAGTGACCATTAGAACAACAAAAATTAATACCCAAATTTTTTCATTTGCGTTAAATAATGAAATAGATTGTTGTACGTAGCTAAATTAACTACTCACATCCACATTACCGACACTCCTGTAATACTAATTAAAACCCATCTTTTTGTGTTTTATTTCCCTTGCGATCACAATTACCCAAAATCACAAAAATCACTCGCGGTTTATTATTCATTCTTGATGGTATTTTTATACGCCATGATTGTAATTAAATTACACAGATTTCCAATAGAAATCCAGAAAATGTCTATTCAAATGTAACTCATAACTGTCCAAACACTCCCACAATTTCTTGACTTCATTTTTCTTCTTTTTTTCTTTTGAAGTTCTTGTTTAATTGTTGCTTGTCTCAAGTTTATAATCATTTGCAAACTGTTCAAGCATTGGGAAATTTTTTTGTCGAAATTCTTAGCAAAATTGTTTTAGCTATTATTTATACTTTCGTTAAGTTTTTTTTATCCATCTTTCTTCCATTCTTCTCTAAACGTCATTCATTTACCAAAGACACAATTTCACCTACAAGAAGGTTGTATTCGTAGGAAATATTACAAAGTACAAACACATGTTACAATGACCGTGGCCGAGAGCATCAACAGCTGGACACAATTAAAGGTCTTTAGCGTGCAATAGAACAGAAATTATTGGTTCACCCATAACTGGCCTAAGAATTTGGTTCGGTGCTTTCGAGTGCTTGCAGACATCACAGGTGGAAATAAACTCTAAAATTTTTCTAACCATTTTTAGAAAATAGAAAAATGTTTTAAACGATAAATTGTTTAGGCTAGGCTTCTATGAGCGCTCGGGATATGCTCATGAGCATGATTCATAAGGTCATTAGTAAGACCGTAATTTCCATTAATTTTGTTCTCGAACACTCCCTTCTCTCGTAGCGCACTCGGTTCGCTTGTAAATATAATCATTATAATCAGATGCAAACGATTCATTTCTTCGAGATCTTCGAAATGAACACGAAACAAAGAATCCGGCACATCGTGTTGTCTACGTTTTCCATACTTAATTGAGAAAGTGAAATCTTGTAATTTCAATGACCATCTGGCCAATCGCTAAATTAACCATTTGAGAGAAGCATGATTTGTAATAACTTCAAACTTATACCCTTCCACATTACTTCGGAATCTTTCTAAGGGCCAAAAAGGCTGCTAAAAATTCCTTTTACGGTACGGAATAATTCCTTTAAGCACTATTAAGTTTATGAGACATACAAGCAATACGAACCCTTTCTCCACTTTTGTTCTTTTGAGTTAAACCACCAACTTCAAACTGGCTTGCATCACATTGTGTAAAAAATAAACAAGTGAAATCTGGATTATGTAACAACATAACGTGGAGAACATAATTGTTCCTTTATGTTCTCAAAAGAGAGTTTTGCTTCCTTTGGTCAATCGAAAGTCTTCTTTTTTTTTTTTTTCTTATTTATTTATTTTATTTTACTTTATTTTAATACTACTCATACATAAAACTCGGCTAAACAAATAAATAACAGTCGAGTTCAATTGACTCTTAAAGCACAACTTATATTAATTAATATCAAAACTTAGTATAAGTAAAAATAAAACAATTAAGAAGGAAAAAAAGAAAAAAGCATGTACCCAACTAGCATAGAGCTACACTTATAACCGGTACAGGATCAAATTGCAAATGAACCTCTACGCCATCGCAAACATGCATAAGCTTGGCAACCGATAATAGTTAACAACAATTAATTTTCGAATCATAATGACTTTCTAGGGTGTAACGTCCGCCAACAAGTTAAGGTAGGGGATCTGTCGGTCTGTTTCTACCAAAAATGTCTCAATAACGGCATGCCGTTATGGGACATCGTATGATTTTGCGGTTCTTTGCAAATAGCGGCTAGCCGCTAGCTAAGCAAAGAGAGCAAAAGAAAAAGAAACAAAGAAAAATGAGGGTTTTTTATTTTTTTTGATCTTGATTCATTCTGGGACGGAGACTAGGAGTGTGCGGATCATAAATAAGGGATGAACGTGTGTAATAATTTGCTATATACTTTAACAACCAAATTGTGAAAAAATGTTTGAAAAGAAAAAATTACAGAGTAGCAATTTTTGCTGACTCATTGATTTATTTACGATTTTGTTTTCCTGTTTTAAGTTTTCCTGTTAAACAATTAAACGTAAAGAATATTTGTAA
>KK502547.1:332196-362463 GCA_000688735.1 Glossina austeni | reverse complement strand
CAGCGAACAGTAGATGTTAAGTTAAGTTCTACATAATAATGTAAGGTAAAAAGAAAAAAAAGAAAAAAACAAAAAAAAAGGAGGAAAATGAGTGGCTAAGCAACGGCATTCCATAGCTGAGGCGGGGGGATGGCGTGGTGCGAGTGCGTGGGAACGGATTGGGGACAGGGACAGTAACCGACGGACGAAGAAGTGACCAACGGACAATGGACAGGACCTACAACAATGTAAACAAAAAGGGGAATGAACAGGAAGAGGAGAAGAGAGTGGTAATCAGATGGGGAGAAATAAAGAAAGAAATAAGTAGGTAGCGGGAAGAGTCTCGTTGCTCATCACATTTCGGGCAACTAAAATTTAAAAGAAAAATTTTTTTATGAAGCCCCGCTACAAGGGTTAAAAGCTAGGTTAAGTACGACATTGGTAAATCTTGTGTATTAAGCAATGTTGCTTTAATGGACTCTAAAGAGTCCGATAATGAGAATAAGTGATAGACGTCATTTAGGTTCTTCCAAACAACTCTGAGCGGGTTAAATAACTCATAATTATATTTACACTGACTAAGCTTAACCAAGATAAAGTGCCTAGAGAAGCAGTTAGGGACATTAAAGCTAATTTCACCAAGTAATAAAGGCGAGCCAATAGCACCATTTATTACTTTCATTACAAAGGAAACGCCAAGATCAAATCTACTTTTCTCAAGAGACGGTAAAGACAACAGTAGCAACCTATTTTCATAGGGAGGAAGAGAGGCAATCGGATCCCAACCCAAATTCCTAAGCGCGAACACCAACAATAGATTTTGAACAGATTCAATTGAATCTACATAGCACCTATATGAAGGAGACCAGACAACAAAGGCATATTCGAGTGTAGGTCTAACCAAACACATGTACAGCCTTTTTGAAATGCATCAAGCTCCTTGGACCACCTTTTCATGAAACCAAGCGCGGACCTAGGTTTGCTTAACAAGAACTCAATATGCATGTTAAAACATAACAGATGGTCAAAGAGAACGCCGAAATCTGTGAACGAATCGACGTCCTCCAACTTGTGCGAATCAATGAAATACTGAGTAATGTATGACTTCCTTCTTGAGGAAGAAAGCTTCTTATATTTATTTAGATTTAGTTTCATAAGATTCTACGAGCACCATGGAACCAAATTATTCAAGTCAATTTGAAGCTGATGTGATTGCGATTCAACAGAGTAGGAAGAAAACAGTTTCACATTGTCAGCATACATTAAGATCTGGCTGGAATTAATCGCCGATGGAACATCGTTAATGTATAAACTAAATAAAATGAGACCTAAGTGGCTTCCTTGCCAGACATAACGGGGAATTCATCTGAGGTGATGAAGTTGAACAAAACCCTGAAGGATCTATTGTGCAGATAAGAGTTTAACCATTTCACTAAATAGAAAGGGAAGCCAGAGGCTTGGAGTCTAAAGATAAAGGTAAGTTATCGTTAATCATATCAAAGGCTTTGCTTAAATCATTGTATATGACATCAGTGCGAGAACCACCAGCAAAGTCTAGAGGTGTTTGTAAGAAGGCATCTTTTAGGTCAAGGCCTATATCAAATTCAGTCTTTTGTAATCTACTCAGTATGCTGCCAGCCAATGATAGACGACGAGCGTCTTTAACAGTACCGCTGTTCGCTTTTCGGGTATCTAAACATAATCGAACCTTTACCGGTTTAATAACTAATGAAACAGGTATAGACCAAGGGTTATGAGATTCCTATATAACTCCTGGAACGAGCATTCAGTTCTGCAGCCAGAAGCTTTTCGACTACAGGTAATGTAGCGAAATGTCTGTGTTAAGACTTTCACCAAACAGATTTTTGGCAAGACGAACAAAATCGAGTCCTAAATACAAATTTTGTTGCAGGAATTGGAGTATTGAAAGTGTAATAGGGTTAGTTTTACCTCTAAATGTAACATCGGTGGTTATGCAACCTACCGCATTATGTTTATTGTCGCCAGCTGTCTTCAAAGAAACAGTGAACTTTTTACAAGGGTATTTTTTTTTCTTGGAGAAACCTTTTTGCGTAATTGGAGGCAAAACATAAAACAAATGCACCAGTATTAATCAGACCTACTACGTCTTGACTAAACAACTAAACAGAAACAAATCATTTATGTCATTTCGACAAACACCAGAAAGAACGGCGGAACAGAATAATCTTCCGTTATTTAAAACCAATTTTCAAAAATGACAAAAAAGCGTCGTAATTGGGTCGTGGACCGCTTAGATCTTTTATAAATTGAGGGAACAGACAAAGTTTCGTTAAAAATTCAAGCTTAATTTCATTATATACAAGTAAATGGACATGCTTAGGTTTGAGAATCATGATTATCTAATTGAATTATCTCGGACTGACCATTCACTGAAATTTTCGACCTCCTAGTGGGAATAGTTTGCATTGAGGCATATCGACTTAAAATTAACGTGTCTTTGGTCACCTCTGAGGATTCAGAAAGCTTCCACACAAGTTGTTTTGAGATTTGCTACATTTAGGACAATATGGTTTCCGGATATTCGGGGTTCCACACCCATAACAGAATATGTGCCTATTTACTAGGCAATATCTGAACTCATGGCCGGTTTGCGAACAGTGCCAACACGTTATTATTCTTTGTTCTTCAACCGTATCATCAATTATTTCTTCGTCTTCTGCTATTTCTGAGACGTGACGAATATAGATTTAGTACGAATAGGTTTAGAGAATTTACATTTGTTCAATTCTTCCTCCAATAATTCATGTGTCAAAACGAACTCCCTCAAATAAAATATAGTCGGGACGTAAATTTCTTTTCAAAATTTCAACTAGTTAGTTATTAGCTGTGGGAATTTCAAGTCTATAAGCATCGAACTTTTCGGTAACCGTTTGCTTTCTATTGTGTATTAGCTCTCTTAAATGCATATCAGAATTTCGATCCTTAAATTAAATTCTAAGTTCGCGGCACAGGGATTACTATACCTGAACAATGCGATGGTATCTCTAATACTAGTCTAAGGCTTTGCCTAAAAATAATTGGTGAACATGGCGGGACAAAGCTTCAAGGTTTCGGCGTAAACTTTGTATAATCGGAGCTTGGATTCGAGACAGAAAATTATCAACCGTCAAAGGTTCGTTTTCGTTATTCTTAAAATTTTAAATGCCAACTCGAAATAATATTTGATACCTTATCTGGACGCAAATCGTAATGCGAATGATCACCAGGTGGTCTGGAGTGCATCAGAAATGATACAGTGGAAACAGGAAACCTATCAGTATTAGAATGAGTGTGAGCAATACTTAAATTCCGATTGCCCAATAGAGGTCTAACAATTTCGCTAACGACAGATTGTAACTGCCACGCTGTGGCTTTCGCCAGATAGTTGTGATTGGCCTATAAATATGGTTACACGGAGTAGTAACCAATATATCAAGAATTAAGAATTTTTGTTGGCACAAGTTACACTGCGTCAAGTTGCTACTGACCAATTCTGACTGATTAACACTGTCTCTTGAACTTGTGGCCGTATTTGTTATTTACAATTGCACGCTGTAATTAAAAATAAGTCAATAATGAATCAATTATAGTGACTTGTAAGTCAGATATCAAAGTAAAAAAAAAATTTGCCTATCACAACTGAAAAAAGACAAATGAGGTATAATATACAATATAGGATATGTGCGATAATTCAGTGGATTCACAATATGATATGATATATATAATGTAAAGATGGTAAAGTGTAATTAAAACAAAAAAAATATATATATGTTAAAGATAAAAAAAATAAGAAAAAAAATGTTAGAATAAAATATGCCGATTGCGCAAAAAAAGGCAAAAATTTAAACGAAAGAAATATAAACTTACTGGGAGGAAAAAAGACTTTTAGGACCTTCGGATTGTTTATCAAGCACTATACAAAAAGGAGCAGTTAAGTTGAGAAAAGCAGGCGTTTGATAATGTCAATATGCCAAAAGATTACCAATTCCAAGCTGTGTTTATTTAATTGTCAAACTTATAAGTCTACCAAAAATAAAAGACAACACATTTGTGTATAAATGAATCTAAAAATTATTCATGTGAAAAGAGACAAATATTTTTATATCCAAATAAACTAGCGATGATATAGTTATGAGGCGACACTTCAAAGATACACAATTATTAAATAATATTACCAGTTCGCAAAAAAAATAAGTTTTAATCAGATGGGCCCCACGTTAAGAGGAAACCATCAAGCTTTATTGAGATGTGCCCCACGGTGGGCGTCACTTTTATGTAACGGCTGAATGTCTGTAAATTCTCATATCGCCCGATATGAGTTATGGGCATTTATTATTTTGAGGACCACTTTTAAGTGCCACTTGAAGAGGATTGAGGGTTGTATGAGACGGACGCGCGTGCCATGGCTGAGCTAGCTAGTCCGGGAGATATGGGATGTTTTGAATTTTTGTCTCGCGGACACTCAACGGACGGTTACGAATAAACCGATGACACCTACAATTTACCTTCCTATCATATAACAAAGAAAAACTTTACTTTGAAAAAAATTAAAATTTTGGTGATTTCGGTGGTGTAAGATGGGCGTCAAGATCTCCAAGTTAAAATAAAACCAAATGGAAACATAGAATATCTTTGCTGTAAGGATTTAATCATGTAATATCCTGAAAAACTTAGGGTAATACCAAAGTTATTTGAGTCGCTTGAAACTAATCGTTTGACCCGTTCTGTTGACTTGGTGGTTTCCTTATCCCAACGCAGGTTTTGCTCCCCAAAATCTGCCGTTACAAATCAGCTAAAACTTTTCCCGAATGTAATTATACAGACGTTATTTTCACAGACTTTAGTAAGCCATTTGATAGAGTTAATCATGACCTTCAATATTTGCAACCTACCAAAAATCGGATTTCCTGATTGTGTAGTCAAATAATTTACGTCATATTCATCGAATCGCACACAAATTATTTTTAGTTTTTTTTGTTTTTATTACTCTTCTTTTTTCATATGTTTTTTTATTGTATACTAGTTTTAAAACAGTTAGTATAAGATCTACTTTAAGCTATTTGAATTTGATTGCTAAATTTAGTCGAATTCCATGTATAAGTAAGTAAAAATAAAATAAAAATAAAATAAAGAGTAGTGGTTCAATTTGTCCTTTCCAAAGTGACATCTGTTTCTTCTGCTGTGCCGCAAGGCAACCATTTACATCCCTTGCTTTTCGTGTTATTTATCAACGACTTTCCTGGTGTCCTCCAGCAAATTAACATTTTGACCTTTGCAGATAATGATTGCAAGTGCAAAAATATGGCATCCTCTAGATAATGTCCTGTTGATTACACCTACACAATTGATGGCAACAACGTTGGAGATGTCATATCGTACATTGATCTTTATATTTCTCTCAATCAAACAAAAATTTTGGCCTTCATAGTCAATCAACAGCAAAAGGTGCTTGCATGTATTTTTAACATTTTTTCACTTGAAAAGGGCATTTATTGAAAAAAATTGGTACAATGTGTATTAATCAAGATATTTTCCATAAATTTCTAAAGTATTTTACCATATTTCCGTCAACACGGCGATATCGCATCAAAAGAAGTTAAATTGATTTGGGTAAGATCCAATCATCGATCCATTTTTGCACATCTTCAATTTTGAGAAGCTGTGTGCCCGCTGTGCCATGCTCTATTGATTTAAGCAAGCGGTATTCGCCATGTCTGGTGAGTACGCTGAATGTGGCAGAACTTCCTATTCGAGCTGCCTTTGTGTATCCCTGGCAACTCTTGCAACAAGTGGCCAAAATGACTTTTTCTAACTCGTACAGTAGCCATTTTAGTTGCTATTGCTAGTCTTTTTTACAACAATAAAACGTTCAATTTAGGCTTTAGGAGATCGTAATACACTACACGTTGCTGCCCACACCATATGCAAAGCAAAAGCTCATGACAATGAATATTCCATTTCGATGCCGAAGGCTCTCTTGGACGAACCCATAACTTTTTGGGATTGAGATCGTCGTAATAGATTCAATTTTTATCGCCAGTCATAATACACCACAGAAAAATCTTCTTCCTTTGATGATCCCTGCATAGCAAAAAGCTTTTGTGTCGCTTATAGGACCTATTCAGGGGTCAGTTGTCTGGGCTGCGAGATATTCATGTCAGATAAACAGTATAGAAACAGACCTCCAAAATGATCCTTTTTGCCTTGCATGGACTACGGTGTGGTACGTCTTTATCTTTTCCACCTTATAAAAAGCGCTTCAAATTAATTGATCTACCGCCCTTTGGGAAAAGAAAGCATATGTTAAGAATGCCGTCTGTGGTTAAGCTAATAAAGAGAGACATCAGTTCCCTATTTTTACTCAGTTATTTATTTTTAAACGCCTCATTTCGTTTTTCTAGGGATTGTGTTCAAATTAGACTCTTACAGTGCCGTACAATTTACGAACTTTTTTCGACATTCAGCGTCCTTCCAAAATATTGAACGGCTTTTAAACGCACGTTTTCTTTTCTGGAACCGTAACGACCTTTAAAAGAAAATTTCTAAGCATACACTGATTTATTGGTTGCCAGTTATGTACCTATATATATATATTGTTACAAATTTACGCTTTCTTAAGGTACGGTTCGTATCGCTTGATCGTGGATATTATTTCCAAGAGAAATGCACTTCAGAATTCTTTTAACTCTAAGTTTCTTTACTTACAATCCATTCTTAAGGCTAGGATTATTTACAATTTTTCTCAACACAACTATTGTTATTGTTTACTTGAATGTTCTCTTACGACTCAATGTTCTCGTATCACTAACTCTGCCTTCCGCAAATAGTCTACTTATATACATTTTTACAAGCACGTTACGATCACCTAACTTCATGATTTCATTTTTAATCCGTTAACCTGCTTTCCTGCTAATCGTTTTTCTCGACCGGCACCTGCATGTCGCGTCGCGAATATGCACTAGGGAATTTATTACTAACGAAAATCAATTAGCTAGCATTAACTGGATTTGGGATTTTCTTAACAATATATTCTTATGTACAGTTATAGGGCTAATTGCATATTAAGGATGGAATTAAAGTTGGGAAAGCATCTGCGTCTTTGACACTTTTTTTTGTCAGTTCAATAATGCATTGGCTAATCATATTTTCATTTTTCTTCATTTTTTTTGCTTTATCTTTTGAACTTACATAAATTGAGTTATATTTTTTTTATATATATTGGCTGTATAGATAAGCTAATAAATAAATATACAAATAAATAAATAATAATAAAAATATAACTGCTTACGTTAATATGAACGCGGTAAAAGTAGTTATGACAACTAAGGTTGCAGTAAAACTAAGCTGGTGTGTTCAATAATTTGTTAACTCTCAAAGAAATTTTTTGGAAAACTAACTAATCCTTAGGTAATTTTTGTAGCACAGGAACATTTACCAATGCTAACTACTAAGGAATTGATAAATGATATTCAGGCACTTGAACCAAAATATCATGCGTGAATTAATAAGAAAAAGTAACAGCCAAAAATAAATGATTTTTCTGATTTTCTATTGTAACAAGATTGGTGCTTATATTCTATAATAACAAAATAATGCAAAATACGCAGATATAAAGTTTTTCAAAATTAATGATTTTACCCAATCAGATCAATGCAGGTAATAAAAGTCCAAGTAAGCAAAAAAAGCGTTTGTTAAAAATACATTGTTTGAACAACTGGAAAAAAGGTGCTTAATAAGCAAAATATATTCTACTACACTGAACAAAAAAATTGTGTAAAATATACCTAAATATGTGTTAAGAGAATCGTAACAACATCCTTATCCTATAGAAAAAAGAAAAAAAATGATGGCATCATACAATATAGTCTCATAACACAGTGTGTGTATTTTTGTACGACTTATAATATAGTGTATATAGATGATAGTGCTAATGTATGTTGCTTGTGAATATAATACTTATATGATTGTTTTAATCTATGAGATTTACAAATGTAATGTAGTATGTATATAAATCTTAAATTACGAGGTTTGCAGATTCAATGTAGTATACTCCTTAACCTACGGCCGTGGTATGTAATATTACTTTTCTTTCTATTATAGTAACAATAATTTTTAATTTATTATTTTATATGTACTATATTACAAAACTATCTTTTGTTTATCGTGTATGGTTTTAACTGATTATTATGAAATGCTTTCGGCAAATTCTTAATGCTAACAGTGCAGTTTCCTCCGTTTTTTACAATAATTTCGTAAAGTCCAGCATATGGTGTTTGGTTCTTTTTCCTATTTTGGTTGTTGAATAGTATTACATCTCCAGATTTCAAATGCATAGGATTGACCTGATTAGAATTGTTTTTCAAAGTGCTTTTATTTTTCTATCTTTCTATTAGATTTTTAACTGTTTCTAGAGAATATCGCAGTCTACCTTTCAATTCAGTGATATAATCACTAAAATTGTAGCTCTTGAGATGGGCCATTATGTTGCCGTTTGGCAAATAGGGTAATTTTCCAAATACTAACTCATATCGACAGGTGTTCTTGGTTATGTATAGTTGAATATTGTGCGCAACACACTAGCAGGATGTCCCAATTGTCATCATTCCGTTTGGCAACTCTGCGCGCGCGTCTTTGATTTTTTGCAAGAAATAATTTAATTTCTTTATGAATCGCTTGGCTCTTTAGCTTTTTTGTGGTCTGAAGTAATAAAAGTCTTTAAAAATAAAATTAGTGATTTAAAGCAAAGGAAGTATATTGGTCTTTACCCGTAATTCGTTTGGTTTTTTGCAATCAAAAATTGGAGCTCTTGTAAAAGTCTCCCTTTTTTCTCTTATTTTGGTGTTTGCAGTAGGTTTTGCTTTCGCATCTATAATTACAGTGTCAACGTAACGGAGAAGTTTGGTTTAATTTGTTGAGAATTTTTGTGTTGTAAATTTTTTTTGTATTTTGTTCCCTTTTTCCCTGGATTGTGTATTTACACCATGTCGTGTGAAAACAGGCGCAGAATTTGAACGATTAATCTCGTGTTGACTCTGTGATCGTTTTTGCCATGCAAAGTCTGCTGGTATTATCTGCTGTCCTGGATCCCTCAAAAGACTTACGATGGTCGTGCCCTTACTGTAGGAAGCGGGATTTAGATTTCTACAAACTCTTCTCAGATTTGAGCAAAATTCTCGGCTCCTTGTGGGAGAAGTTTGAAAAAATTAAGACTACGTTTGATGAGTGTCGTTAAATTGAGCACATATCTTCATCCCCAGCTATCAGAGTTACAATTCGTAGCGTAGCGTGTGGTATGTCATCTCTGACCTCACCTAAGTCTGATTCGATGCAAGTCTATAAAGAACGTTAGCGTTTCTGCTATCGTTGAGTCGGCCGGTAACAAGAAAGTTACAAATAAGCCGGGAAGTCTTTCGGGATTGAGCTATGATGAAGTGGCAAGGGTACCTCCTCCCAGTGGCGTCACTCATTCTACTCAGGCGTCATTGCATAAAACTAGTTAAGAGAATAATAAATCGTTCTCTCCCCCTGTTCTGGCTGTTCGAGTGTGAACGCTGGTCATCAAACTGGGCACGTCGCACAAGCTGCTCGTGCAAGTGTGGTCACCCCTTCTATATTCTCCCCAACTCAAAACTTTTCAGCCGTGAACGATACTCTTCGTACTAGAGATGACATTTGCTTGACGGCAGTTCCTCCCAAAAGAGCACTATTTGTGTCAAGACTGGCTCCTGATACATCTGTGGATAAGATAAAAAGTTATCTGGCGGTGAAAGTCGCATCAGTCAATTTAAAGCGTGTTAGCATTTTCAAATTGACTCCTTCTCAATCTAGCCCAATCTTGTCTTTTAAATTGCTACTTCCGACTGAAAGTTTGGATATGTTGTTAAATAAACCATTGTGGCCAGTTGGATCCTTAATTAAGGAATTTATTCGTCGTGATCGACATCGTAGTATTTTAATTGCCATATCTGCGGCAGTCCCGTCCTATTCGATTGAATTTCCTACTACTCCCGGCGTTCAATTTATTGAAATTCCTAATAAACAGCTATATGTAACCTGCTCCTATAATCCGTCTTCATTTGTGAAGTGGCCAAGCAATCTAAATCTACCGATATAGACATTGCGTTGGGTGACTTCAATTTGACTCAAGTCACTTAGTGTTACAGTGTTTGATTCCTACAACATCTGATAGAGCTGTTGTGTTCTTTAATGAATTATTTGATTATAATTTAGTTCAATACAAACGTACGCCTAATTGCAATAGTAGATTGCTTGATCTTTGCTTTGCCAATTTCCCTGAGATTAGTGTTAATCGTTTTAGTTTACCAGAGGATCCTTATCATCCGGCAATCTGTATCTCCTTTCATTACAAGCATGATGGTTCTTTCAACTTCTCTAACGTTCCAAATCCAACTTTTTCAAGTAAATATTATGATTTCTATAAAATTAATATTTTCCTCATCTCTCACATATTATTCTTGGTTTCTCAGCTGAAAGTATTGAAAGTTTACTGTCATCTTTCCACAATATACTAAATCTAGCTATTTCTGCATCAGTTCCGATCAAGTAGTCCCGACCCCGAAGCAATTGTCCCCCGTGGTTTAATAAGACAATTAAATATTACAAGAATAGAAAAACAAGCTTTTCATAAAATTTTCGAAAAGTGGCTCTGCTTCCGACTATTTCGCTTATTTAGCTGCAAGGCATATATTTAGTTTCCTCAATCACCAATATTATTGCAGATACCTACAGTTTATAAAATGCTCACTGTTTACTAATCCTAAATACTTTTTTAAGTTCGTTAACTCCAAGAGGAAAATCTCCATAAATTCCTCGCATGTTTCTTTCAGATGATATTGAAACCTCAAATCTCTCTGCTGAATACTTCCGACAAAATTTTTCGACTGCTAACTCCGATTTAACTGTAAACTACCCATGTCCAATATCTAATTTGGTTCCAATTCCCAATTTGGTTATTTCTGAAAATGACGTTTTTGAAGAGTTGAGTTTTCTAAAATATAGTTGTGCGCCTGGGTCATGTGTACTTAAATCATCGCCGTCGAGCTATGTGGTGTCATTTCAAAGATTTTCAACCAGTCCTTGAAATTAGGTGTTTTCCCTCTGTGTTAGAAGAGTAGTCTCCTTATTCCCACTCGCAAAAATGGAAGTAGACAACTCGTCGAGAACTACAGAGGCATTGCCAAGTTGAGTGTCTTACGAAAACTGTTCGAGCGAATTGTGACTCAGCTTTTGGCCTTTGCCATCAAATCGTATATTTCTTCAACATGGCGTTCGAAAAGGAAGATCTACCGGCACCAATCTGTAAGAGTTTACTTGTTATGTTTTCAAGGCCTTTTCTGGTGGTTCTTGCACTGATGTCATATGCACTGATTTTAGTAAAGCGTTTGATTTGATTAACCATAACTTACTGCTCTTGAAACTCCAAGCCTCTGGCTTCCCTCTCTATTTAGTGAAATGTATATGCGCTTAACTGCATAATAGGTCATTTAGGGTTTTGTTTAACTTCATCCTCTCATATAAATTCCCCACGACATCTGGCGTACCTCAAGGCATCCACTTAGGACCCATTTTATTTAATTTATACATTAATGATTTGCCATCAGTGATTAAAGCCAGCCAGATCTTAATGTATGCTGATGATATGAAACTGTTTTGTTCCTTTTCGTAGAATCGTAATCACATCAGCTTCAAATTGACTTGAATAATTTGGTTCCATTGTGCTCGTCGAATCTTATGAAACTAAATCTAAATAAATATAAGAAGCTTTCTTCCTCAAGAAGAAAGTCATTCATTACTCAGTATTTCATAGATTCGCACAAGTTGGAGGACGTCGATTCGTTCACAGATTTCGGCGTTCTCTTTGACCATATGTTACGTTATAACATATGTATATTTGATATATGTTATGTGTTAACATGCATATTGAGCTCTTGTTAGGCAAATCTAGGTCCGCGCTTGGTTTTATAAACAGGTGGTCTAAAGTGCTTGATGATCCCTACATTGCGAAAAGGCTGCACATGTGTTTGATTAGACCAATGCTTAAGTATGCCTCTGTTGTGAGGTTTCCTTCCTATAGGTGCTATGTAGACTCAATTGAATCTGTTCAAAAACAATTCTTGCTGTTTGCCCTTAGGAGTTTGGTTTGGGACTCCATTGCCACTCTTCCCTTCTATGAAAATAGGTTGCTTTTGTTATGCTTGCCGTCTCTCGAGAAACGTAGATTTATTCTTGACGCTTCCTTCTTAATCAAAGCAATAAATGGTACCATTGACTCGCCCACATTACTTGGTGAGATAAGCTTTCATGTCCCTAACCGTTTCTCTAGGCACTTTATCTTGATTAAGCTTAGTGAATGTAAATACAATTAGTTTTTTTACCGTTTTTTACCGTTTAACCCGCCCAGAGTTTTTCACAGAAACCTAAATTATGTCCATCACTTATTCTCATTATCAGACTCTTTAGAGTTTATTAAAGCAACTTTACTTAATAGGCGCGATTTACCTAAGTCATTCTTAAATTAACTTGCATTCTTAATGTATCATTTTCTCCTTATTTCGAAAATTATATGGTGTTAAAGTTGTCGGTTGCCAAGCCTACGCATGTTTGCAATGGTTTAGGGGTTTGTTTGCAACATGGATCCGGTCTTCTTTGCGGGTTATTTTTTCTTCTTCCTTTTTTAATTTTTTTCTTCTTATTTATATCTATACATGAATTATTATTTTTAAGTTACTTTGTTTTTATTACTCTTCTTTTTTCATATCTGCCTTTATATTGTATAATAGTTTTTAAAACAATTAGTATAAGATTTACTCTTAAGATGTGCTTGAATTCGACTGTTCATTTTGTTTAGTTGAATTTTATGTATAAGATAGTAAAATAAAATAAATAAATAAAAAAAAATTCTAGCATAAAGTGCTCTACCATTTCTAATGTTTGATGGTGGTACGCAGGAAAGAAAAATTTGTTTGATTTTTAACAGTTTACATATGTTATTTAAGAGTTTATTAGTGAACTCAGTTCCTTTATCGGATTTTAAGACTTTGAGAGGTCAAATTTCAAGATCAAATGTTTCCTCGATTGGTTAAGCATTTTTTCTGGGGATGGGATGAGCTATTGCAAATTTTGTTAATTAGCATTGTATTATTAGAATGTAATGAAATCCATTGGATATACTTAACCGACCAAACGTGTCGATTGATATAATTTCAAATCTTGTGTTTGGGGTATCCGTAATCTGTTTGTTTCTCTTTGAAATGCCTGACTTATCATATGCACATGGTGCAATCATTTACGAATTTTTTTATCATTTTATCCATGTGCTTCCAAATGCATTGTTGCATTAATTTTATTTGCATTTTTCTAATGCCTAAATGTCCTCCATATGCGCTGTTATGAAATTTTGCTATCAATTTCCATTGTTTGAGTTTATCTAGTACTGTCTCAGTGGCTTTATATATGATTATTTTTAATAATTGGCCATTATTAACTCTATTTTGTTGGAACATGTTAAATTTTTTTAAAATTAATTTCCTTTTATATACGTAAATATGATATCACCTTTCTTTAGTGCTACTATATATACGTTCTCTTTCTCTAATTTTGATGTCATCTTCTCCATAATCGGATCCAAATTCTTTTCTCTTCTTATTTTAATTTTCTTTATTTCTAAGGCCTTTGATAATTTCAAATTTAATTTTTTTTAAATTGTTAACATTATACATAGATGTACAATACCATAAAGTGAAGTTGATCAAACTTGATTGAGGTCTACAATTCACATTGGTGAAATTGCTAGTTTTTTTTATTTTTATATTTATTCTCATTATTTTCCTTCAATATTTTCCCTCTTGTTACAACATTTATTCTTTTAGCTATTAATTTTTTTAAGAAGTCGGAATCTATTTCTATACGCATTTGTATTGCAGGGAACTTTTGTACAAGCTATGTCAAAGTCGTAGTCAGATAGCTCCATTTTAATTTTCGTCATTTCAGATGATTGGTTTCTATAAATAAAAAGCGTGGTTTGCTAGTAGAATGAATTTCCGTTCGAAGAGAAATGGTCTGAAGAATTTTACGGTCCAATGGATACCTAGTAGTTCTTTTTCTATAACGGACTTATTGACGTTGTGCTTTGACAGTGTAGACTTGCATACGAAATTAGTAAATCATGCCCAATGTGTTCTTGGAAAATTATTGCTTCTAACGCACAGTCCGATGCATCCGTTGTTAATACGGATGGTTCGTCGAACTCTGGATATTGGAGAATTAATGGGCTTAATAGTTTTTCTTTGAGCGTGTCGAATGTATTTTGGGACTTATTTCACTCTCTAAAGGATTGATGTTTTTGTTTAGTAACATACTGACAAATTTTGCAATTTGTGCGAAATCAGTAATGAATTTTCTACAATAATTGCATAGTGCATCGTCGCACTTGTAGCAATGCTGTTTATTAACAATGTTGTGACATGTTTTGTGTCTCATAGCATTGTTTGTCGTCATCCTAGTTGTCTGTTCAAAACCTTGAACTATATTAATTTTGGAGCTACAGGAACCTACCGTACGGGCATATTTTAAACGCTGGGCCTTTCATTAGCCGCTCTATATAACGGTCTCCTTCGGCCCATTAAATCTGTGGGAGACCCTGAAATTGGGTCCGAACATCCTGCCAAATCTGCCTTCCTCTCATAGCCAAGAATTTAATTGCTCGACATTCTTTTTTTTTAATATTTTTGTTTCATCTTTTCACCTTTTTTTGAATTAATAATTACACAAAAAAACACATAAACCGATTAATATGCTTCTTAACCCAATATACGCAAACAGAAAATTATTCAAGTTTAACGCTTATTGCTAAATAATAATAATAATAATATATAAACAAAAAAAAAAAAACCATTTTGGAGAGTATTTAATTTACAAAGAAAAATCTATAAAGCCAACCTATTCAACTCATTCAGATACAGGCAATGATTGCAGCATTGTTATATAATGCCGCTGCTGTTATTAAATATTATAGCTGTTGTTATTAGACATTGTAACTCTTGTTATTTTATATTGTCGCGCACTTAATAAAGGGGAATATCGTTGTTGTTTGCTGATTAAAATAATGTACATTTTAGATGAAAATTAAATATAAATTTTTTTGATGATATTTTTTTCTCGTTACATATGAATATTTACATATGAATTTCAAGGTTCCTCTTGTTCAAAAGAAAAATAATATTCATAAGTTCTCTTCACTCAATTTCAAAAAATGTTTCATCAAGTTTGAATGATACAGCAATAAGATGTCAATGTGTTCTTAATCGATTACTCATATCTCGTTTTTCTTTATATCACAAATCAATCGCTACATGCTTCTTCTTTCGATAATTATTCGACCGTCTTAATTATTACAAAATGGCCATTTCTTCAACAAGAAAAATTTTGTTCTATATGTTTTTTTTAAGATTTATATTCAACCAACACGTCAGCGCAAAAAAAAAATATTCAGCGTTCTTATCTAATTTTTATTTGACAATTGTTATTTTTACATGATGATCAGAAATATTATTTTTATACTTATACATGATGATCAGAAATATTATTTTTATACTTATCTAAAGGCGATATCATGTTGATGACGTTCAGCATTGAATTCTGGTTTCACGCTGTTGTGAAGTTTTTTTTTATATATAAAACAAATATTTTCTTTGGTTTTGGTGGTTTCATAAAAACGGTAATTGGCACATATTTTTAGAGTAATTACAAGACTTTTGTTTATTATTTTCTTTTTTTGCTCAGTAAGGACAACGCCATCTTGGTGACACAAAATGTGTTTTTATCTCTTTAATAATTTTCCATTTCTTTTCCAATAACTGAATTACATTTGAAAGCCACAAAACAAATTATGCTCTTCCCCTCTTACAGGTGCTTTAGGAAATTAATTTTCTTGTCTTTTACTTCGTTTGAATAACTTTCTCTCATTTCTTATTTTACAGTCAATTCTTGTTTTTTTTTCACAATTCCGACCTTCCTTCCTCCGCCATGCTTAATTCGTTTTTTTGCTTCATCTCCCTTAGTGGAAAACGCGCGTAAAACTATCTCTTGTTTACAACTCCTTTCGTGCACGAACTTAACAAGCAATGTAATGCCGGGTTGCATTTTTAGCAAATATAAATTGTTAATCAAAACCACACATTACACACTTTATCAGGATTTTTAGGATGGGATTCTCTGTAATTGTTTTAAATTTTGCGGGATCAGTTCGGACGGCTTCTTTTGTTGTGAGATGTCCTAAATATACAACCTCTGATCTTGGAAATGGACATTTACTGACATTTAATTTTACGCTACATTTCTTTAATCGAGAAACTGTTTTATTAAGGTTGTCATCATGGTGTTTTAAACTATAGCCAGACATAATAATGTCGTCGGTATATAGGAACGTATTAGAATCTACTCGGCTTAGAGCTTTAGTGAGCATTCTCTGAAAACAGTTTGCAGACATTTTTAGTCCAAATGGTAGTCTCTTAAAATAAGAGTGTCCTTTGTTTGTGAAAAAGGCTATTAAAGATGGAGAATTTTAGTGCACTTCAATTTGGTGAAAAGAACTTCTCAAATCTAGTGTGGGAAAATATTTTGCTGTTTGCACTTTGTTTGCACTTTGTTTGCACTTTGTCAAGGACACTCTTTAGCGTGGTTATAGGAAATTTATCATTTACTAGTTTATCGTTTAATTTCCTAAAGTTAACTGCAAGTCCTCATTTTTTGAGAATTTTTTCTTCGATGCTTTCAGTAGGGTTAAGTTGTAAGGAATTACAGGAAGTTTTATTATGTCGTCATCCATTAAATTTTGTACTTGGTTATTCATTTCCTGCGTTTGTAATTGGGGTGGTCCGAAATTACTTACGTATACCGGGGATTTGCCAGTTATTGATAATTTTTGTGTATAGAAATTGTTATAATTTCTCTTCTTCTAGATGGAAAATGTCTTGGAATGCGGAGTGCTTCTGTGCTACTCATCTTCTTGGCTAACATTTATAGTTTGTAGAAGTTTACGAACTCGCTTGTCGGTGTATTTTCTGGTTTTTTAAAGGCTTTGTTTGTATGTTTAACGGTTCTATAGTTATTGTTTTTGTTGTAGTATTTAATATTTTAATATTTTTGTCTTTATTCAAAATTACTGAATATGTACTTAATCTTAATTTTGATGGATGTATAATTTCTGTTCTAAGAGTTATTGCCTCTTTACTTTCCATTGTTCTACCAATGTTTACGTTGTTTGAGTTTAATTCTAATATTAACGTTTCGTAGTCTATTTTACACAGGTATTCTTTTGGAAAGTCAGCTCCTTTTATTTCGTTTTTTGATATGGGAAAGCATAGTTCTACAACGTGGAAGTCATGTGGTTTATCAGCATTTACTGTAATTATTGAGATCTCTGCTCTTGTATCGATTAGCAATTTTATAGGTATGTTGTCCTCTGCCTCCAAGGTTATGAAGTGGATGTGTTTGTTATATATGTTAAAAATATTAAATTCTGTTTTTCCCAGTCGGTGATGGTGTCTTCCATTATCTGCGGTCACACGTTTCCCCGGCTCTGTACAACCTTAAAGTTTATTCTCCTCCTATTGTTCCTATAATTGTTCGTCATTATGTAGTTTCTGTTTCTGTTGAATGTATTGTTGGTGAACTGGTTATATCCGAAATTGTTATCTCTCATGAAAGTGTTATTCGTGTTCCTAAGGGAGTTGGTACTGTTATTTCTATCGCATATGTTTGAGATGTTTTCGTTTCGTGATGATTGTTGTGATACTTGTTTTGGTGATGATAGTGTTAACTGTTGTTATAACGTTGGTGTTGATGTTTTGCGTTTGTGTTATGATTATAATCATGTACGTATAGTATTTAGTTATTGATTTGGAACATTCTATCTTTTTGAGTTCTATTGCAAGGTTAACTGCTTGTATTAGGGATTGCGGTTGTCCCGCATATAAGGTTCGTTAATGCTGTTTTTGAACGTTGTAAAGCGGAATAATATTAATGTCCGTCTCTGCAAACATGCTAAAGTTGTTTTTGGTGTTCTTTTATTTCCATCTAAGATGAAGACTAACGGTTTGTGTTTGAATGTAAGGATAAACTGACCGCTTAACAAATATTTTCTTAATTTTGTGACAGAAGAGACAATGGCAAATGCTTCTTTTTCGAGAGCACTATACTGTTTGATTTTGGCTAAAATTTTGGATATGAAACATATCGTTTTAAGATCATCATCATTTTTGTGGAATGAAATTCCTACCACTGTATTATTTGATGTATCAGGTGGTAACACTAATAGCAGCTCTTGACTATAATGAATCAACGCGTGATCTGCGGTTGTCTCCTTTGATTGTATAGCTAGATTTACATTATGTGGAAATTTAAGAAAGTGTAAACTTAGCATAAGTGATTAATAAGTGAGTAAGTCGCAGGAAGTCAATGAATCCACAATGCTACACCTTTCCTCTTGAGATGAATGATCTTCAACAATAAATGATCATACTTGGGTTTATTAATTATCGATGTTATTTCTTCTACCATGGTCTTGTTGTGAAAATAGATATATATATATTTTGTTTAGTGTTTTGTGTACGGTTCTTGTAAATACTTTTATATATATTTATATAAAAAATTTTTTTTTCTTTGGGTAGGCGCCTTACACTTATTTATTTTTATTTAGATTATTTTTATAGCTTCTTTATATAGTTTTAAGTTATTTTTGTGTACCATTTGATTATTGTCTTTAATTTTAATGTTGTTGTTATCCTTAATTTCTACAACCTTATACGGTCTTACATATTTATTTTGTAACTATTGTCCTATTTAATTTTTTAGTAGTACTAGATTATCTATTTCCAACTATTGTTGGTTTTTTGTCAAATTTATTTTTTATTTTTCTTTTTTCCTATCTAATAGTGTCCTAGCGCACGCGTATGCTATACCTAATCTATATTTAGTCTCTTTAGCGTAATCGTCTATATTGTATAGACGCTTAATGTTTTTGTTGGGATTTGTTAGTTGTGTTGATGGCCTTGCAACCACTAGTTCGTAGCGACAGGTGTGGATGGTGTTGTGTTGAAACAATATTGGAAATATTTTATCCAAATATCCCAATCAGTTAATTCAAGCGATACATATGAACGGATGTATGCATTTAATTTTCGGTGGTTGCGTTCCACCTTGCCAAGTGTCTGATGATGATGGGCTGTTGATGTTATTTTGTCAATTTTGAGGTATTTACATAGATCGTCCATTAGGGCATTTTTGTATTCGGTTCTTTGATCAGTTACGAGTGCTGTCATGGGTCCGCACTTTAGTATGAAATTTTCGAAGATTGTTTTTGCTACGGTTTTAGCGCTTTTGTCTGTGCCCAGGATTGCAACCAGATATTTGGTAAGGTGACAGATTAGTGTTAACGCCTATTCGTTGCATTTTTCCGTTTTTGGTAATGGGCCGACGGTGTCAGTCACAACTGTGTCAAAAGCAGTTGCTGGTGTTGGCCTTAGGATCGTAGGAGGATTGGTATGTGTTGTGATTTTAGCCTTTTGGCATAGTGGACATCACGTGACATACTTAGCTATGGTCCTTGTCATTTGTGGCCAATAATACTATCTTCGTATTTTCGACAAGGTACGTGTAATTCCTGTATGGCCGTCTTCTACTGGGTCATTGTGATATTTTTAACTAGAATATTTTTGATTTCGGACTTATTATGTCTATGATTGTCACCCTTTGGAGTAGCGTTTTTTTAATATTTCGTTGTCCATTAGTTTGAGTTGATTTTGCGATGCAGATTCAAAAATCTTCTCGCCTGGTGACATTTGGAATTTTGACATTCCTAATATACAGGCTTCTATTTCAAGCTTTTGGAAAAACTGGCCTAAGTCGATCTTTCCATTGGTATACATGTCATTTATTTTGAATTAGGCAATTATTTTTCTCCCATGTTTTATAGCACACTTGTCGGAGTTAAATTTTGTTTGCACAAATTTTCTTGCGCCATTATTGTTAATGATTTCATAGACTTTGGGCTCAATATTTTTATGTTTATTTACTTGTTGCTCTTCTGCGCAGTTATTCTTCTGCCGTGTTGCCGATCTTGTCATTACTCTGTGTATTTTATTGTTTATTTTTTTGAGGTCGTTAATTGTTATGCAGGATAGGGTGTCCGCTATGTGATTGTCTTTCCCTCTACCGTAAAGACGTATTCTTCCAAGTCTAGTCGTAGACGCGTGAATTTTGAACTTAGATTCCTCATAGAGAATAGATATGCTAATGGTCTGTGATCAGATTTTAACAAGAAATGTCGTCCGCGTATGTAGGGTTTGAAATACTTGATTGTCCAATGTATTGCGATTAGATCTTGTTCGGTAGTGGATTTGTTTGTTTCCCCTTTTGTGAACGTTATTGAGGGGTAGGAAATTAAGAGTTGTACTCCGTTATACTGCTGTGTCAGCGCCGCGTCACAGGCATGCTTGCTACCATCTGTTGTTATGCAGAATGGTTCTTTGAAGTCTGGACATTGCAGTAAGTTTGGTTTTACTAATTCGTTCTTTAGGTGCTCAAATGCTTGATTACACGTTGGTGTCCATCCGAATTGTACTTTCTTTCTGCAAAGTTTAGTTAAGTGGCACGAGTATTCTGAAAAATTTTTTATAAAGCGTCTATAATAGTTGCAAAATGCAACGAAACGTCTTACACTGCCTGCATCTTTTGAGATCGGGTAATTCTTGATGATGTCATATTTGCTATCATCGGGAAGTATTCCCTTGACAGTGCATTTATGACCTAAGAAGGTTACTTCGTGCATCAAGAAAGAACATTTCTCTGGATTTAGCTTTAAATTGTGTTGTCTACATAGCTGGAATACATCTCTTAAATTTTTGAGCATATGTTGTTCGAAACATCCTAGTACTACTAAATCATCCATGTAGAGAAATTCTTACGATGATTTTAGGCCGGAGAAGGCAAGAGTCATCAAATGCGGGAATGAGTTTGGTGCTATTTTTTGGCTGTATGGGAGTCGCGTGTAACGGTATGAGCCATTGTTCATTGAGAATGAGGCTATATTTCATGATTTCTCTTTGAGTTCGATTTGATGAAATCCAGACATTAAATCGAGACATGAAAAGTATTTAGCTCTTCCTAGCTGGTCAAGAATGTCTTCAATTGTTAGAAGTGGGAACTTATCTGCTAACAATTTGTTGTTGACTTGGCGGTAATCCACTACTAAACGCCATCTTTTTTCGTTAGTGTTTGCTGGAGAACTTTTTGGTACTAATAGAAGTGGGCTATTATGTTCGGATATGGACTGTTCAACTATTCCGTCGTTGATCAATTTAGTGAGCTTTTTATCTATTTCTGATTTTTGTGATTCAGGAATTCGCTAGTTTTTAATATACGTAGGTGTTTTATCGTTCAATCTAAGTTTTTGTTTAATGGTTCGGATTCAATACCGAAAATATCGCAGAATTCTGTACATATTTCTGTTAGCGGGTGGTTGAATGTTGTAGGGAATTTTAATTTGTTTAATATTAGCTTTTTTCTTGTTGCGTTCAGTGACCTATTTTTAAGATTTCAGAGCCATTTAGGCACTCAAATTTAATATCGCCACTACTTATGGCTACATCATTCATAGTTGTGTTAGCAATTCTGATAAAGACGCTTTTGCTTTATACAATAGTGCTGGCCATTTGTGTTCCTGCTTGGAGTGTTTGATTTGGTACTAGAACTGATCTTTCTTTGATTGGTAGTTGTATTAGTCGAATTCTGCTCTTGCTGGTAATAGGAGTGTGTCTTTTTTTAAAATATGTGTTAATGGAATTTGTATTTGTGTGTGAAAGTTTCTGGGCCGTATGGTGAGGGTATCTTTTGTGTTTCGGAAATTCAGGACGCAATTATATTTTTTTATGAAATCCCCTCCGAGAATTTCATCACATTGTATGGAAAAATTCGCGGATACTAGGTGGAATTTGCGTGAGACAAGGAAGTTAACCATTTTCAGATCTAAGTGAACAGTTCCAATTGATTTAGTAGTTGCTTTTCCGATGCCAGATAGGTTAGTCGTGCATGTTGTGTTTATGTTATTGTATTCGTTGTGTGTTCATTTTAGTAGTGATATGTCAGCTCCTATATCTATTAATAGGGTTAGTGGGTGGTTTGTTTTCGCGTTCTTGACTTCTATAAAGTTGCTCAGACTGAGGTTGAAATGATATATCATTTTTATTCCTGTTCGATCAAGGAGATTTGGCCGTTTTCCGAATGTGTTATTTTTACGTTTCGGTGATTTATTGCTCGTGCGTGATTGTAATTATTCTGACTTCCATTGTTATTATTATTATTGTTGTTACGGCGATTGTTGGTATGTTCTCTGCGTTGGTAGTTATTATTGTAACTATAACGTCCTCTATTACATCTCCGGAAATTTGTGGAGACGCCTGCTTTGTTTTTATAATAAAAAACTGTGTTACCATTGCTGATTGCTTCCGTGCAACTATTTACGAACTTTGTTATTGCCTCGTTCATATTGCTGAAAGTTCCTGCTTCCATGATAATTTTGACTTTATCTATGGAACAGTTTCGTGTCATTGCTTTAATGGCTTGCTGGATGCTATATTTAGTAGTGAGCGTACTTGTCAGTCCATCCGCAATGTATGCTCCTTCCAGAGATTTAGTTAGGTCCTCTATCTCTTTTGTGTATTGGTTCGCTGTTTTGTTTCCTTGTTGTAGGTTCATGATTTTGGCTATTAAATGTCAATGTGTTTTCCTGACTTATTAGATTTCTTGCGGCGCCTTTTAGTTTGCTTTTTCCTAGTGTGATTGCCGCTGTTTCATACGTTTCTTTGATAGAATCTATTACTTCTAATGCATCTACGAAGCTTTCTAAGTTTTCAATTTTGCCGTCGAAGTCAGAGATAAGACTTGAGGTTATCTTGAGGAACTCCATCGATGTTTGGGGCATGTTGTTAGTTGAAGTTTATTTAGAAAGATTTTATTAGACGCTTAGTGGCTTGCTGTGTATATTTTTTTAGCTGTTTTTTATGTAGCGCTTGTAGGGCTAATAAAAAAATGAGTTGCGTTTAGATTTATTGATGGGATCACTAAATATTGTATTAATTCCGGTAGAGCTATGTGGTCAGTTACCTCTACGTTGTTAATAGCGTTGGAATTAGGGTTATTAAATTTAGTTTGTGTACCAACCATTGATGTGAAAAAAAGTCTTCAGATATAATTGAGTAGAATTCTCTTTCACCCCCCTTTTTCGCGTTACTTCATATAGTAATTATTAAAGCACAGGTGTATATATTAGATAACTTAAATAATAATTTTTATATTAATTACTTATAGATTGTAACTATATGTAACTATATGTATATGTAATGAGGAATTAAATATATGTACAATTATGTATTTTATCTTAATATAATCTGATTTGTTTATATTTGCGGTTGACTAAGGCGATAGGTGCGCATATCGGCTTCGTATGTTTCAGGGATTGGGCACTCAGGGCTAGTTTATGTTCGTGATATAACGCATCTTTTATTATAAGTTGGTTCTTTAAATTGTGTTATGGTTCTTGGCATATTTGTCGTCATTAAATTGTTTCAGATTAAAAAAAAATAATTTTAAGCTATACAAATAACTGCATACGGTCGGTATCGAACAGCATAACTATACTCCGATGTATTCTTTTAAACATTTTCTTTTCTTTTTTTTTGATAATTGTCCAATGGAAAATATTTGTTCCACTTTAATCTTTAATTAGGTTTTAAATGTTTATCAAATATTGTGTTTTGGTAATTTATTTGTTAACTTCAAATTGGTAAACGTTCAGCCGAATTTGTGCCAGTTCATCGAGCAGCTTGTGTTAATTTGGAAAATAAAATTTTTACAAAAGATTTTCGGCGTCAAAAAAATTTTTCACTGCGTCCTAGGCGCTACGTAAGCCACGTTTCAATTTGCATGTTGAGTTCTCGATAAGCAAAGATAGGTCCGCTCTTGGTTTCATCAAGAGGTGGTCCAAAGAGCTAGATGATCCGTATATTACCAAAAGGCTGTATACGTGTTTGGTTAGGCCTATACTTGAGTATGCTTCTATTGTGTGGTCTCCTTCATGTAGGTGCTATGTAGACTCAATTGAATCTATTCAAAAGCAATTCCTGTTGTTTGCTCTTAGGAATTTGGGTTGGGATCCGTCTGCTTCTCTTCCCCCGTATGAAAATAGGTTGCTTCTTTTGTCCTTACCGTCTCTTGAAAAACGTAGATTTGTTCTTGGCGTTTGCTTCGCAATCAAATTAATAAATGGCGCTATTGACTCGTTACTTGGAGAAATAAGTTTTAATGTTCCTAACCGCTTCTCTAGGCACTTTACCTTGGTTAAGGTTAGTCATTGTAAATATAATTATGAGCTGTTTAACCCGCTCAGAGTTGTTTGCAAGAACCTAAATAACGTCTATCACCTTTTTTCATTAATGGACACTTTAAAGTCCATTAAAGCAACATTGCTTAATACACGAGATTTGCCAATGTCGTACTTAAACTAGCTCTTAATCCTAAAAAGTCACTATGATTCGAAAATTAATTGTTGTTAACTATTATCGGTTGCCAAGCTTATGCATGTTTGCGATGGCTTAGGGATTCATTTGCAACTAGGGTCTGTACCGTTTGTGGGTGTGGCTCTGTGCTAATTGTGTACATGCTTTTTTTCTTTTTCTTTTTTTTTCTTTTTTTCCTTTTATTTGTTTTATTGTACTTACACTAAGTTTTTTTAATAATAATTAATTTAAGATTTACTTTAAGAGTCATTTGAACTCGACTGTAGTTTGTTTTAGTTGGGTTTCTGTATAAGTGGAATAAATAAATAAATAAATAAATAAAATCACCATACCATCTTACAGTCAAGCTTACATTACCTAAATTCAGTTTTGTGTTAATCCGTTTTCCAACCAACTGTGCCTTTGGTTTTTCCTTTCCTTGAAATTTTATTTCTGTTTTGTTTTCATGAAAACTCAAATCATAAAATATGCGATTTCCGGAACAGCATCATAAGCTTCTCGACATTGTTTATTCGAACGATATTTAGATTATTCTGTAATAATTCGTGAAGTAGACTTACCTTTTGAGCAAAGTGTTTTATAAAATTGCATTAATGATTAGCTAATTTGATAAATGCTTTTGATTCTGAAATATTTAGTGAAATAGACGTTGAAGTATACTCATTATTTTTTTTTTGTTAATCCATTACCATAAATGGTTAATACTAGACTTGACACTTTAGCTAGAATATGCAGTTTTTATATATAATTTGTAACCACGAGTTTGTAACTATCATAAAACTAATTTTAATGACTTGACATGAACAACAACATTGCACGGTGTAACAAGTTTTCCATTCTTCTCTGAAACATGGCTGCTGTCGTCTTAACACCAAATGGTAGGCCTTTTACACTCAATGTGTTTAGATATGGGTTCAAAGCACGCATCAATTGAGATTGATCATCTAATCCGAGTTAATTACATCCGCTAGATAGATCAAATTTAGTAGGAATTTTTCCTGTTTTCGAAGATTGCGAATATTTCATTAATTAAGACGCTGTATGATATATGACACGCTAAGTCCGAACCTTATGGATATATCTGAATGTGGTCGGGTGAGTAGGGTAAGCTTTAATGCCATTACAAGCACAAAGTTGACTTCTAATGCCCCAGAGAAATGATAAATTATCCGTCTCTTTTGGTGGTGCTAATGTGGGAGAATCTACAACCTTTGATGTTCTGGGTATGTGCATGTTCGTTGGACATAACATATATCCGGGGTCCGGAAAGACAGTCTATTACAACCTACATTCGGTCGAAATGACTCGCGTGTGTGAACAGGAGTCCCCAAACTTTGCTTGGAAGTCCTCGACCGCAAGCAGCGAAAGGCTCAGTGGCTGGTCTAGGCCTAACGAAAATATATTTGGCATTGTGATTAACGTTTAATATAATTTTGATACTTTAATGAATGCCTAATTGGCCACTAGATAGTTAGCTTAATTGGATTTTAATTTAATATTATTTTGAAAGGGAAATAACCGAGCGGTTGATAAATAATTCAAAATATTAACAAGCTTATTACTTTGGTGTGCAAACGAATAAAAAATATAATCAGGTTCGATTTAAGATGGAACAGCGCGTTACGATCCTCCATCGTCGACGCCATATAAACAACTGCTCACTTTCCTCTTCCTTTTTCCCTAATAATATGTGTCATTATTATTGTAATGTGTGACATATACGAGTTCATTTACTTCACGGTATTCAAAATGAAAGGCTCTGACAAATTAATGACCAACGAGTGGAGCGTTATTTGCAAATGAATTTGCATCGCACTCACCAATTGATATTCGAGCACCACTATAGCCGACGTAAGATCTTTTGCATTTTGTAAACTTCGAGTTTATATTCTTATCTTTTTAAAATGATGTCGAAACTAACGTGGACAGATCGCTTGTGCCGCTTGCCTCTGCAATACCAGCACCGATAGCTTCCTCGGGCAACGCGTATAAAGTACCGTGAGATTTATCTGCAATACTTATCAAACGGTTTTCTTTATGTTTCTCTGTTAACAAAATATAAAGTATATTTGGATTTTGGACGATAAACTGACGCAATATGCCCCATTTCACTACAGACATTGCAGATATTGCTACTTGTTATTTTTTCAAATCATAGTCTTTTCAAGCATAGTATTTATATCATGTTTGTTTTTCACTTTCTCCCAAGTTCTCGAATATTTACTAGCGTTTAATTTATTTATCCAATTGGCCTGACTGTTGACTTTCTGAGCATTAGATGAAATCTTCGTCTCAATTATTAGTGCTTGTATAAATGCATCGTGAAGAGTAAGCTTATCGTTTTTCTCACATAAGTTGATCAACAATTTTTCAGTAAGCCCATTATGAAGCTCTCTTTAACAAATAATTTTAAGTTCTACCCAAATTTACAATGCAACGCTAACTCTTGAGTTGGGCGAACCATGCAACAACTATTTTGTATTATAAACAATTTTGTTTCTCGATAAATGTATTTTGGACTGCACAACCTACACAGTATAGAATAATTGTTCCAATAGATTTGAGCAACTTGGCTTTTTTAGTGTTCCCCTCTTGACAAAAACGAGTATCTTTATGTGCCGCACATAGAAATTTACCAAAAACAGTAATCTTTACATCAAACGGAATCTTTACGTCAAAGATAGTGATCCTTTTTTTATTCGCACAAAAGCAAATGTTATTAACATTTATACATTCCTTTATAATTATAGATTTGCGTTTCGTTGTTATAGAATACTAGCTAATAATTCCTACTTTTTCTATTATTCGCATATTATTTTGGCAAAAATTAGAAGTGTAGTGTTCAAAAAAAACGAACCAAGTTGGACACGTTATGCTTACAAGAAAAATAAATGTTGCTTGAAAGGTGTGAAAGCAAAGTTTTCCATATTATTTTAAAATTGAAGCCCATTAGAGTTATGCGAGTTGATGGAAAAAGGAATACTTAATTCAAAAACATCGTTTCGATAATGAGTCCTTTAAGCCGCGTCTTCTGACATAGCTCAATATAGTTGAAGTTAAGCTTTGTTGCAGAAAGGGTAAATTAACATCAACGATTTACGGATTTGTTTTAAAATATTACATATTTACCTAATTCTCTATCATCATATGCATAGAAATACAAGAATATTGGAATTCATAGAACGTACATAGGGAAGGACAATCTAGAATAAAAGAATGCGACCAAAATTAAATATCACGGAATGGTTTTTACAATATGCTAAGTATTAGGGTTTACAAAAAGTTGATTTATAAGAACGTTAAATAATTTAATACGCTTTTTTCCGTAAATTGATTATTTTTCAAGTTGAATCAGTTGGTCCACATTTCATATTGTTTCAACTTTTCAATATTAACCTACTAAGATACACTTTGCATTATTTTCAATGGTTTATTTTGGCACATTTGTGAATGTTTAATGTGGGTTAGAGAATTAATTGTAGAAGTAGGATTAGTGACTTTTATGGAATGTTTTCCCAAATCAAAATTGGGTTTGTAATATGAGATTTCGTACTAACAATCTTGTTTCATATTTTTATTTTTAAAAACAGACTGCAACCATGCACTGGCAAGTTGCTAAGTTCTCGCAGGGGAGAGAGTTTAATGGCGAGAATGCCTTGACGCCATTTTTGTCGGTTTGTCAGCTTTCGGCTTGATTTTGGAGATGGAGAAGAGCCATTAAAGTATGAAGAAATTTTTTTTTTTGGCTGGGTGAGTAAAAAAAATAATAATATTAAACGAACATTGAAATATTGTAAAAAGTGAACAAAGAAATATTGTATAAATTAGCATTTTCCATTTTAAATCATCTACAGGATTAACTGATGAAGTCGCTCTACAGTATTTATTTGTCAATCTCTGTGAATGAAATTGTAAGAGTATTTACGTAAAAGGAAAAATTAATGAATTATAAGTGAAACTGCCCTTGAGATGAATCAAAAGAAAAAAGAGAAAAACATACAAGTCATTTGCACAAGGGAATATAACCACGAAAGAAAATATAAATCAAGAAATTACTTAGAAAATGAGGCACTAAACGAAGTCTCGAATATTATAAAAAATTCTTGCAATACAATTCCAATGTAAATTCTGTGAAATCTTATTAATATATTTTTGTCAAATGTGCAATGATAACAGAAAAACACAAAAATGCGTTTCAAAGAAGTTTAGTTCGAAATGCACGGAATGCTAAATATGTATGTGAAATAGAAGAATCTTTTTCCTGTATGTTATTGAGAAAAGTAACATTTATGCACATAAGTGAATGAATGAAGAAAAATAAAAATACATAAATTCCTGAGACCTGCAAAGAAAAATTGTGAAGAAACTTTTCTCTTTTAATTTATTTGTGTTACTGTATGCGATATGGAGAAAGATGCAAACCGACAATGTTACTCATGAAAACTCAGCTTAACAAAAGACACTGCATAAATGTCTCCATCTATAAAAGAGACTTATATTGGAGGAGGCCTTCAAAACACAAAGTTTACGAAAAATTGTACGCCAAATGGTTGTAAAGGAAAGTGTACAACTTAGAAGATGTCAACTAATGAGTTCGCGATACAGCGCCGCTGCTAAGGTAAAAACTTTCCAATAAACACGTTGAGTTACTAAACATTATTAAGCTGTTAAATTTGGATTTGTACATATGAATTACCTGTATCGATTTGGCTATATTTCTGTGTTTGTACCGCCTTCGGAGTATATTTGTATTGATGTGTACTATAAGCCCGAAGTATTTTAGAATTATTTTAGTTGGTGTTTTTAAAACACTTTACATTATATACTTTCACTTAAAAAAACAAAAAAGTTTTTATAATGAGGGAAAGTAGTGTAAGGAAGCGTTTTGCTCCCTTACTAAAGAAAAATAAAAATAAAATAAATAAATAAAAATAAGTCCGTCCGCACAAATGAAGTCCGTCTGAGTTATCCGTTACAGAGGTTTTACTATAGTCATTCTCCTCCAGCACAAGTGATAAGCATTACTTTATACATATATTGCATTGTATATACACATCACAATTTAGACCATTACAAACCTACAAACATATATTCAAGATATAAATGTATATGTAAACATACACAGGAACATATCTATAAGCATATCTCATCATTGAATTGTACCTACACATAAACATACAAACCTACAAACATATATTTAATTTTTAAACATATATATAAATATACACATGAACGTATATATAAACATATCTCATCATTGAATTGTACCTACATATAAACATACAAAACCTACAAACATATATTTAATATATAAACATATATGTAAACATGCACATGAACATATATATAAACATATCTCATCATTGAATTGTACCTACATATAAACATACAAAACCTACAAACATATATCTAATATATAAACATATATGTAAACATGCACATCAACATATATATAAACATATCTTATCATTGAATTGTGCCTACATATAAACATACAAACCTACAAACATATATTTAATATATGAACATATATGTAAACATACACATGAACATATATATAAACATATCTTATCGTTGAATTGTACCTACATATAAACATACAAACCTACAAACATATATTTAATATATAAACATATATGTAAACATACACATGAACATATATATAAACATATCT
>KK502547.1:123850-331744 GCA_000688735.1 Glossina austeni | reverse complement strand
ACTATTGACTCTACGGATAGGGGATGTGCTGGTGCAGCTTAATCGCCATCCCTGAAGTACTGGTGAACACTTTTTTTTACAAAGACCAGTTAGGAAGGGACCCGCAGCTGCTATGACACACGTGAAACAATTCGTCTCTTTGTAAAAACCCGTGAATACGGAATTAAAAACGTGCACAACCAGAATCAAACAACGAGAAAAGTCGAGGCCACCAAGCTGGTTTTTTTTCCACCCCAACGCTCTGAAAGCGCGTTCTCTCTACAAAATAAATCTCTAATAATCTCTCTCTAAATAATCTCTACAAAAATAAATAAAAATTAAAAGCAAACCCGAAGGTCCAACACATTCTTTCAAAAATTGTCTTGGAAACGGACGCTGGATTGACTGGGTTCTACCCTGCACAAGAAAATACCGTTACAGTAGATTGAAAGGGGTCTTCGGACCCAACTTCGGTAGGTTACGTTACGTCCGTCCGGTTTTACGTTAAAGCCTAAGTACGTTTAGTTGTACCACTCTGAGGAGTGTCATCGAGCCAAAAATATAGAGCTCCTCCCACATCTCACAAACGAGCTAGCTCAACAAAGGCTCGTACATTGGTCTCATATGCCTCCACATCTCTTAAAGTGAACTTTCGAGTTGCCCGAAAATTTAATGCAATTAATAGTTTTCTATAGACAGACAGGAAAGATATGGTCAGTATCGTTACACTTGACTAAGAGTAAGTGTTCTAACGGTAAGTCTCCGACAACAAATCTCTTAGCATTGATTTGTAGTGCATAGTGTTTTCTCAGCAGAAAAACAAACAGATATAATTTACAATGATTTTTGAAAGGCCGTTGATAGAGTGCCGCATTCTCTTCTTCTGTATAAGCTAAAGTGCAATGACTTCTCCACTAATCGTTAACGTTAATTTACTATTTGTCTTTTAATTTAATGACAAAGAAGTAGTAATATATAAAAAAAAATTAAATTCACTATAATACGGGTATTAGTATTTTACAAATCAGTGATCTTTAAAATTATTAAATGTACATGAATTTCTCTTTATAAAGATGTGGCCACAACCTACATGTTTATCATTTAAAAAAAAAAAGAATCAAATGCTTTGCAATTAGGTGGCACTGGTTTGCTACAGCCGATTAAGAAAATGTTGCCCATTCAAAGAAATATTAACAATGTTAATGCCGTTTTTACTGTTTAACGGTTTCACTGCTTGATGTTGTTCTTAATACATTACAATATGATATTACGTATTAATAGCGGAACAATAGCGTATTATATTATGTAGTTATAAATGCTAAAATTTCAACTCTCTACGCAATCGCGAAATGCACTGTAGTTATGTATATATTTCCAAACTAGTAGAACAGGACACTTATATGTAGCATAAAAGCGGAAAATCAAAAGAAATATCGATCACATCTGTCAAAGTGAATTGGGAATACATTCTAACACAACTTTAATAATGCAATTCGTTTGTGATCACTATGTCAGAAATTTCGATATATATTCTCTTTCTTTTTAACCATTACTTTTTATTAAACCACATATTTTTTACTATTCTTTATGTCCGTAGTATGTTCAATGTCTTGCTAATTGCAAAATAAATACTAACCAAGTATATAACGACAATGGCCAGTTTCCTCACATTAGCTCGATTGACACTTCTAACTGAGCGCACGACGCCATGAAATGTGCTTTGTTTTTCTCATCAAAATTGCTGTAGTGTTAAGTATGATGGGTATACGCATAAGTATATGTATAAGGAACATCTAGGGTGAATAATTGTATGCCTAGCTATACACGCAGATGGTGCTATTTTCTTACATAAGCACTAAAAACACATATCTGTATCTCCGTGCGGATTATATGGTATGATTGCAATTATAGCGTTTTAATCCATATCATATTAACGCAAAAGTGATTCAACTTCCTTAACGATTTTTATATTAAGCACATATTAGGTCGTTTGCTGTTTCATGTGCTCGCTCTGCCCGTCTTTGCCCATAATAATGAAATTATTTAATTGTAGCTTTAATATTATATATTAGACTTTAATACTGTCTTTTACCACTGAATATTATTTTTATTTTCACATGTAATTTCCATTCAATCTTCCTTGCCATTTTTTTTTCAAGCGCGGTCCTTTTGATGTGATAAATAAAAGTACCACGTGAATGGGAAAACATATAACCCCACCGATTGACTACATTTCATTTTTTTTTTTTATTCGGAGCAACGTTTTCATTTCGTTTGTAACAATTTTGTTCTGGGCTAAGGATTTATTGTAAGTATCCGATAATTTTCAAAGCAGCTTTTCAAGATTTCTACAGTCATCAAAGCAAAGGCCTCGTTTTTTTTTCCTCGTCTCCCCTCCATCTCCCCTACCGTACCATCAGCCAAAGCAAAAACCTAAAAAATAAGCGTCGAAAACTATCTGCTGCTGTGAAAAGCTAGCTAGTGTGCGAACTTAACAATCCCAAACCAAAATCACACATTATAAAAGGCGGTTCAATTCTGTCCGTTAAAAAGCGCTCAAAGAATTTAAACATTAGACTAAGCTTAGCAACACTGTTGTAATTGCTTATAAGATTTCTACGACTGCACTTAGGAAGCGGTATAATATAAGATTGCTTCCAGCTTCCGGGAAGTTTTGCTTCTTAAAGCAATTATTAAAAATAAATGTTAAGGGAGTACAAAGCGCACCTGCACAGAAACGAACAACGACCGCACACCATCGGAACCTGCAGCACAAGACGATTTCAACACCCTCAGCGAAGATTATTTGCGGGAAGATGTTCAACGTGTTTATTTGGCATGGATGCGGATCATATTAATAAATTAAGAATAAAGATATTACAACAACTTCTTCTTTACCGTACAATAAGTTGTCAAAGAAAAATTAGACAGCACGTGAAGCCGCCAACATGAAGCCGTCAAACGGGATGTAGATCAGCAAAAAAGCCTTAAAGATGCTCTTTGTTGCAGTTCAATTGTAGGAAATTTTCCTTTAAAGGAAGTAGGAAATTTAGATATAAATTTAAGTAATACGCGTAAGCTAGGTTGTAGTAAAAAAAAGGAGACTGAAACTGCAATGATGGTAATGCTGTGGATCTACGGAGTAGCGATTTAACATTCGATCTCAATTTAATAACCTAGAAAAGAAAAAAAATAATATGATATTGAAATAAATGAATGGAGCGTGAAATGTAATAAGAAAACTGTCGAAACTCATAAGATGTAGGTAGCTAAGAAAATTAAATTACAAAAATAAAATGAGGTGGTTGAGAATCACTCAACTAAAACAGGAGAAAAAGACTTATTAGAGACCCAGCAAACTAAGGTAGCATATAAGGAATATATTTTGCAGCATGTCCGTATAAATTGTCCTCAAGCAAATTATGCAGATAGGGATGAATTGTTAATTGTAAATAGGGACAATATTTCCTGTATACTTCAAGTATTTCAACTAGATGCAATAATTCTTTGGGAGAAAATTTAAAGTTTAAGCTTCTTTACTTTAGAACATTTTTGCGCTGAAGGCCAATTCGTTCTGCGGTTCAGTGGAAGGGAATTTGAAAAACAGAGTTTCTAAGATGCCAAAAATATGTTCCGGCATAATAGACGAAGTTATAAATAAGAAAGCATTGACATATAGTAAAGCAGACGACATAGTGGATGGGTTGGTAGATTTAGGTACTACAGTATTTTGTCTCTAGAGAGGTGACAAAAAACGGATAAATAAAAAGTACTTTGGTAGAAACAAAGAATTTGACGAGTAATTTAGGGCTGAATGTTAAGATAATGGTACGTGACTAACGTTGCAATAATTGGTTAATGGATGTTTCAGTATATCTAAAATAAACGAAAGAAACTATACTGTATATACGATTATTGCCACTTTATATAGTCGGCAATTCAAGACATAAGAACGTCAGACGGTAAAGATTCGGCCGATTTTTTGAAGAAGGTTTTGCTTATAGGTATAGCATATTTATTTTGAAGCATTTGGAAATGTAATCTTGTCAAGCGCTGTCCAAATAATGGCCAATTCTAAGCCTACGCTCACAGCTAAGAATTATGCTCACAGCACTTTGATCGTGAGCCAGAATGACAATTCCCGGGCAGACCTGACTTGAAAGTTCGTAAAGAAGTTTAATGGCATCATTGACGACTTCCACGCTAAAAACTGCCAGGAAAAAGTCGAAGAAATGCAAATTGTTTGATGGGGAAATTGAATCTGGATGCTGTGGAAAATTTCTTCTCTATATTAAGAGCATTCCTTTCCAACAACACTAACCTTTCCCAGCACGAGAGTAAATGCTTGACAACTGAATTTATTTAAATGAAAATTCTTAAGGATGAATTCGCGCATAAAGCGAGCAATCGTGAGGAAGACAGATGCTGAGCTACGCTGTCGACTTCGATTTGGAGTTTAAAGCCATCTTAGAAGATATAACAAACGAAGAGGAAAGTAGCGTGTTGACAGCTGATGAGCTTGGTCATGAACGGAAGCTAACTTCCATGCCTGCAGACTTTAAATCGCACGATCGAGACAAATGAGTGTTCAAAAAGGCTATTTGCTATAATTACGGCGGAAAAGATCAAATTGCACCTGTTTGTTTAGATAAATAAAAAGTAAAACTTGTGAACAAAAGAAAAAACGAGAAGGGAACAGCTGATGTTGAGATAATTGAAATCAACGATGAGATTGCAGCAACTGCCGAGCATCAAAATCAAAAAAGTTCCGCAGGCTGCAAAATTTATAGTTATTAAATTTCAAATTGATTCCGGTGCTTGTGCCTCACTTATAAATATAAAAACTCATGTAAATATAAATTCACCTAAATTGTACGCTTCAACAAGTTACTATATGGGTTCGTTCAAAATCGAATTCCCATTGCGTGTGAACTATCGCAAAACTATCGTTCAAAAATTACAGGGCATAAATTTCAGTGATGGGCTATAACTATGATAGCATAACAATTCAAACTGAAATATTGTAAAGCGATAGAGCACTCTAATGCCTTCATCAAGATTGCCAATGGATTTCGATGAAGGCTACGACAACGGAGAAGCTGTTTATAACATCACGTTAGACGAGTTTGGTTTTGACTGTGATCTAATTCGCAAACATCACAACATATTACGTAAAGTTCGATTTCTTCTAGAGAAGATATGGCTCGAAAAATATGAAAAAGCTCATTTCAATTTAAAACATTTCTTTAATCGTAAATAACTCTTGCTATCCACAATGGGTTAATTTATTTGCACACTGATTTTGTCCGAGTAGTTACTACTGGAACGTCAAAAACTAAAGTGTTGTGTCTATCTTTTACATGATGGCCACTGGAGCATAGTTACGATGAACCGAACAGCGTGTACGGTGGCTGTACATTGATGATGACATTCGTCGTTTGGCTTCACAATTTGTCATTTGTAAAACCGAAAATCCCGCTCCCCGTAAGGAACATTGAACTTGGACGAAACCAATAATTGGTTGGTAACGTATTCACATCGATATTATCGGTCCAATTTTCAATTAAATGTGGATCGCTTGCGTCGATACCTACCCCAAATTTTTTTATGTGACTGTCATGCACAGTGGAACAAAAGACGGCATTATTGATGTCTTACCTTCAAGGAAATACCTTTATACTTATTGTTTCATACCAAACGCCAAAAATAGACCGAGGGTAGCATGCAAGTATAGAAGGGATACGCTGAATGATGGATGATATGCATTCTCAGGTAAACTAAAAAGTAAACAGCGATTAACAAACATTTTCGGGAAATTTACAACCCAAAGATCCAGGTGTCCGCCATTAAAATTTGGTACTTGATTATATAAAGTAGTACAGTCATATACAAAATTACATATCTTGCACCACGTGAAAGTAAAATCTTACACAGAAAATTTGTAATAGATAGTTAAAAGTTAATGTGACCACAAACGATCATCGGAAGGTGGCGATGCGTCGTAAGCAATTAAGCCGCGACAGGAGCATTTCCTTATCATGTGACGACAAGTTTTCGAATTCTCAATTTCTGACACACGCTCAAGTTCGGGAACTTTACAGCATGTCTCTCTAAAACCCCAATTGCTGTCATCACTTGGCTGTTCTTACTTGACCATCCCCGGCTGTAATTACTCCTATGCCTTTTTCTCTAAGCTAAATCTCCTTCAGATTCAACTCTTTCAACACTATACATCCGATCTCTAACTTCCAACGGCCTTACTTTCTCAAAACATACAGTTCTGCACATCACTGTTGCCAGTTGCAGTCTGGTTGTCTAAGTGAATAATCTAAGGCGCTTTCTAAGGAATTTGTGAATAACAGTTTACCGCTTATTCGTTTTTGTTCTCCCCTGTTATGCTATGACTTTATTGCATCGCTTTGACTATCACAGCTGTTACAAGCAAAAGCGGCCAGAACATAAGATTTTGAAACGTGAGAGTCCAGGGCTCTCTGAAGAGATTGTATTTGCTAAAGTTCTAAAGAGTAAATCTTCATTCAATGGAAGAAGGAAATGTTGCTATCGTTGCGAGCAAACGGCGATGACACTGAGAAACGAAATCTAGAAGTAATGTTCAAAAGGAGAAGCTTATTCCTCCAATAGAAGTACTACATCACAAACATTTTGGTAATAAAAATCTGATTTTAAAAATGAACATCAAAAAGTTTTCTGTAAATACAATTTCAGTTAGTGTACAAGTACTGTTCGTGGCACATTTGTCCGTGCAAACAGCCATTTGTGTTTGACTTAAGCAGACGCAACGCGTTGATTGAGGATTTAGACACGCATTTAGTTTAAGTTGTGCCTTTCGCTCTTACATACATGAATACGCATTCTGGGGAATGTCTTCGGCTGTTTAACTAACAAATATAGTCGTTCGTTCCGTTGGTAAAAATCACACATTATTTGCATTCGTTTTTAATTCTCGTCTTCGTTTTCTTTTTAAAAATAGTAGTGCGAGAAACGTTACACAAGATATTTTATGGTGAATTGTACTAAAACCTCCATCCCGTTTGCGTTAATGTTTTTAGATCCTCCACATTGAAAGTTTTTGCGTGCAGGTTTGTACTGAAAAAAGGCTAAATTGGTCAGAGCAGAAGCCTGCAGTTAAGCGTAAACTGAACGCAACTCCGTTTATCTATCTATTATCTATTATCGGCTTTTGCTCATTACTCACAAATTAAAAAGGTGGAAGGCCCGCTCAAACTCGCAAGTGATTACATTTTCTTCTTTACTTTTTTGAGGTTTTATGCTTACTAATCGTAAGGTAAAAGAGACAGAATGTTTAAAAGTATTTTGCATATTTTTAAAATGAAGACATATTGTCTGCCTAAAAATGCGATAATACTAAAATAAATATCTTTCAATTACATTAATGTTGATATGAGTAGCAAATAAAAACGATCGGAGAGTAGAATGTGAAAAGCTAAGTGTTTTAATTCTAAATTAATTACGTACGACGTCACGACATAGTAGACTAATTTTTCTTAACAACACCTTTTGGTGAAGTAATAGGTAAAGGACCAATTCTATCCCATTCACTTTTTTATGGCACAATTAAAAAGCATTGGGCGCCAAAGATTTTAATGCTGGTGGGTATGCACGATTCGAATATAACTTGTTAACTTGTTAAGACTAATTTTAATTGTTCTCTTGTTTAAAATAGCAAACGACATATAATGCAGTTACAGAAATAAATTGTGAACGAGATTTGCACGAAAAAACGAGGAATTTTTAGTTTCAAAAAACATTAACATATTGATCATATATAAAAACACCTAATATTCGCCACTTTAACTTTTCGTTTTCTAACGCCCAAGATAAAAATGGAAATATGATGACACACAAAAAAGGTGTGATCGCATTCTCGAAATAGCTAATTGATGTGAACACACTTCTAAGCATCGCACAGCTAAGAGATTGTAACATGGGGTTCTTAATCAGCTCGAATAACTCAACCAGTTAACTAATCCATTCCTTAAAACCACCCTCCTTAAGGAGAAGTGAATCGGATTGACTTCGAAAGCAGTAATCGCTTAGGTTGCATCTAGCTTTAACTAACGATAAGTTCACTCACCAAGTAAGCCTTATAAAAACGTCCCATTGACCGATACAGAATTTTGCGGAGTACTTTCACGTCAAGAAAAATTACAGGAACTGTAAGTACAGAAATTTTCTAGCTCATATAACGATGGGCTGGATTTCTTTACCATGTTTACAGTAATCGTCAAACGATAGCGCATTAAGCAGGATTGAAAAGTTATCCCTGTGTCAGCTGTAAGCATGCTACTTTGGATACCATTTCATCGTTAGAACCTGCTCAAGCTAATTATGATAAGGTCGATGATTTATAATATTGAAAACATGAATTGATAATGAATTTCTTAACTTTCGGGCCTGCATTAAGGGCGTTTTTTGGTTAAAAGTTATCAAGCAGAGCGGCGGTGTAAACTTGCTTCTAGTGAGTGACAAGCTTAGAGCTCATTTGCGGGCGCTACAATGTATCTCCACAATAGATTAAATTGCCGATGGAGGTTTGCTGCACTTAATTACTTCAAAGTTAGATGCGCAATCACGAGTGTAATAAAAAGAGTGTCTGTCTATTGACAATAGTCAATCAGGGTTGCCATGTTTCTTTGATAAAAAAGGTGCATGCCACAAAATATGCAACGCTAGTTGTACGTTGCCAAAACAATCCAGTGCGCAAAAGTATTCTTCACATGAGCGAAATGCTATTGGGGACGCCAATGCGGCTTAGCAATCATGCACATTTTGTGACTTGCAGGAACATTACATTGCCAATTGTTCTCTTTTTGGAAATTTAAATCCAGGACAACACTATGTGGAGGCCAAAAAGGTTGCAATTGTAAATTTGGCCATTGCCGTCATTGCCTAGTGAAGCACCTTTCATTATTGAATTCCAATAACGCTGTTGTTAAATCCACCCAAACTTTGCGTACGTCTACAGAAAAACTTGCTACATTTTTAATTGCGCAATCTACACTTTCTTCTACAAGTCAACTAACGCCATATACAGAAATAAGCCATCGCGCATTTTATGTTGGAACCATGACGTTAGGTGTTGTTTGGGATCATTAAATTGATAGTTCCCCGCCTACGGAAATTTCAGCACCAAATAACATCAGTGCTGCACTCTTCTTGGGGTTCCATCTTTTTTTTTAACAGAACATTACAAATTTTGTGAGGAAAACTCTATAAATCTCGTAATACTGAGTTTCACACGTAGTGTCCTTAGGAACAAATGATATTACGTAAGCGTGTCTTCGAACAGTAAGTGGCATCCTCTGGGGAATCAATTAGCCGCTTTGCCATGTAAAGACTCTGTTTCGAACTTTCAGCCGGACATGGACAATAGCAGCCAAAAAAAATCGGAAAGCGCCGGCGCCTGTAGAGAGGCCATCGAAGGTTGACGTGATTATGGAAAAGGATGTACTACGCAGCAATCAGATACACGACGTCAAAAGACGTGCTTCTAGACCTGTGTTTGAGCACTCCCAGGAGAAGAAATAGTAGGAACTTCACGTACATTCATCACGCTAAGGCGGCTTCGTCGGGCTTAAGCAGGCGGTTCACACACGAAGATCTGCACGCTTACGCAACAAAAATTGTAACTTGGTTTATAACGTCCACCGCACAGGTTTATTAATTGCTTTCAATTACTTTGATTTTTAGAAAAAAAATGTAAAATAAAAGTTTCATTTTTATTTAATTAGTTTATTCGAAGAAGATATATTACACACTGACCATTATTATTAACTTTGCTTATCAGCTAACTTAATTATTAATTATGTAGTCAACATTTGCAAATTTACTAATCATATTGCCTTCGTATGCACACATTTATTTCAGCACAATAACTTTAATTTTTGAGCGGATATTGTGAAGTTAATTTTAAATGACCTACTTTAACGTTTTAATGAACTCATTGATCTTGTGGATGGTTCTTTCAGTGTTTATATATGTAACTCCTCCCCTCTTTAGATTGGCATTTTGCTGAATTCTTCCATTCAATTTTGTGATAATGTTTTTATGTTTCGCGAAAAGTATGAAAATAATCATCAATATACTACGTCCATATGCTATTTTATTGTTTTTTCAATTTATTAATATTTTTTATATGAACTAGTTATTTTTATTCTGTTTGTTCTCTGCTTAATATATGAGTAAAATTCTTGATTGTATTATTTCTTTGAACAATTTGTTCTTCTTCTACAATCTCAGCAACTTTTGAGAAATAATAGTTTTTAATATTATTTTTTATTTCATTATTTTCTATATTTGGTACAGGCACAATACTTCTTAACTTTACTACTATGAACGTTTAAGATATTTTAATGCGAACAATCAATTATGCTGTGCAAAATTGAATATATTTGAGCTTCTTATAATTAATTTATATTTTCATTATTAGTTGAAATATTTGGATGAACAATTCCATATTTTGCAGATACTACATTATCTTGCGAATGTTCTATATTATTTTTTATTAGTTTATATTAATTAATTGCTTCAGATATACATTTTTGTTATTTTCTGTTTCTAAAAGTTTATTTACTGCATTTATCTATTTTTACACTAATCGCCGATGTATGAAGGGCATATTTACTTTGTCAAAACGTTTGCCACGCCCAGAAGAAAGCTTCAGAGACCACACAAAGTATATATATTCTTAATCAGCATCAACTTTTGAATGGATTTAAGTATGCTCGTCTGTCGTCATGGCTGTCCCTCCGCCTGTGCAATGTCTTTTGTAAACATTCCCCTCGCCGTCATAATGAAGCTATCGACTTCAAATTTGGCACAAACATTGGAAATTCTTGCACGCAACACACGTTGGTATCGAAAATGGGGCAAATTGGTCAAAGGACACGCCCACAACGTCACCTAAACTACGAACACTTCTATTTTTCAAAAGAAATAAAAAAGGTGCTTTTGATTATTACTCATAAACTATACCAGATAAATGTACGAAAATTTAAACCGATACTGCAGAGCCTGTATAGAAATAGACAAATTGACCACGTCTACCCAATATTATAGTGTATTAAAATTTAATTTGTTTTCACTGTCTTTATCATGCGCGAGAATGACAAAAATTTCAATTCTTCAAATTTGGAATGCACCTAAATATGTCCATCTGTTCGGCTGTTCTTCTGTCTGCTTGTGCGATTGTGTAACATTTGTGGTAAAGATTGTCCCGCTAGCGATAAGAAATAGATTGCCTAAGAATTTGCAAAAGAGTTTTGAATTGGCTTAAACTGTTCCAAGAATGCTCGCACGCCTATGCAAAAATATCTTTTATTATGGAACATAAAAATTTGATTCTTCTACTTTCCTTTTTGGTAGAGCAAGGGTGATGGGTAGAAAACATTCGGTCACGATAAGATATAATTTTCTTACTTGTTAATTTTCTTTCCATTGTTCTTTGTAATCCATTTTAGGTAGGTTAAAGTTACATTAAAATAATCGTTTACTAATATCTGCTGATTGTTATTTTCTTTTATTTCATCAATATTTGAAAGATAATTTTACATATTTTGTCTGTCTGCTTCGACTATTGTGCCAAATAACCATTTGCTTATAATTCTTGTTCCATTAATCAATTCACGTCTCTTTCTATTTTGTCTTGGTATTAGCGTCATTAGTGCGTTTCTAGCATCTAATTGTTCGAGTAACTCCTTACTATCAATTTTTATTGAAATAATATTATCTGCTATATGGTTCAAATTGTCTTCTATTTGTCTTCTATGCAAGTTAATCGAATATATTACTATGTCAGTTTCTTTAAAAATTCCTTGATTCTTCATATACAAGTCCGTACATCCTATCTGTTTTGTCAAAAGTTTGATTTTTGTCACCCTTCTAGTGTATGGAATCCATATCGCTACGATCTACATCACCCCTATCTGATAATGTTAAATGTCGTTTAATATTACAAGGATATACTTTTTATAATTTTGCTTTCTTACATTTTGGTTGTTCTTTATGTCTAAGAGCTTTATAATTTTTGATATATCTTTCTTGTTTTTCTTTCGTATAGTTTTCTCTATTCTTATTCAACTTATCTGTGATTTTCTTCTTATGTTCCTTTAGATTGTTTTTGGTTTCACTCTTCTTTTTGAGCATCGTTCGAAGTACATTTAATAACAGACTGATATTGTTCCTTGTAGTTTCTAATTGTTCTGTGTATTAACTGTTTTATATGCGTACCCTTATTAGCTTTACACATTAACCTGAATATTGTACTTTGTAGTTCCTTCAGCATTTATATGTTTAACTCCGGCGGACAGGAGCTTTGCTGCATATTAGCAACTACATAACCTTCTTACTTTGAGAGTTTATACCAGATGATCTGGTGGCGTTTTGATGAGATGTCTTTCCGCCGCGTTATTGTAGCTTCCGCATCCCTTGCGCACGAGACGGAACCACTCACACCCATGATACCAAACTTAAGCCAGTACGGCCAATCCCGGAGACTTGGTCAGCTAATCGACCAACGCTCAAAACGCAGTTTGCGGCAGCTCTAACCACTGTTCGAGAGGTGAGTAGCTTCTAATATACCTCTTAAAAAAAAATCTTATAATAATAAATTGAGGTAGGGAATCGACCTTTAGAGCCGTGAGTTTCTCCATCCTGGGTTGGCATGTGTCCTACAAATGCATTCGTCAGCACATAAAGTTCGATGGCGCGGGAATTGGAGAGTTCCGCCAAACATACAGAGACACAAATAATATGAAATGAGTATCGTTCCGCCTTCTTACCGTTCGAAACACAAATACGTTTCAGCATCTTCCTAACGGTACGGAAGACATTGACCTTGAAGCACAAGCTCTTCGGGCAACAATAGAAGAGGCCCACCGAGAAAGCTGTTCTTTAAAGACTAAGAGCTTAAAATGTACGTGTTTTGGTGGAATTAGAGACTACAAAATACTTAAACAAGGCCGAGAATTCCGGTGATTTGGCTGCACTCAGACAAGTCCTCACCACGTAGAACGCCGAACAGAGGCGATGAAACCGGGCTAGTTAGAGACAGTCCTGTGAAAGCAAAGAAAGTCTTCGGAAATCGGTATGCCCCTAGAAAGCTCTAGTCAAAGATATTGCACGGGGTGTTCACTTTAAAGAAGCACACTGAGGACTAAAAAATTTGCTCGGAAAAAGTTAGTCGTCTCTTACTGGAGAGCAACTTTTCTGGTTGCCTGTGGGATGCGCAACCAATAGACCAAGGGACCTCAGAAGAAACCACCTTGGCGTTCTAATCGAATAGCAGGCTCGCCAACAATTTCTTCTTGTTTGAAAGTGTCAACGTTCGAACCATAGAAACTACCGCGATCTGATGAAGTAAGCCAGTGTCTAGCGAAGTTTTACAATGCTAAACTTCTAATGCAGTACATGCTCTACGACTGAATACAATAAACTGGTCTTTATCAAAATCAGATCAAAAATGAGCACCCGCCAAAGGTGTTCCGATTTACCTATAATTATTTTCTGTTCAACCCTGCAGAAAGCTTTAGACAAAAGCCTACTGTTTCATCAAACCCAGTAACTTTTGTCGTTACGAAAGTCTTAGAGGCCTAAACTCAAAAACTCGCTCTATTTTCCTAAATTCAGCCAGCGCGGAGTTTTTTGTTTGGCTTTCACTAAAACCTGGTTAAAGCCTGCTTTACATTCGCCGAAGCTTTTTTCAGGCTTTTAGAAGGAATCGATTGGATCGCACTGGATTGGTCGCGTTTTAATTACCATGTCTTCGACAGTCCCGTCCGATTCATTTGAATTCCCTACTCTTCCTGACGTTGCATTTATTGCCATTCGGGTGAAAATTTCCAGTAAACAGTTCTAAGTAACTTGCTTCTATACGCCACCATATGCGAATATCTCTACTTATAAGAAACATGATGCCCTAATTTGTGATGTAGCCGAAAAGTCTAACCTTGCTGATATAGCTATATTGTTGTGAGACTTCAATTTACTACAAGTCACGTGGTGTTATACTGATAATTCTGGCTGTATAGTAGCCACTTCAAAATTTGATAGACCTATTACGTTTTTTCAATGAATTATTGGATCGTAATTTACTTTAATACAACCGTTCTTCTAATTATAATAGCAGACTGCTACGTCCTTGCTTGGGCAATTTCACAGAGAGCTGTAGATGGCTGTCCACATTTTAATTGACTTTTCATTACAGATATGATGTTCCGTCGAACTATTCTAATGTGTCAAATCCAACTTCCTCAAATAAACGTTATGGTTTTAATAATACCAGTATTTTACTGCTTAAATCTCGTCTTTCACACATTATGCTCGATTCTTCTGCTGGGAATATTGAAACCCTTCTTTCATCGTTCTTTAATGTATTAAACGTAGCTATTTCTGCATCTGTTCCGATCAACCAACCTCGCCCTTGAAGCAAATGCCCATCATGGTTTAACAAAAATATTAAATAAAATGAAAGTAGGAAAACTCTTCAAAAAATTTATGAAAAGTGGTACTTCTTATGACTCTTTCGTCTATTCTGCATGTAGGCATAGATTCAATTATCTCAAGCGCCAGTATTATTGCAGATACTTTGAATTGATAAAATCCTCACTGCTTGTAAATCCTAAATATTTTTTTAAGTTTATTAACGTCAAAGAAAAATCTCCATATATCCCTCGCATGTTTTTTTCAATGGCTCTGAGTGCTCTGATGGTATCGAAACCTCGAACTTCTTGCTGAATACTTCCGATGACATTTTTCGGTGGCTAATTTCGATTCAACTGCCAATTATCTGATACCTGATAACGCGGTGTCTATTCCTAACTTGGTCATTTCAGAAAATGATGATTTAGATGACGTAAGGTCTCTAAAATGTAGTTATGCGTCTGAACCTGATGGAATCCAGCATGTATACTTGAAACGTGGTATGTCGAGCTAAGTGGTGTTATTTTAATGATTTTTAATCAGTCCTGAAATCAGGTGTTTTCCGTTTGTGATGAAAGGGTAGTTTTCCGTTTCTAATTCACAATAGGCATCACGTTGAGAAGTATACAGGCGTTGCCAAGTTGAGTGCCTTGTCCAAATTGTTTGAGCTAATTGTTACTCAACATCTACCTTTTGCTATTAACTCTTATATTTTTCCACTCCAGCATGGCTTTCGGAAAGGAAGATCTACTCTCATGAATCTTTTAGAGTTTATTTCCCATGTTTTCAACGGACATCATATACACTGATTTTAGCAAAGCGTTTGACTTAGTTAACCATAACTTATTTATCTTCAAACTCCAGGCCTCTGGCTTCCCTTTGTACTTAGTAAAATGGATGACCTCTTATCTTCATAATAGATCATTCAGGGTACTGTTTAACTTCATCACTTCGAATGAATTTCCCGTGACGTCTGGCGTGTCTTAGTGTCCTTATTTAATGTATACATTAATGATCCCCCCCCGGTGATTAAATCCAGCTAGACCTTAATGTATGTTGACGAAGTTAAATCGTTTTCTTCCTTCTCCTTACAATCGCAATGGTATCAGCTTCAAATTGACATAAATAATTTGGTTACTTGGTGCTCGTGATATTTTATAAAATTAAATCTATAAAATTGCAAGAAATTTTCTTTCTCAAGGAAGAAGTCATTCAGTGCTGAGTATTCCATTGACTCACACAAGTTGGAAAACGTTGATTCGTTCGTCGATTTAGGAGTTCTATTCATCCAAAGATTAGGTTTTAATTTCCACATTGAGCTTTCTTTAAGTAAAGTTAGGTTCGTGCTAAGTTTCATTAAGAAGTAATCCAAAGAACTGAAGGATCCTTACATTACAAAGACGCTATACATGTGCTTAGATAGCCCAATGTTTGAGTATGCCTCTTTTGTGTGGTTTCCTTCCTATCAGTGTTATGTAGATTCAATTGAATCAATTAGAAAGCAATCCTTGTTGGTCGGCCTTAGCTATTTGGATTGGGACCCGCTTGTCTCTCTGCCTGCTTATGAAAATAGGTTTCATTTTTAATTAAGTTAATTATTGGTACTATCGATTTGTTCACATCACTTGGTGAGATAAGCGTTAATATGCCTAATCGCACTTTATTTTCATTAAGCTTAGTCAATGTAAATATAATTATGACCTGTTTAATTCGTTCAGAGTTGGTTGCAGAAACCTAAATGATATCTCTCACTTAACTTCAATATCAGAGTCTGTAAAGTCTATTAAAACAACTGTGCTTAATACGTACGATTTTCCTATGTCGGATCTACTCTAACTTGCAATCTTACCATCTCAATATGGCTCGAGAATTAACTGATATTGTTTACTGTTATCGGTTGTGAAGCTTTTCCATGTTTGGAATGGTTTAGGGGTGCACTTGTAATTTGGATCTATACCGACTATAGGCGTCCCTCTGTGCTAGCTGTGTATATGATTTTTGTTTTTTCTTTATATACTTTATACTAGTTTTAATAATAATTAGTATAAATTTTACTTTTAAAAGTCTGCTGACTTATTTTATTTAAGTTTCAGACAAATAGACAAATAAAGACATGAATAAAATACATACAAACATGAACATTCCTTTCAGTTTCACTTGTGACAGCTAAATACATAATTTCTTTTATAGTTCCCATAAAATTTATAAAGTTTGTCTTTAAGTATGCTGGCTTGGAACCAACAGATTTTAAAGTAAGAATTCATTGCGAATGTTTGTGAAATATGGGTTCTAGTTTTTGATTATTATTATTATTATTATTAATATTATTAATTATTAGCATTTTATATATTATTAATTATTAACAATATGAAAATTTCCAGCTAAATCCTTCTCTTTTTTCAGCTGTAATTTTAATTCCCAATTCATTATTAAAATAAATAAATAAACATATAGGAAAATTATAATCGGTCGGGATCGAACATTTTACACCCATCACCATCAAAGGTCCTCAAAAAGGGAGAAGGACTAAATCTTCGTGCTCTATAATATTTGGTGGACACGGCTGAGTTTTTCTGTCTTCACAGTAAAAGTGGAAATGTATACGACGTGTGTTGTGCTTTATGAGCAACAGGCAAAAAACTCAGAAAACAAAGATGTTCATAGTTTTTCTTATGTAGACGTGTGGGCATTACAAGCACGTGCTTTGAAAAGTTTGGCTCATTTTCAAATTCTTTTACAAGTTTATAAGCGATACCTTCACTTTTGCGAGCGGGAAAAAGCGGATATCACAGATACTACATACTTACGTAGACGGACAGATAGACAGATGAATGCACGGACTAGCCTAGATACATTCTGAATTTGAAATTGACTACGAATTTATATACTTTATGGGGTTTGAGTCTTGCATCCGTACCTTATAAAGGATTTGAAAAAAAATATGAATATATGACACACTACAAAATTAAGTAGGCACGGCCGAGGTACTACAGCATTGCCCATAAAATATACGCTCAAATATACTTCGACCGAATTGGGCCATATTCAATTTTTTGTCTGTATTGATGATAATATATTTTCTAAACTAAATTTTAAAAGATACATTTAAGTTTACAACCACTAGACGTTATGTGCTTAATCGATTGCGGGTAGTGAATGCCACGTTCAGTTTTGGCACATCTATTTAACCTTTAACCTTCAAAGTCATTAAACAATATTTCGAAGTTAAAGGTCAATGGTAAAATAACAGTTTGGATGTAATAGTTATCAAAAATATGGAAGGGTCTATTAAGGTATAGAAGTCATGACTTAATGCAGAACATGAAAGAAATTAATATGAAAAATGCAAGATTTCTGTTAAAAAAAATACTATCAATAAAATACTAGATGGTTATGACGAATTATTAAAAGATTACTCTAGAATATGCTTTCGTTCCTTTTCTTGATTTAGGTTATCCAAAATTATGTCACATCTGCTGTATCCTTGCATTGTATTTGATTTTACATTTAGGCACAAACAAAGTACTTTGAGCTTAATAGTTTTGGTCGGTTGCGTATAGAAAAGATAATGAAAAATGATTACTCAATAGCATTAAGGGGAAAGTGAACCAGATGTTTTGAAGTATGAAAGCACACTTTTCCTTTCTCTGTTTCCGGCCCTGAGTTAAACAGCAGTGGCAAAGTCTCCAAGAAGATATTATTTTAAGCTTGTCGCAAGCGTACACTCTAATGTTCATTTTTGTTAAACTTTTTTAACAAAAAAAAGGACAACAACGACGTGAAATTTTTTTTTTGTTATTTTAAAAGCGTTGGCACGTGGCTATTGTTTTTCTATATTTTTGTATATTTTGCAGTTGCCAGTGAGATTCAAAATATGCTTCTCGCTTCTTTAACTATAACTTAGCATTTTTTTCTAATGTTTATTTGGTAGCCGCGTCTGACAGGTATATTATTGCTATTATATTGTTTCGGAGAGGCCGTGACGTGCGTATATTTTTAATCAGATATTAACCAGCTTTCATAAGCGTGCTAGAACAACGTTGAGTGAAATTCATCTTGTAGAGAATAAAATCTGCTTAATTTTCATTCTCATTGCATTTACAATCTTCTCTAGTGGTCATTTGATAAATCCAAAGGCAGTAAATACAAGCCTGCTATGATTTTATTATGTTGAGGTGGGAACTGAATTTAACATGCATTTTTATGTAAACAGTAATAATTCTTTTAGGTAATGACCGTTATTAATTATAACAAATTTATTAACGCAAACCCGCAGAAATGTCAAGAATCCAAAGTTATTTATCAATTGAGAGAGCACAGATGAAAAATTACTTGTTTTCAACTGCAAAACAAACAAATTCGATGATTGTACAGCATATAACAAAATTTAAAGTTAAATTAACCTGATGTAAGAGTTTTTTATTTATTTACTTACACATGAAACTCAACTAAAATGAAAGAACAGTCGAATTCGATTGACTCTTAGAAGTAAATCTAATACTTATTAAAAAGTAGTATAAAGTATACATGTAAAGAAAAAAAGAATTAAATAATAATTGATGTATAAATAAATAAGAAAGAAAATAAATAAAAAAAGCATGTACACAACTAGCACAGAGGCAAATCTACAACCAGTACAGAATCAAGTTGCAAGTGAACCCCTAGGAAATTGCAAACATGGAGAAGTTTTTATGAAATAAAAATTGCAACCCATCTTTCAAAGATGGCATAGTAGCGGAAAATCAAAGTAGAAAATGGATTATACGGACATACCTATAAGCGCATCTATAACGGTTTACATTTTCACTCAAACTTCATATACTAAATCGTACGAGAAATCGTTCTTACAATCTGAATATGGAAGGCGCGTACTTCTTTAATTTGTTTCTTTTATCTTCTACAAGTTCTTGTAAATAGCATGACTGTGTATTACATGTATAATAGAAAGAAAGAAGAAAGTGATTGGTTACCAATTCAAACCTATCAATAACATTCAGTCACTTTAATTTACTAAGCAAATTAAAAATGCGGTAATTACCCGTAAGTAGATATAAAAATTGTCATAACGTATCTAAATCCCTTCTATAACGATATTTCATAAAAGCATCATGCAAAACACTATATGAAGGACTACACAGTAATAGAAGTTACCCTACCGTACCACACATTTTTTCTAAAGTTGGTCTATCGTCACGCTTGGTTCGCATCTTTGCTAAGATGATTAATAAGTGGCATTGAAACTAAACAATAATAGAAAATACACATATAGATAAAAAACAGAGTCATGCCTTATGTTATAAGCATTGAAAAAACAATCTTTGTTACATTTACCATAAAGCGTATGTATAAACATGGAAAAAATTACAATATGCAAAATACGTTATAAGAAATTTTAAACAAGTAACAAAATACCAGTTTTTTATACATCGAAAAGGACGGACGTTTATTGCGGACGTCGTTTCTATTTTACCAAGCAAAACCACCAACGCATTGAAACTAAATAACATGTACAGGTGCACAAACAGGCTTTATATTGCTTGCCTCAAAAGAATATCTCCGTAGATTATTGAAAAGTTTGTAACTTGAATATAAAGATGGCAGCAGTCGTCCATAAAAGTTGGGGTATTTATAATATATGTGCCTGCGATAAATAATTAGGCAACGATTTAACTCCAGAGATTTTAAACCAAAATCGAAACTCCAGGTATTTATAGTTGGTTCATTTTCTACTCGCATTTTTATTTGGCATCCAGAGTTAGGAAAAGCTAAACGGAACCAATAGTCCCAGCAAAATGGATATTTATATGCAACTGATGTATTTGTATAAAAGTAATTTTTTTACAACAAAAAACAAAAAAATTTGGCATTGGATTCATAGCCGACAAAAACAAATTTTCTGAGAGTTTATCGCATATAAGCAACTGTAATCAGGTACAAACAACAAAGTGGTGGATTACTCACTAGTTTCTTTACACATTAGAGAGCAATGTGGGTGAGTCAACGAAATTGAGTAGTGCTAGAGGTGATAGGGTTGTGATAGCAGATATTGCGCTGCTTATATATATATATATATATGTGTGATGTTATGCCAATTTTTTCATTGTTTACCCTCCTTCAAAGTTACGGTTGTCTTTAAATTTGCTTTTAATCCGTTGATAATTTGGCCCCTGTAACATTTTGATATTTCGCTTGGTTGCATTTGATGCGATTTATAAAAAAAAAAGCCAGAACAAAGTAAAACAAATTAAATAACAAAGAAATTAAAAATTCGTGGATATGCATGTATATGAACACTAGAACTAGAACGTACTTGTAATATAACATTTAAACAAAAAAAAAAACAAAAGAAGCAACGGTTGGTCAAGTTGGTATTAGACGTTTTTAACAGCAAACTGCTTTAGAATTATAGAAGATTGGAGCTTAGACGATAATCACACTCGCATACGCACATATAACCAATATTAACGCAGCAATATTATACAATAACATATCACTCAATAAATCTCCGGTCTTATGTATATATGGCCACACTGTTGATAGACCCATATGATTTTTGGATAGTAATTGCAGCCATTTGCTCATATTTTATTTTTGATATATAAATGTTTTCAGTTAAAATTTTCTTTTTTAACCCAATACAAAAAGTGTTTTTTTGCAATAATAAAACTTTGACAGGAAAAACTTAATATAATAAATAAAAAGCAAAGCTCACATTTTAGTTTTCGTTTTGCACCCTATAGTACCAAGTTTCAAACGGGACGCATCAATACTTTATGACATTCTCACGACTAGTTTCTAGATTAGGGTGGTTTTAGTGATCTCAGTTTTGTACACTTTTTTTTCAGAAGAGAGAAGAGTCGATAAAAATGAGTTTCGTATGTTGATTATAGATTGTTATTTCATAGGAAACAAACACCGCTCAAACTCAGCGTTGACTTCGGGAGTGTTACGGCATCTCTTTTTTGTCAAAAACAACAATTTCTCGACGGTTTGGCGATTTTAAACATGTTTTAAGGACGTCGGTGATGGTGAATGTCCTGGTCGTCCAAATTCGGCAGTTGTCCCAGACATAATAAAAAAAAGCCCCTAAAATCATTTTGGAACAGCAAACCCTGAAGTTGCGTGAGATAAGTTGACATCCTAAAGATATCAAAAGGAAGCTTTTCTACCCTTTTGCAAGAAAACTGGCCCAAGAGAAATGTCTGTCTAAAGTAGTGTGCAGCGTCCGCTCATTCTTGAGAACAATATGTTGATGACTCAGAGTGCTGTTTAGGAAACATAAAAAAGATTTTTTCATACGATATGTGGCAGTGCATGAAACATGAGCTCATAATTACACTCCTTACCTAATTCGGCAGTCGATTGCGGGAACAGCAAGCGGCGAAAACAATTACAACTAATAAACTAATGGTCGAAATGTCATAAAATATGGACATGTCTCATTTCAAAGTTGGTGCAGAAATCCTACCGGTCTGTCAACAGTGTTGACATATATATATAAGATCGGAGGTTGATTGAGCGATATCACATGTTTAGTGGCTTAAACAATTATTTCACATTGTGGTTTCACAGAATTTGAAAATCAACTTCCTGTCTACCACAACAACTTATTCCTTTTGTGTACCGGAATCCTTGTCGTGATAAGGTTTTAATATAAATTACATATGGCTTCTAAACTTGCCCAGTCGCTGCTTTCTATTATCTTCACTTGTCTATCATTAGATATAACAATAACTTTTTATAATTACGAAATAGAACTTCGCAATGATCGAAGCCGTACGCCGTATACATTCAGCATGATGTTATTTCTAAAATTTTTGTATTTTTTCACACTTACAATTTCATAACTACCGAACCCGAAAGGGATCATGTATGTAAAGTCTCAGTCTTCCGAAGGATATGTTACTTATTGAGAAGAATATATTACTTTAACGACGAGGAGGAAAGAAGGATTTACTAATCTAATTTAAATAATAACATCGGAATACTACTGCGAAAGGAGTACTTCCGCTTTCCCGATGCTTCTATCTATTAAGTCTATTTCATAACTTTCAATATTACCATTCGCGCAACGCACAAATTTTGTTTCGCAACAATCGCGGAACACCAGGCAATGTTGAAAAGGTAGAATTGTACAAGTACGAAAATTATATTCGGTCGTGACCGAATCTTCTATACTCATCACCATTATCCTAAAAAAGATAAAGAAAGTAAAAGAACTAAACCTTCATGCTCTAGGCGCGACTGATTTTTTCTATTTTCGAAATAAAAGCTTTTGTCGTATGGGCATGTGAGCGTTGTAGGCGTGTCGTTGGAAAAGTTTAAACCCATTCTAAATTCTTTTGCAAATATACGTTGTTTCCATTTTTGCTAATGGGGGAATGTTTACCACAAATACTACACAGTTAGGCAGACAAACATGGATAGACGGGCGTGTTTAAGTGCGCCCCAATTTCGAAATTGACCAAGAATTTGTATACTTTAGGGAGTGTTGAAACTTATTTCTGCGTCTTATAAACGTACAGAAAAAAAATTAAATTTCGATACACTATAATATTGGGTATTTTTTCCATTTTTAAACAGATTCTACAGCATTACTCATACAATATACGGCGAAATTTTTGTGCATTTATCTGCTAAAGCTTGTGAATAATAAGCAATAAACCAATTTTTCATTACTTTTGAAAAATAGAGGTGTTTCAGTTTGCATGGTGCTGTGGGAGAGTCCTTTTACCGATTCGGCCCAATTTCAATACAAACCTGCGTGAAGGAACTTCCAATGTTTGTGCTAAATTTGCAGTCGATAGCTTCATTATGACGGCGAGGGGAATGTTTACAAAAGACATTGCACAGGCGGAGGGACAGCCATGACGACAGACGAGCATACTTAAATCCATTCAAAAGTTGATGCTGATCAAGAATATATATACTTTGTGTGGTCTATGAGGCTTTCTTCTGGGCGTGGCAAACTTTTTGACAAAGTAAATATTCCCTTCATACTTCGGCGATTGGTATAAAAATAGATAAATTCAGTAAATAAACTTTTAGAAACAGAAAATAACAAAAATGTATATCTGAAGCAATTAATTAATATAAACTAATAAAAAGTAATATAGAACATTTGCAAGATAATGTAGTATCTGCAAAATATGGAATTGTTCATCCAAATATTTCAACTAATAATGAAAATATAAATTAATTATAAGAAGCTCAAATATATTCAATTTTGCACATCATAATTGATTGTTCGCATTAAAATATCTTAAACGTTCATAGTAGTAAAGTTAAGAAGTATTGTGCCTGTACCGAATATAGAAAATAATGAAATAAAAAATAATATTAAAAACTATTATTTCTCAAAAATTGCTGAAATTATAGAAGAAGAACAAATTGTTCAAAGAAATAATACAATCAAGAATTTTACTCATATATTAAGATGAGAACAAACAGAATAAAAATATCAAGTTCTCCAAGACTCGTAGGCGCCCCGTTAGTGGTTCGCACTTTTTTCTTCAGTTCGTCGCATAGGTGCTCACTGAAATTGAGATCTGGGCGTCGAGCAGGCCAAGCTATAACCGGCACAACCATCATATGTTTTTCAAAAGCTAACAGTGTGTACTTAGAATTTGGTTTAAATTATGTTTGCAATTAAATTTAATTTAATAAATAGTTAGGTTCGAAGTCAACGTATAGGAGGTGTGGGAATTTTTTGCTCCCGATTGTACCAATTGCAATCTTTGCCCATTATCTTATACGCACTTTGATTTTGTTTCACAGTATAGGAACCACATTTCTATTTTTCAAATTATCTAGGAATCGATCTGTCTTAATTATGCTGTAAACTATGTACGTAACATGCTTTATTATTCTGCTAATTTAATTAAATTTGGATGAGTGTCGTCGGAACTGTTGGAATTTAATTTCACGTATACGCAGCTAGTTAAATCTTCAGCATAATCCACAAAGCGCGCAACTGTCTTTAACATTGTTTACAATATACATAACCACGTACAGTGCAGAGTATAGCATTAACTGTTGTTTGTCCGGAGCAAATTGCGTTGGTTCTTGCATGCTAAGTTTTAGATGTTCTGTTTTAAGTTTCCTAGCAGCTCTGAATGGAACAAAATTGCCAAAAGATGTCTTTCATTTACTTTCATTTCATTTACTACTGGATACCATCGATTCACAAAAATTAGAAAATGAAAGAGCCTACGAGTGATATAGGAGTGTCATTCGACCAAAGACTACATTCTACTCTGCACATTAAACTTCCCATAAACGAACCTAGATTAGCATTAGACCATTAGGTTTTATGAAAAGATGATGCAGACAGTTCGGCGACCTATACATTACAGAAAGGCTACATAGGCACTTCGCTTTTGTGGTCCTTTTCCTACAGATGTTATGTAGATTCAATACTCAAAGCAATTTCTGTTCCTTGTCCTCCGAAATTTGGGTTGACATCTGCTGATCTCTTTGCTTCTTTTATTTAACGTCGAATTTATGAATTGGTTTATATTTCACATTCCGCAATTTATTGTTGTTCGTGTTGTACAACTTGCTATTACTCGCCTACAGTTCCGTTCTCTCGGGTTATATAGGGTAAAGCACATACAAAACGGAGCATACATGCACAAGTCTTCCAGCTTTGCTTTCGTCTAATGTTTTGTAGTTTTGATTTTTTAGTTTTGAGAGAGTAAAGCACTGCTTTGTTGGCAGTTGATGCTCAAACATTCTAATCAAATTAAATGAATGATTAAACATATTGGCGACTTTAATACGACTGCACAAAGTTTGCAAAAACAAAGAAGAAAAAATTTTGTTGTGTCTTGTGAAATTTTAGGGAATTCATTTTCGTCGTATATCCAGCGATTACATAAGCTTGCCTAACATATAAGAGTTTCGGCTCATCAACTTGGGCAGTTTGCAATCATTTACTATTGTGGGGTTCTAAAATTGTAACAATTTCGCTTTCGTAAAACCAAGTGGTTACATATGTATATTCCACACTGGTTTTCTTTGACAAATTAACTTCGCTATTTGCAATTACTAATTGTTTTGTTTTTGTGAAGCGTCAGCAAATTCATATTTGTTGTTTATCAAGCGGTCACATAACTGTAACCAGCAGCATTTTTGGCTCATCCAATTCATCATCCTGTAATCATCATAAGCTTAGAGGGATTAAGACAACAGCGTGCCACTTCGAAGAAGAATATATATTGTGTCAAAACCCTTTTCGAAGTAAATGGAAAGGGTGAAGAAAAGCCGCTGTCTTCAGAATTAAAGTGTCGCTTGGGAATCCTGGAATCATATTTTAAGCAGATAATCTGCTTCCAAAACAAAATCAAGAACGTTGACCCAAATGAAGTAGCAACGAAAATTACCCCAAGGCTTCAGAAAAAATCAAGGCTCGTTATGATAACAACACGCCGATATCCATGAGAAATATTATGAAACATTTTGAACATTTTGACGTCTCTATATCTTACGCTGACCAATTAAGAAATCTTGTCGATAATGCTCTTGCGCTTTGTAGCTTACCGCAATCCCTTTGCTTATTTGTACCCAATCCTCTTTTTACACGACTTTTTTTACGCGAATTTGATTTAACACGAGTTCAAAAGAAAAAAAATTTCTGTTTTTTACACGAATTATTTTGTTTTAACACGATTTTTAATATTCTTTAACTTCTTTTATATTTATGAATTTCAGATATAATTCCCTTTTTCCAAAGTAGAAGTTATTTTTTATAAAATATTTAATGAATTAAAATATGTAAGCACGAAATAAATTAAGTGAACTCTAACAAGAACTTTTTAATATTGCTTACACCTAATTCTCTTTTTACACGAATTTTTTGTACACGTATTTTTTGGGAACGTATCTATCGTGTAAAAAGAGAATTAGGTGTATAGCCAATTCAATGCTGATTCATATTGTAATGGAAAAAGTTGATATAGATACTAGAAAAGAATGGAAGGTTTCTTTCCGTCTTAATATGTTGTCTATTAGGGATTAATGTTCAAAAATTCTCGATAAAAAATGCTAATATTTGGAATCATTGTATTCAATTACTGTTTCTCGAAAATCTATTAACATTCACGAAAACCAAACCAAAAATCGTCGAAACTTGGATATTCCTTTTCTTTCTCCAAATGAATTTGCCCATTTTACTTCCAATTTGATCACTTTATTTGTCATTGCCACCGTATTAAAGATTTGAATGTACCGCTTCGACTTGGAAATGTGAGACATCAAGTTAATAGTTCTACCTCGTTGTTCAATCAAACCATTTGTTTCAATTCTCATCACACTTTCCTTCATCTCCCATTCAATTTGCTAATTTTTCCAGGGTTCGCTTCGAGCAATGTGGTCTCGCATTATTGTGTTGCAGAATAACATATTTTCTGTTGACAATCGCTAGACACTTTTCAATTGAAAATTAATTGAATTAAATAATTGAAGATTAATTTACTCGATCCAATTGGTCACCGTAAAGGTCTCCATCCACAATTTGCTCAGGTTTCAACACTTTAAAATGAATGATTCTTCGAATACTCCACCGAACATACAAGAATGCCTTATTGGGATGTAAACCTGGCTTAGCTGCACTATGTGGCGGACCATTTGGAAAGAGCCACTGTGTTTTGCATTTCACCATAAACAGAAAAATCAATTTAAGATTTAATTATTTACGAGTAAACTATTCAGTCTAATTTTAAAATGTCTTTGGCACGACTTTGAAGTACACAGATGGTGTCCAAGAGCAATCAAAGCTTACTTTTATGGGAACGATTGTCTCGGCGGCGCTGAAGCCATAGAAGAACAATTGGCTGAACTCAAGCATCAGATAAACGAAATAAAGAGATGTTTTGAGTTAAATAATATTCAAACCATGAAAGGTCTCGGTATGATAAAATTTTCAAGAATTTGGATTTCGAAGACTCGTCGGTAACAAATGATCTACTTATTTCATGGGATCAACAAAAGGTTTTTTTATTTTCGTTTGCAATAAAATCCCAAGTGCAGTTTCAAAACTCACCATTCTGTCTCTCTCGTCATCCCCCTTTGACTTTTCGAGGACTTTTAGCACGTCCCGTAATGGTTCTACGCTGGCTCAAATAATATTCCTCAACTCTTTGTCGGCGACAGATTGCCAAGGAGTAATACTTTTGTCAATTTCTATGTTTGACCAAATCTCATACAAGTCGTACGCAGCTGTTTTTATTTGCGTCGCAACGAAAGCTATTCACATCGAAGATGTTTGCGACTAGTCAACATATATCTTCATTGCTGGTCTGAAAAAAATGATTGGATAAAGGGGCTTGCCAACTGGTATAATTTGCGACAATGGCACTAAATTCGTAGGAATTGAAATCGTGCGTATTTAATTTCCAGAATCAAAATCATCTTGTCAATTTTTATTAAAATGAATTTATTTATGAATTTTTGCCTTATCTCGCCCAGGGAACTCTACTTTGACGGCCTATGGGAGGCTGGCGTCAAAACAGCCAATGCTCATATTAATCGGATTCTCGCTAATATTCGCGTAACCTATGAAGAAGTTGCCACAGCTCTAATCAAAATCGGGGCGATCCTAAATTCAAGGCCAATCTCACTAGTGGCATCTAACCCTAACGACTTCGAGGCAGTTACCGCTGGCAATTCCATAACTGGCGGCGCTTTCCATAAACGAGAAATCTTTTCAAAAAATATAAGCAATTTAAAACATTGGACTTAAATCACTGCTACAACACAAAGCGTTTAGAACAAATGGTCGTGGTTACATCGACCAACTAAATGTAAGAAATAAGTCGACTAGCTCGACTCCCAATCTTGCTGCCAGTGCGTTAGCACTGATACAAAAAGACCACATTCTTCCTCAAAGGTGGCTTATGGGCAGTCAACACTATTTCTAGCCGAGGCTGTAGAATCAAATTTCCCGATGTCAAAACTATAAAGCGAGTTATACCTCGATTCCCAAATCCGTTTAATTGATAAATTAAAAGACCCCTTTGAGGGACCGACATTTTAGTGAACGCATAATTTATGAATTGAGTTATTTTTCATATTTCGTAATTTATTGTTGTTTTTATTGCACGAATTGCTACTGCGCATGTGCGTCCCGTTTTCTTTGGTTGTATCGATTAAAACAGAGACAAAACGAAACGTATATGCACACAATATTTTGTTTTGGTTTTCGTCCATTGTTATATAGTTTTAAATTTTTAGTTTTAAAAAATAAATTATTGCGTTTTCAGCAATTGATGAGTGCGCTTCGCGAATTTATTATTTCTCGTCTTCTCATTTTTTCTTTTCATTTCTTAGAATTCATAGTTTTATTATATTGTGCGATCAGTCTAATCATATTAAACAAGTAATCAAACAGCTTTATTATGAAAATAGATGCCTTACCTAAGCGAAACTTAGCTTTTTGTGGATGTCTCTTTCTTAGTCAGCTTAAAAAATGGCACTGCTGGGTCGAGCTTATCAATCCGTTTAGAATCAATATTCTTTAAATTTTTTTTTTTTATTTTTCTTGATATACTTTACAATAGTTACTACAATAAGGGCTATTTCTAAGAGCCGATGGAGTTCGGCTGTTAATTTATTTTAGCACAATTTCCTGTATAAATAAAGGAATATATAAATAAATTAATTGACTTAAGGTAGCGTATACAATGATTTTTTTTGTAATTCCTTTACATATAGCAATTTGTGGTTAAGATGTGATAAATATAAGGGCACTAATTATTTATGATGTTAACCAGGTTTCATTTGCGAACTTCGACCTTTTTATCTTTATGTATGCACAAGAGGTACGAGAAACGCTATCTCAGAATTGTGAAAACCACAATTGATAACGTTTTGTGTTAGTATTATTTGTGTAGAGCTACATTTATGGGAGAAAACGGTTGTAAATTGAAAATTCTATAAATAGCGTTCAATATTGTTTAGTTGCAAACAGCTGAACCAAAGCACAAATTTTAAATTTGTGAAAGGTTAATAAATTAATTCTTTTTTCTCACAGTCTTCATGCTGTCGTTGGTGTGTTTACAACCAACCTCAGCAATTTACTCAATTGAACAAAAAGAACAAAAATATCTCAGCAGAACAAAAAGAAGTTTGTAAAATGAAGAATGCACTGTTCATTCAAACATAACCTAGAAATCAAAAAAATCAAAAAATCTAAGAAAAATCATCAAATAATTCACATCACCAATAATTTTTAAAAAACTTTGAAATTAAAAATTTCAATTACGTTACTGGATTATGGGTCTAAAGTGAAACATACAGGCCTAATCCATTTCTTTTCTACAAACAAAAAAAAAAATAAAATATTTTTTCTACTTTTTACTCCAGTTACTATATGTATGCATATATTTTTATTATTAATTATTATTTTTTATTATTATTATTAATTATTATTATGATTGATTATTATCATGAAAGCGCAACGGAACAACAAATGATAAAAACTCATCATCTGGATATATTGGTCTTATCTCCAACTGGTCTAATCCATTATAAAAAGCAAAAATAAAAAAAAATAAAAAAATACAACGATATGCATCGCAAGGCGAGGAATATTGTGGAGAGATGAATTGGTGTATATAAAGGTTAGTTTTAATTTCATTTTTCAAAAATATAAATTAAGCTTTTATATATTTCAAGACCGATGGCTTAGTTTAATAGAAGAGCGGAAAAACAAATACGATCCAAGTAAAATGGGAGAATTTGCAATTGTTTGTGTAATCCTTTACAACAGTTGCGGGCACTAAAAAGTGCACATTAGTGTAAAAATATATAAAATAAAAAAAAGGCTAAATTCAAAGTTCAACTCAAAATAATAAATGAAAATGCAAATGAAAACGAAAATTGAGTCAACTTAATTTGCAACCGTTCTTTTCTTTGGCTAGCTTGCGGTGAGGGAACGACTTAAAGTCGTCTTTAGTTTGCGTTAACAGCTGCATCATCATTATCTGCGTCGCAGTCTATCACATGAAGATTCTAAAGATATATAAAAACCAATTGCAAAATAAACCAAAAACTTTACATTACAATTCTACTTACGGCTGTGTTTCGCTTATGGACGGTAGCTCCTCGTTTTCAAAGTTTTAGTTGGTACGACAACTACAGACAACTCTTCGTCATCACCGATGCCCGCCTCTAAATTTGTCAGCTCGACAATTCTCTCTTTGTCCACAGCTAGTACCATTTGCTCTCTTGGCCCCCCTCGGTGCTTTGTAGAGAATATTTGTGGGCACTCAATTTTCTTTTCGTATTTTATTTGTAGTCCGGCCAAAGTCACTATACACTATATCACTCTTTCTGCTTTTTCCTGCCTAATTTGATACATGTGAAACCTTTTGTCACTTCAATGTGCTGCTAACTTTCTATCGACTCGATAGATTCCGTCAACATTTGGGCCGTTTTTCATAGTTTTGTAATTTAATTCTTTAGCATCAGCAATAGTTCAAAAATACGTTATCATGCGTTTTATGTCACGTAAATGCTTTCGTTAGCCACACTTTTTTTGGGATTTTAATCTTGTGAAACGAAAAAACAGGGGGTAAGAGAAACAGAAGAGCAGTCAGTGTGTGACAATGGAACGATTATAGCGTAGCGGTAGAAAATAGCAAAAGATCGAACTGAAGTGCATAGCAACAAGAAACATACATCGCCTATGTGCACACACACAAACGAACAGTATCATCAAATCAAAATTCTAAAATTGTACAAAATCATATGAAAGTATTGAATTTGAAGCTATTATGTGAATGTGGATATAGAGGTAGTCGAAACAAAGATTATTATAAGTGATTTTCTTTTTGGATTAGGAAGGATAAATCATAAATCATCGTCAAAAGCAATATATATATAAAGATATTACATATATAACATTTACCTTTTTTCGATCGCATGACCATCTACTGTTTCTACCACCGCGTTAGCTGACGACACTTTTTTCCTTGTCTCTTTCCGCTCTTGCTTTTGAGGAAAAACTATAAGTAAGGAGTTTACTTATCTATTTACTTGTACATGAAACTTAACTAAAATAAATTAACAGTCGGATTAAATTGACTCTTAGAAGTAAATCTTACACTAATTGTTACTAAAAACTAGTCTAAGGAAGAAGTAAAGAAAAGAAAAATAAAAAATAAATATCAATTAAGTAATGAGAAAGAAAAAAAAATCGTTAGCACAGAGGAACGCCCACAGCCGGCAAGTGAACTCCTAAACCATTGCAAGCATGCAAAAGCTTGACAACCGATAACAGTAAACAATACCAGTTAATTCTCGAGCCATATTGAGATGGTAAGATTGCAAGTTAGAGTAGATCCGACATAGGAAAATCGTACGTATTAAGCATAGTTGTTTTGACAGACTTTACAGAGTCTGGTATTGAAGTTAAGTGATAGATATCATTTAGGTTTCTGCAAACAACTCTGAACGAATTAAATAGGTCATAATTATATTTACATTGACTAAGCTTAATGAAAATAAAGGGCGATTAGGTACATTAACGCTTATCTCACCAAGTGATGTGAACAAATCGATAGTACCAATAATTAACTTAATTAAAAATGAAACCTATTTTCATAAGGAGGCAGAGAGACAAGCGGGTTCCAACCCAAATACCGAAGGCCGACCAACAAGGATTGCTTTCCAATTGATTCAATTGAATCTACATAACACTGATAGGAAGGAGACCACACAACAGAGGCATACTCAAACATTGGGCTATCTAAGCACATGTATAGCGTCTTTGTAATGTAAGGATCCTTCAGTTCTTTGGATTACTTCTTAATGAAACTTAGCACGGACCTAATTTTACTTAAAGAAAGCTCAATGTGGAAATTAAAACCTAATCTTTGGATGAATAGAACTCCTAAATCGACGAACGAATCAACGTTTTCCAACTTGTGTGAGTCAATGGAATACTCAGCACTGAATGACTTCTTCCTTGAGAAAGAAAATTTCTTGCAATTTTTCAGATTTAATTTTATAAAATATTACGAGCACCATGTAACCACATTATTTATGTCAATTTGAAGGTGATACCATTGCGATTGCAAGGAGAAGGAAGAAAACGATTTAACTTCGTCAACATACGAAACATACATTAAGGTCTAGCTGGATTTAATCACCGAGGGGAGATCATTAATGTATACATTAAATAAGGACACTAAGACACGCCAGACGTCACGGGAAATTCATTCGAAGTGATGAAGTTAAACAGTACCCTGAATGATCTATTATGAAGATAAGAGGTGATCCATTTTACTAAGTACAGAGGGAAGCCAGAGGCCTGGAGTTTGAAGATAAATAAGTTATGGTTAACTAAGTCAAACGCTTTGCTAAAATCAGTGTATATGATGTCCGTTGAACACATGGGAAATAAACTCTAAAAGATTCATGAGAGTAGATCTTCCTTTCCGAAAGCCATGCTGGAGTGGAAAAATATAAGAGTTAATAGCAAAAGGTAGATGTTGAGTAACAATTAGCTCAAACAATTTGGACAAGGCACTCAACTTGGCAACGCCTGTATACTTCTCAACGTGATGCCTATTGTGAATTAGAAAAGGGAAAACTACCCTTTCATCACAAACGGAAAACACCTGATTTCAGGACTGATTAAAAATCATTAAAATAACACCACTTAGCTCGACATACCACGTTTCAAGTATACATGCTGGATTCCATCAGGTTCAGACGCATAACTACATTTTAGAGACCTTACGTCATCTAAATCATCAATTGGCAATTTTCGGCCGAATGGCAATAAATTCAACGTCAGGAGGATTAAAAAATTGAAATGAATCAGACGAAACTGCAGCACATATTGCAATTAAAACACCACCAGTGCGATCGAATCGATCCTTTCTGTAAAAGTTGACAGAGTTGTGAAAAAGTTCCGAGGAATGTAAATCAAGCATCATCCAAGTTTCAATGAAGTCCAAACAAGAAAACTGCGTGCTCACTGAATTTAAAAAAGTGGAGCGAATTTTTGAGTTTTTGAAAAGACATATAGTTTTTTGAGTGTGGAAGAGCTACCAAATTAGTATTTCGGAGTCGATCGCGAGGAATAAATTCCTTAATTATGCATCCAACTGGCCACAATGGTTTATTTAACAAAATTTCCATATATTCAAACGGAACTAACACTTTAAAACACGAGATAGCGCTAGGTTGAGATGAAGCCGACTATTGATTTTTGTTTTCTTTTTGTTTATATGATTAATAAATAAATATTATATTATCTTTTGACACTTTTTAAAAATTTGGTGAACTATTTACTTATTTTTTTAATGAGGGGCAAGGAGGTTTAGAAATGTAAGGACCAATCCTCAGGGTCTCCCACCCAAAATTATGGGCCGAATGAGACCGTACGTAGGGTAGAAAATAAAATTTCGCAGGACTTAATATCAGCCTGGCCAGGAAGAAAGTTTCGATCAGCCGTCTGTTTTCATAAGGATTTCTCCGCGTGTATTTCTTGTCTGTGGAGTGTTTTCTGGATAAAAAGCTGCTGCCCCGCTAATTATTGCCGCCCTTGCTAGCTTCACATTGACACGTGTATTTAGCCATGGTAACCGCCGACCTTTTAACAAAAGATCTAAGGCATTTTATTTTTTTATTATTTCCGTGATGCAAAAGCAGCCAATCACGTGGGACCTTATGGGAATCCACGCTTTAGTTTTTAATTTAAATTTTACACAAAATGGCGCCCAACATTGTGTCCAAAAGTGTCTGACCTTGACAAATAGGAAATAATATTACAGATTGGCGGAAAAACTCTGTCGTATTTTACAATCTACCGATAATTTGGTTTGTCAGGCCAAGCCGAGCGTGTAGAATGCAGAAAATTGTACGTCCCCTAGAGTATAAGGTGACTACTTTCAATACCCTTCATCTGCTGTCTGCGAAGTGTACATGTATTGGTTGCTTGTAAAAACGTATATGACGTTTTGGGAAGTGAAGCTGGAAATGTTCGGACCTGACAAGGATGGTGTGCCGAATTTAATTCCGGAGATTTCAGTTTCCAAGAAGTTCCGTAATATGGTCGACCATCTCGATCGATAACGACATTTTCCAACTCAAATTGGAGCGTATCTCACAGCCGACCATTAAAACAATTGCAAAGGAACTCGGCATCCATTGTTCGACTATTGAAAACCACATGAACGCTGTGTTTTGAAGCAGAGTATCCAGGCTTTGCGCAGTTTGATCGAGAAAAATTTATCGTATCGTGTGAGAATCTGTTAATTTCTCCTTATTAGAAACAATGTGGAGTGAAAAAAGGTTTACTGAAACATCCGCCACACCTATTGCACAACCAGAACTTCATCAGGAGAAGGCGTGTTTTGTTTGTGGTGAACTAGAAGAGGTTAAGTCTACTACGAGCTACCAGAGCAGGGGCAAACCTTTATTGCAACCGCCCATTGTAAACGGCGCGATAATTTTAATGCTCTAGCGAACGAAAAAGGAGATCTGTATTAAGTATTATGTTATGGATTAAGATGTAAGTGAACGTTTTCAAAACTGAGTCATGTGTTTTATTTAAAACAAAACTGTCCCGCTAAAAATATAACGAAAATCTTATGAAAAATTTGTTTATGGAACTGTTTTCATAGAAGCAGCGAGTATGATCACCCTACACAAATATTTTATTAATACTGATAAAATAACAATATTAAAACACGGCTGTTATTGTGTTGCCTCCTGTTTTCCTTTTTTCTTGTAATACCTTTTTTGCTATTTACATATTATAGTTAATTAAGCAATAAACGCCGAAGCCTAAGATCCAACAGAAACAACAGCAGCATAATTTGGCAATGCAGAAACTGATGAAAAGTTTGACTGCTGCAAGCAACAAACACGGCAACGACGAACTCCTCATTGAGGCATTCACTACCGATATCAAGGAATTTAATTATGATGAACCTTGAAATGTGAATGTTCGATATGAACAATTATTTCATTTAGATGCAGATGGGCTTGATGATGCATAACAAAGAAATAAACTGCGTCTTGACAAAGCATGCAAGAGATATTAGGTTAGCATATTGTAGAAAACTCACTGAAATCTTTGACGTCTACACTTCGTAATTTAATATAAGATTTACCTGCCTAAATAAGTTTTATTACATATGCGGCGATTGTAAAGAAGGAATACGCACAGTTTCCATTTTCGCTATGGGATCAAAATCATCGTTGGCTTTTGATATTTGCATTTAGTTATTACACGACGTTGACAATGAAGGCAGTTCCTTAACGTTTGAAACTCTTATAAAGAAATGCCAACTCTTAATTAATTTGAAAGCCTTACAGTGTTTCTACAAAACCTTAAAGCAGGAACGCAAGTGCTTCATTTGCAGGTGAGCAAAAAATAAAAATCTGTTCTAAAATAGTCATGCTTTTGGAGTGGTATACATTTGGTTCGTGAATGTTCGCACCGACAACACAAGTGTGCGCAATGCAGCAGAGTTGGCCACAAGGATGGCTGTTGCAATGTAGCTAAGAAAACAAAGAAAAAACACAAGTTTTAACAAATACAGGAAAAACAAAACATAATTTGATAAGTAAACGCAATAAATATATCGCAAAAATATATAAATTGAAAAATTAATAACTAAAAGCTCGAGCTACAAATGGATATAGCTTCTGGTATTAGTTGTAGATCAGAGAACACTTTCAAACAGCTTCGCATTGCAAATGCCGCTAAAGTACAACACACAGTCCGAGGCGCGGCAGATGAATTGACAATTTCTTTTTATTTTGAATGTAATATTAAACTCAAAGATATATGTGCTTGTCAGGACCAATTTTAAATTAATGAATCTGGATTGAATAAACGTTCTGCAATGAGAAGACATGTCTATCAAACACATTTGCAACAAAATCGCCGAGAATAAGGAAACAACTCTTGCTTCAATTAATAAGAATATTATAACGATCTAAAATTGTCCGTGTACAAAATAAAAACCAAATCTGGCAACAAATTTAAGCGTCCAGTCAATTGTTCATCCTAAGCGTTCTGTAGCCTAGGCTGTTCAAAACATTGTTGAAGCTGAATTAACCAAGTTACAAGACAAGGGAGTGATTTCCCTGGTTGATTACTTAAAGTAGGTAGCAGAAACCCAATAACATCCGCTACGTCTTCGGGAAGATATTTTTTCAAAACTTGCAAACGAAAAATATTACAGTCTAATAGACCTATCGGATGCTTTTTTCCAGGTAGAAGTTGACGAGAAATAAAAACACCCTTTCACAATTACAAAACATAAAAATTTACGATCCCGTAATTTTCGGTGTGGAAACGTTTCCAATTATTTTTCAGCAAACAAATGCTTTCCATTATCAATAAAGTTGCACCCCTCCTCGATGATATGTTTGTTTCTGACGAAGATGAAGGACAACACAACAAAAATATACATGATATTTTACATCTCATCCAAAAATGCGCTTTTCAAGCAAAGTTTTCAAAATGTAAATTCTTCGCCCACCACATTAAGTACCTAGAATACATTATAAACCATAAAGGGCTGCAGCCTGATCTATAACGTACCGCAGCAATAAAACAGATGGTAGGACCAACAAATATAGCGTTGCTACCTTATAACATCCGCGTACATTACTGTACGTTGTTTCTATCGGTCTGGGTCTTATAAGATAGCGGAACACCACTAATATGTTTCTTTTTATAATTATTCTCCTTAGCTAAAGTTTTTACAAGCTAAAAGAGAAGATAAGTAATAATAAGAAAAAAAAGTTTAAAATTCGTCTGTATAACATAAGGGTAGGTTTTGCTTTAAGCAATTGGGTTTCTTGGTTACAATTCATGCTCACTGAGCCATTCGCAGACGTACACGTGAAGCAACGTAGAAAAGCAAGTATAGATTTCCTTTAAGGGAAAACGAAGAGTGAGAGGAGTAGAGAAAAGTTGTGTGGTGAGTTGAGCAAGCAATAAATAGTTAATCTGTAACTGCACAATAGATCCTTCAGGGTTTTGTTTAACTTCATTACCTCGGATGAATTTCCCGTTATGTCTGGCGTACCTCAAGGAAGCCACTTAGGTCACATTTTATTTAGTTTATACATTAAAGATCTTCCATCGGTGATTAATTCCAGCCAGATCTTAATGTATGCTGATGATGTGAAACTGTTTTCTTCCTACTCTGTTGAATCGCAATGGTCTCCTTCATATAGGTGCTATGTAGATTCAATTGAATGTGTTCAAAAGCTATTCTTGGTGTTTGCCCTTAGAAATTTGGATTGGGATTCGATTGCCTCTCTTCCTCCCTATGCAAATAGGTTGCTTCTGTTGTCCTTACCGTCTCTTGAGAAACATAGATTTATTCTTGGCGTTTCCTTTGTAATCAAAGTGATAAATGCTGCTATTGACTTGCCTTTATTACTTGATGAAATTAGCTTTAAAGTCCCTAACCGCTTCTCTAGGCACTTTATTTTGGTTAAGCTTAGTCAGTGTAAATATAATTATGAGCTATTTAACCCGCTCGGAGTTGTTTGCAAGAACCTAAATGACGTCTATCACTTATTCTCATTATCCCATTTAAAGTCCAGTAAAGCAACATTGCTTAATACACAAGATTTACCAATGTCGTACTTAACCTAGCTTTTAACCTTAGAAAGTCATTATGATTCGAAAATTAATTGAAGTTAACTATTATCGGTTGCCAAGCTTATGCATGTTTGCGATGGCTTAGGGGTTCATTTGCAAGTTGGTCCTGTACCGGTTGTAAGTGTGACTCGATGATAGTTGCGTACATGCTTTTTTCTTTTTTTCATTCTTATATGTTTTATTTTTACTTATGCTAAGTTTTAATATTAATTAATATAAGTTTTGCTTTAAGAGTCTATTGAATTCGACTGTTATTTGTTTAGTCGAGTTTCATGTATGAGTAGAATTAAGATAAAATAGATATAATAAACAATTAAATAAATAAAATAAACAAGCAGTTCACCGGATAAGTAAGTCTTAACTATTCTTGTAATTAAAATTGATTACTAAAAATAGTGACTACAATAAGGTCGGATTATTTAAAAAAATATATTTACTTATTATCTATATATTTTGTAAATAAATTTACAAAGTATGGACTTAAAGACGATCGAATAACTTGGATAACTTGGACCTAACTTGGACCTATATTGAAAAAAGATATATTTGTTAAAATTTATACCTAAATTATATAATTGTTAAAACTTATACCAAATTATTAAATTTAAAAAAATATGTTGGTTTAAATTTATATTTCAACGTAGACAATTTATTAAAAGTATTTTTAGTATTTGGTGTTTAAAAAATTTGTATAAAACGTTGTAATGCAAAAATAGTCGATTGAGTTTTATATTGTTAAAACTGTACCCTAATAAAGATTTACTGTAAATTTGTTTTAACGAAAAGAAAAAAAGAAATTTCATTTTACCAGAAGTGGTGTTAAGAAAGAAGAAACCCAAAAACCGAGATATCTAAACGTGCTTGCCAATTCTGGAATGTAAATATTGTGGACCAACGTGTCCTATGCATGCCAAGTAATATGCCACGACCAGATATCCCACCAACGACCTTATCAGCAGCGAATCTTGCCTATGGAGTAATTTCGAGGTAAGCAGTATTCTTATGTAGCCTTTTTATTCGTATGCGTATGTGTACTTGTGTTTATAATTTTTTTTTATCTTGTATAAGAGAAACAAATAGAATATGAAGTGTTGGTTGAAAAGCGAGTGCAACGGTTTCAAGATGATAACATAATGAATGTGTGGTAAGTGGATAATAGAGAATACGATATGATATAACAGACATAAAACAGATGAAAGACAGAAACGATAACAGACAAATAATGCGACAAATTAACCGACGAATAAGAAGTACAGTACTGTTGACTTACTACTATATGTATTTATTCATAGCTAGTATTATCTGTTTTATTTTTTTGCTTTTGTAACATGTCAACTGGTTTAGTCAAGCAAAATAAGAATACAACACTCCCAGCTCTTGACAATGTTATGACAACGTTCTTTTCTCAGCTTTGTTAGGTTTTACAGCAAATTTAGTAATCATATGCAGCAACTAACAACGACTTGATAATTTCTTGAAATCGAACGTGAAATGATAATAGACAAAATTCCATGTTAATAGCTTCAAGCAAGTAAAAGAAGCACATTCAATCAAATTTGTTGCGCACACATTATGATCCAACGGAACAAATTATTGTTGTCAGCGATGCATCGTAAAACTGCATAGGTGCGTGTAATCTTCATGAGTATGAATATGATTCATTAAAACTTGTGTGTCACGCTTCCAGATCACTTACGCCTGCGAACAAACCGAAGAAAAAGGACTAGCTTTAATGTTTGCTGTTACAAAATTCCACAAAATTATTTACGGTAGAAATTTCCAACTTCATGTAGACCATACATCATCACTAATAATTCTCGGAAAAAATTCTGGAATTGTTGTTCATCAAACAAATCTATTAGCTAATCAAAAAATCGAAAGCGCGTCTGTCAAATTATTAGCGTATGATTTTAAAATAAAATTAATGTTTACAGCAAGCTTTGAATATGCAGATGCGCTTTGGCGACTCATTGCCAAAAATAGCCGAAGTCGAATGCTACATGGTGGCAGCCGGTCAATGTGAAAATGAAAGTAAAACTATTCTACAAGGCAAAATACAAAACTTATTGTTGACAAACGAAATGATTCAATACGACCCATCAAAAGTTAATTTTTCAGGACTGTTGTTGTGGTAAATTGAAAATTGTTGTCCAGGTGAGATTACAATCAAGAAATAGAAACATTTTATAGCGGAAAGAAAAATTTATCGGTAGTTGATGGAATCATTATGTTTGGTTGTAATACCCAGTATTTATCTTATAAAAGCAACAGCGAACAGTCGCGTGTATTGGCCTAATATCGATAAAGATACCAAGACGGCGGTATGAACCTGTAATAATTGTGCGGCTAAAATGCCCCCCAAGGCCGCTTTATAATCGTGGTTTACATCTCCGTAACCACTTGGTCCAATTGAAGGTCATTACTTCTTAGTATTAGTCGATGCCCTATCAAAATGGCCAGAAATAGCGATGACAAAATCCATTAATTTTCATTAAACCGTTCAAATTATAGAAGAAATTTTAGGACTATCTAGTTCACTACAAACCCGAGTATCCGATAACGATTTAGTCAAGCCACGTTCCAAAGAAGAAAGACGCAAGAAAAATTTACCGATGGAAACATGTATTTAATAAGAAACAGTATTCTAAAGAAACTCATGTTTCTGTTCAAGAGCTTATACGCAACAAAATGCACACAAGAAATTTTATAACTATTTATTTTTTGCCTTGGCTTGGTTTGGGAAGAAGTATTGTCGCAAAATCTGTAGCCGATTTACTTTAGGATTTTTATGAGGTCTAGGATATTCCTGACAAATTTTTTCTATTTGCTCAATTCCTCAATTTCTATGTTCTTTACTATAGTTTGCTAGAGTCGAATGCGATAATCTTTAAAATCCTGTGAGTAGAAATTTTCTATCATCCTCATAAATGGTTCTGTGGCACGCAGACCGTTTCTTCTTAAGTAAAATCTTACTGCGTTATTGTATGTAACGAAAAATTCTTGAAGATGGCTTTGAATTGATCGATATCTTCAATACCCTATTTTATAAATAACTGATTGCCGAATACGAGCTTTCTTCACTATGGACCGTATCGGTTAAAGAATATATCTCCCTGTTTAGGAGCTGTGGTCGGGATAGACCGCCATACAGGTGTGTATTTGAATTGGCGTTTGTATGCCTCGGGAATTGTTTCCCATTCTTTTAATACATGTTCGCGTTTTTGTTGCTCAAAACATACGCCAATTGTTGATGATCTATGTAGATGTTGACTTTCCTCGATCCGTATAGGTACTTACGCAATGCTGTTAGTGACCATACTACAGTTAAAACCGCCTTGCCGTTTGTAGTAAACGCTTCATCTGTTTTGTTCAGAGTATAAGATAAAAAGGTTATTGGCCTCCTATCCCGAGATAATACTGCTCCGGTAGTAGTAAGTTCGAAGTTATTGTCAGATTTTAGGTAGATCAGCACGATTTCATTCGGAATCGGGGTACTTTTCTTTCCCCAATTTTATCGGTTTGCTTTTAGCAGCTTATTTGGACACGCGTCCATCCTCCCCTCTCAAAAGGCTTATAGGATTTGGCAAGGTTAGCGAAGGCTTTAGTAAACCTGCCGTTCCTAGAAATGTTCGCACGTCCTTGAGAGTTTTCGGGAGAGGAAAATCTGCCATTGCTGCAACTTTTTCGAGATTTGGCTTAATACCTTTCGTCCCTACTATGAAAACCAAAAATTCGACTTCACATTTCGAAAATTCCCATCTACCAAGCTAAACGTTAGGAGTTACATTTTTTAAGGAGTAAAAACTTTTTGGAAGTTATTAAAGCACCTGTTTTCGTCTTTCCCACATATGACCATGTCATCAACGTAACATTTCCTGCCGATATGTTCTCTTAACACATCATGGAATGTTCTTTAAAACTTTCAACAGGTATTTTTTAGCCCAAATGCCCATCGAACAAGTTCATATTTGCTATTATTGAATGATAAGACAGTTTTTTAAATGTAGGATGGCGTAAGCGGTATTTGATGAAAACCACTTTTGAGACCAATAATTGAAAAGTACCTATGTTTACTGGGGTAGGTTAGCATATCGTTTATTTCACAAATTAGGTATTTGTCAGGCATGGTTATTTTGTTTAATTTACGATAACCCACTACCAGTCCATGTATTTTTTGACAGGATGCATCCATTTTCTTTGGAATAATTCACATAGGTGAGTTGGATGGAGATTTTAAAGGTCTGCTAATATTATCGTCTAATAATTCCTTTGTTCCTTTATCTACCTCTTCCTTCAAAGCCATTGAATATAGATAGCTTCTAGAGTAAATAGGATGATTTAGGTAAAATTAAAAATTGATTATTTCCATTTTCAATGTTGCCAAAGACGGTACTTGCTAAAAACAGTTTGTTGCTTAGAATGCTTTCCCTTATGTATTTTGGCTGAACATACTTTTTTCTGATTAAAAATTTTAAGATATTTCCACTGCCATTTCTTGGGTCGAAATAAGACATTGAAGATTGCCTTAGTTTAGAAATGAACATCCCCCAGATGTTCTTTTTGATCATACTAAGTATTTTCGCTTATTTCCAATTTTATGCCTAAATTTGGTTCTGTTCCATTTTTTTTTCATTTCTCCATTTTCTTCCTGGCTACAGGTTATGTTGCAGTTTCACCGTGGTTTGCGAGATAACCTTTGAAATTGCTGTGATTGTGCGCGTTTCTCTGCATATGCTTGCAGACTTTACATGAGTGGGTTGAATAGTACTGCGTTCAACGTCCATTGGTCCGTAAGGTGGTTGTAGTTCTGATGGCAATATTGACTGATATCCACAATTCGATATTGAAAATTCCGTTCAAATGTTGTGTGGTTTGTCCTTGGATGGTTGATTCATTCCTCGGTGATAACGTCTTTTAATTGTTGGAGGTGGGCCCTAATACTGATTGATGGCGGATGTATGTTCCTACGATTTGTGGCTATTGTTAGCATGCTGTATTCTGTAGTTTGAAATGTTAGGTTGCGGTATAATGTTTGTGGCAAATGAATTTGTTTTCTCATGCTGAGTAAACGAGGTAAATCGTCTGTAAGACGTTTTATAAATATGTGCAGTGTTTTTTCTCTATATACTTGAGTCTTATTGTTTAATGTAATAATGTCAGAGGCAATACTCATACAAGAAAGTTTGTTTAGAACAAAAAGGACACCTGTGTAAACTTTGTTATTTGATACTCCGGTGCTCCTGGATTCCTTTTGTTAACGTAATGCGTTGTTAAGCACTTTTATATCTTGTTCCAGTTTAACGGGTTGCAGGGTTTAAAGGCTAAGTCTGCTTGTCTTACTGTCTTGTTTCTAATTTCCTAACATCCTAACAACGCTTCTTTCCCACGAGCTAAATTTGTCTGGCTTTCCTAAGAATTCTCTAAAACTCTTGACTACGCGCAGGACTGAGTTTAAATCAATTTAAGTTGGTGCCTCTTGTAGGGTCGATTCAGTATCGTCTTCTAATTAATTATACTCTGAGCTAGTCGCCTTCCTTCATTTCTCTTGAACTCTGATAGTAATTCTGCTATTTGTTCCCGTATGTGGAACAGATTGAAAACGGACGGCCACACATCTGAGGTTTGATTTGCGTTAAGAACAAAAGCGTGATGATGAAATTTTCAGGATGCATCTTGATATTTAATATTCCAGAAAAACACAGCAATATTGAAAAATTTGTAATATTATAATTTATTGAAAAATTTTTAATGTTATAATAACGATGTCATACAAACACCAGTATTTTTGTAAATGTATTTTTATATAATATTTTACTTAATTTATATTTGTTTTCAATTATTATCATTGCCATTATTATAAATTTTTAAACAATAAAATAAATTCTTAGACTAAAAAGAAAGAATTGCGCACTAGCAACACAAGCTATCAGCTCTATTTATTTACAACTTATTTTTGCAAATTTTGCTTCTTGCTGTTACTTTCTTTTCCTTTCAGCTTCACTGTTATATTTCCCTATTGTTTTTATTACATTTTTCTTTCTTTTTTATATTTTCTTCTTTTTTCAGTTTACTTTTACTTGTATTCCGAAGGATGGGGGTGTACTCATTTATCATAACGTTTGCCACAACCAAAAGAAAGCTTGCGAGGCGCTATAAAGTATATATATTCTTCCTGAGCGCAAAGTCGTGAATCGATCAAACTATATCTGATCGTCGATTTGTCTGTGTGTCTGTGTGGTGCGCGTTATTGACACTTTCCTGGTCGCAAAAATGAAGATATCGACTTCAAATTTGATAGAAACTTCGGAAGTTCCTGTATTGCAAATGTGGTAACACGCCCACAATAAATGGTAGGCTGAACTCAACTCTGTAAAAAAAAATTGTGGGTTTTTGGTCTTTACTCACAACTTATGAAAAGCAGAGAGTTGAAATTTTCCACATTTACTTTACGGAAAGCTCTACTATTTGTGTGCAAATATGTATAAAATCGGTCATGTCCGTACAAAGTTATAAGTTATTAAATTTTCTCTTTTGAGGTTTTATGCTTGTTAATTATAAGGTAAACAAGACATTTTTACATTTTCATTTACTGTTTTCTTGTACATTCCTCAAAGAAAGATACATTATCTGACTAAAAATGCATTAATTCTAAAGTAAACATGGTAAACACACCATTATTTGTTGGATTAATTTTTTCTCAATAATACCAAACAAGAAGACTTCAAGAGTACAAGTCGACAAAGAAAGGCTGTTAACTTTAAATTAATTATGGTGCGCGTCTACGACATAGCGGATTAATTGTTTCGTCACAATAACGTTTATATAGGTGTCACATAAAAGGACTTGGAGAGTAGAATACGAAAAACTAGCTATGTTGAATCTAAATTAATTATGGTGAACGTCACGACGTGATCGATTAATTTTTCTCACCAATACTCTTTAACGAACTAAAAGGTGGAAGATAAATTTTATTTCATTCACTTTTTAGGACCATAAATAAAAGCATATGGCGCTAAAGATTTTTATGGTAATATGCGATATTTACCCACAGTTGAATATAACTTTTTCATTTTTTCCTTCTCTTTTTTATTAAGTGCGACTTTTTTCATTAATTTATCTTCATTTTTTTCTTTTTTGAGTTATCTTTATCCTTTTTCTTATTCTCTCTTTTCTTGCTTATTGCTTTCCTTTTGCTTTAGCATAGTTTCATTCTAAAATTTTAGCTCACAAAACTTTTTTCTCATCACCGCAGTTCGTAGTAACTCGGATCTCACTTTAATGAACTATGTTCGCTTTTTTAATTAGGCGGGCTTAAACTTTTTTTGTAGCATTTCATTTTATTTGATATTATGAGAAATTGGATTTATTTTCTAGACCTGAAATCTAACTTTGGAAGCAACGGCAAACTCGAATTAAGGTTGTACAAAAATGTTACCATGCAAGAAAACGATAATCCAGTTATTTACAGTTAGCAATTTATCAGGTTGCTTGTTTTGCCACCTTAATAAATGAAGTAGGTACAACTGGAGAGAAGTGACAAATATTTATTATTTCGACTAATGACAATGTAACGGAAGACCGGTGGAAATGTTTATGTGGGGTTTAACATAGCCAGCATTGTTTACGAACTTTTCAGGTCTATTAGAGTGGTCATTAGAGAGTTGCTTAACTTATTGTTACGAAAATCCCAAATCCAGTTAATGCTAACTAATTGATTGTTCCCAAGTAATAAATTCCCTAGTGCACATTCGCGGCGCTTCATGCAGCTGCCGGCCCACGAAACAGATTAGTAGAAAAACAGACAGGGAAAAACCCAGGTGCACATGCGCTGCGCGTCATACAGCTGCCGGCCGAGGAAAACGACTGGCAGACAAGCAAGTTGACGGATAAAAAATGAAGCGATGGAGTTAGGTAACAGTAACATGCTTGTAAAAATGTCTATAAGTAGACTATTTGCGGAAGGCACAGTAAGTTGTACGAGAACATTTGAGTCGAAAAAGAATACTAAAGTTGAGAAGTCGAGAGTATTGCCAAAGTAAAATGTAAATAATATTAGCCCTAAAGAATAGATTGTAAATAAAGAAACTTGGAGTTAAAAGAATTCTGTAGCGCATTTCTCTTGAAAATAATATCCACGATCTAGTGATACGGACCGTATCTTAGAAAAGCGGAAATTCATAACATCATATAACTTAAATAAAATTTATATATAAAGTGGAACATTTCATAAACAACATTAGCATTCATGTAACAAAATTATTCTGCCCTAGGTCCTGGAGTGGAAGAACCTGAAATAAGCTGAAGGGAAAAATTTAATTGCTGTTCTCGTCTTTCAGGTAACTTTGCACTTTGTGTGTATCCTCACTATTTTTCATTTACTCTCTTTCATTTTTGGCCTTTTTACGTACAACAGGTGTGAAATATTCTCTCTCATATCTATTAAATAAGACGAGAGCCTTATCGTTTCGAGCAAATTTTTCTTAGAATGGAATGTGCAGTATTGCATTTAGAAAAAAACAGCCGTAAAAATAAAATAAAGCGATATTTAAACAACATTTTCTTTTATATATAGAAAAGTAAAACATACACTTCAAATTTGTGCAACGTAAGAAACATATTGTTAAATGAAATATTACAATTTCTCGAAGAGCGGCAATTCTCTCATATCGCCTTCCGGAGCTTTCTGTTTTAGTCTTGGGCCTATATCGTGTTGGTTTGTTGAAAATGTTTACTATTTCACTTAATTCATATCATTGCCTAAAAATATGATGTAACTTTACTTCTGTGTAATATTATCGGTGTTGTTTATAAATAAACAAACGTTGAGCTTGCTTCTTATTTTCACTTCATTTTTGGAAAATAAATAATAGGAAAGAAAACTATAACAACAATAATAAAGTCTGTAATGAATAGAAACTATTTTTCTTTTGTCACCGAAGGAGATTTAATAAAAGATACGTAACTTCAAAACCATTCGGTTTTGCATTTTGTATGGTTTACGCCGTTCGGTACTTATTTGAAAAAAGTAAAGTGAAGATAAGGAGCAAATTTAATATTCGTTATGTACAAACGAACAACATGTACAATCAACAACCAAAGCAAACAAACATCAACAAAAAGAAAATTATATAAAATTTTTAATAAAATGAAACAAAGTGAAGCAAAAAGAAATAAAGTAATGGCCGCAATCACGTGACGGAAACCTGCGAATTAAGTGAAACTTTTACCACGATACGTTGCCGTCCACGAGGGGAGCACAACCGTGAGCACAACTACAATGTACAATTTTTGGTTTATTTTTTAATTGTTTCTTACATATGTTTAGAAGCTCGCATGTGATAGATTGCAAGGCCGACTATTATTAATAACATTATTATTAATAAAAAGCGGCATTGTGTGATGATTTATGGAAAGATTGATAATATAAGATTGATAACAAGTTTCGCGGCTTAAGAGCGTTAATTAGGCAATTGGAATAGAGAGCAACAAATACATATATTTTATTTACCTTTCACAAATTAAAAGTTTTTTGTTTTGGTTCACCTGTTTGTAAGTGCATAACTTTGTTTAAAATTTGATTTGGTTTCCATTTACAACTGTTTTCTCTTAAAAAAGCATGTCCATCCAGTCAATCCCAACTCTGAAAAACGAATACTAGTGCAAAACGTGAACTTTCAAGTCATTTGGTAGATACAAGAAAGCGTTTATCGCAACTATTGCGCACACGCAATGGCTCGGAAATGTAACACATATGTGCTCCACAAAAATCAACAGGGTAATCCTGTATCTGAACGCTAATTTTCGTCAGCGACCAAGGCGTTACCTGCTAAACTTTTCGTTACGATCGTATAAAACATTCGTATAATTTTCATTTCTATTCTATTCTATATGCATATGTAAATGAAAAAGAAGCAATTTTTTATTAATATATGTTCTAGTTCAACAAGAAAAATTGTTAAGCTTTGTTTATATAAGTTTTGATTTTTTTTAATTTAGCAAATTATAACCGAAATGATTTGTTAAGAAACATAATAGACGTATATTAAAACGACAAATTTATTTGTAACATTGTCATTATTTAATAAGGGCAAGTAATGTTATATAAAAGAAACCTATAATATATGCATTATATTTTATGAGTCGCCACCATGAAGTAAAGATGCGCCGTGCGGCTGGGAATTAGAAAAATTTCCTTAAGGAAAAAATTATAAAGTGCTCCAGAAGCAAATTAATAGTGAAAGGCGCTTTCAAAAGACCTTCCAATAATTATTAAGAGAGCAACCTCAATTATTAAAGGAGAAAATCGGAGGCGACCAGTCAATTAACACTAGGGTACTGAAGCTGAACAGGAACAAGGTCGATTTCCTCTTTCGCCAGATCCCAAGTGAATTTGAGGATGATAACGAGGAACTTAGTTAAACCCCTTATGTTTATTGTCTAATTTGATCTAAAATAAGATCATTTTAAATATAATACAAATAAATGCGTACATTATATATAAATATATATGTATGTATTATAAATACACCCAAAAACCTTACATTTCTTCAGGTAGTGTGAGGGGATTGGAAGCAACTCGCCGAGCACTTCTGCGTCCCACAACAATTCTCCAACGCAAAGTTCGATTCGAGTCCATCAAATAATATAAAATGGTTTGTCGAAGCATACTGCTTAATATTTATGCATTGATTAACACAATTTTTTTTTTGTTAACATTTAACAATATATTACTTACCGTTCACAAATTCGAACTCTTTTTATGCCCACCACTGAATGATTGGTCGTGTATTCATTTTGCCAATATGTTTGCAACGTTTAGAAGGAAGCTACAGAGACCACACAAAGTATATCTATTCTTGGTAAGCCTCAAAATTTTGAATCGATTTAAGCATGTCGGTCTGTGCAGTGTCTGTTGTAGACATTCTACTGGCAGCAAAAATGAAGCTATCGACTTTAAATTTTAAAGGAACATTGAAAGTTCCTTCACACAGATTGGTATTGAAAGTGGGTTAAATCGGTCAAAGGGCATGCCTACGGTACTACGTAAAATGAGGTCACTTGTGTTTTTCGAAAGGAATAAAATATTGGTTTATTGCTCGTTACTCATAAACTACAGCAGATAAATCTACTAAAATTTGATAGTATATTTTATGGGTAATATAGTACCTCTAAAAAAGGGAAAAATTGCCTAGGTCTGCTTAATTTTACAACGTGTCTTTTATTCATTTTGCTTTTTTTTTCAAACTTTTATAAGGCACAAAAGCAGGGTTCAAAAACCCCATAAGGCATATTAATTTTTGGCCAATTTTAAATTCTGAATGGACCCAAGCAGTCGCGTCAGTTCATCTGTCCATCTGTCCGTCTGAGTATGTAATATCGGTGGTAAACATACTTCCGTTGGCAAAGCTAAACGGTGCATTTGCTATACGCAATCCCTTGCTTATGCACATAACTTGTACCTAGTGGCTGTAAAATTAAATGTATCCTTTAGAATTTAGTTTAGAAAATGTTATTGTGATGATTGATTCACTCTTAAGTTATCATCAATACAGACAAAAATTGAATATGGCCCAAGCCGGTCGAAGTAGTACCTCCACAAAAAAGGAAAAAATCGGCCGCGCTTACTCAATTTTGTAGTGTGTGTGATATACTCAGATTTTTTTTTTAAACTTAACATTTAAGGTACGGAAGCAAGACTCAAACACCATAAAGTACATAAATTCGTAGCCAATTTCAAATTCGTAATGCATCTAGGCTAGTCCTTGCATTCATATGTTCATCTGTGCGTCTATGTAAGTACGTAGTATCTGTGATAAACTTTTTCCCGCTCGCAAAAATGAAATTATAAATTTGCAAAAGAATTTGAAAATGACCTAAACTTCTCAAAGAACATACATACAACACTCACAGGTCTATATAGGAAAAATTATGAACACTCTTGTTTTCCGTGTTTTTGGGTTGTTACTTATAAAATGCAACACCTACCCCATATAAATTTCCACTTTTATTCTAAAAATAGAGGTGGTGAAATCTCCATATTGAAAACAGAGTTAAATTTCAAGAGGTAATCATTTAGCTGGTTAGGGCTCATTTTGCACACAGTCGAGCTCCTTCTATGGCAGTCTTCTGCAATTTCATCAACGGAACTTTAGAAGGAACATTGACATCCAAATTCTTACTGTCATCGAAACGTTTCGTGTGTTAGTTGCACTAGACACCATATTCCTACACATCTAGAGAGCTTCCCAATTAAGTACACTAGTACAACTCTTTCAGTTTTCATACATCTTATTACGGAGTTGAATTCCTCAGAAGAAAACCACGGCAGCTTAGAGCAACTCATTTCTAACTAAGGAATTATCCAGAACGCAAAAGTGCCTGCTTATCTCGGGGCGCATAACGGGTGGGCCAAGCGTTAGCCAATTTCAACCCAGTATCTTCTATCAAATCAGACGCGAATCTTTCACGTTCGAGTCAACATTAAAATCGCCGCAAAATATTTTTTTCTTATAAGAAACGGAAACTTCATCCAACGCACAGAAAACATCACCCAAACAATTGCATCTATGGGGATTGTACGCGCACATTACGAAACATATCGGATTTCTACGACTGATTTCAACACCGGGATATTCAACTACGCTGTCATTTTGGCAGTTTAGTACAGTCTTGCAATTTACGCACCGCCTTATATAGAAGGTGATCCCACAGCCTCCCTCAGTGCAAGTTCTATCGTAGCGGACAACATAGCCGTTCCACAAAAGTTATTCTAGAGATGCGATTTTAACTACGTCTCTGTTATATAAACATCATCGCTATCTAAGGCACACAAAACATAACTGAAAAAGTCAATCTTGAACTTATTGAAACTCCGCTCATTAAGATGGCAAAGTTGAAGCCCTCATAGGCTTCATTTACAATCTTCAAGGCTGTCTTTATGTTAACACCACGATTAAATGTATTTAGACCACCCATCATTCCATACCCAGCCTTCTGTTTTAATAACTTCAATTTGTTAGGATATTTGGACAGTTTTTATTGTAGGGTCCGTCTATCCATCTGTTCATGGATCCATCTATTTTTCTATCAGTCTACCCGCCTGATGTCTATCCATTTATTTTTTCAATCTACAGTTCGAAATTTTTGAGATATTTATAACGCCTTGTTTTGAAAAAGTACTTATATAAAATTTTGAAATTTCTTCACAAAAATTGCTCAGTAAAAGTTTCGTCATGCTAAATTTATGTAAAAAATTTGGATCGTAATTTGATATGACACTTAATTTTATTAAATTTGGAACATATACGTCAATTTTTTGCAACACTTTGTGTAGAGTGAAAAGTAAGCATTTATGTGACAAAATGGTCTATTTTTTAATATGTTGTGATGTAAACTGACTCACAATAATAATTAGAAACAAACGAACTGCGCAGGGTTAGGATTATGAAGGTCTACTTTTCATTTCCGTCCGGTACAAGAGTGCCGGTGAAAAATGAGAATTTTGAGATTAGAAATTCTAATTTTCAGTGCTTTATGACAAAAATAGTGGCACGAAAATAGGGTTTTTCATAAGAATACTAACCTTAATAAATTTGGATCATCCTAGTAAAAAATATGGACCTTCTTCTATGTATGGCGATCATGAAAGCCTTACTTGAAAACTAAGTATAATTTCTGATAATTTGTCGTATCCATTACCGAAGAATAGGGGTATACTCATTTATCGTAACGTTTGCATCACCCAAAAGGAAGCTTCAGGGACGCTATAAAGTATATATACTCTTGGTGAGCGTGAAATCCTGAATGGATTGAGCCATAGCTGTCTGTGGGTGGGTCTGTATGCCTGTGTGTCCGTGTGGTGTGTGTTGCTAACACTCTCCTGATCGCAAAAATGAAGATATCGACTTCAAATTTAGTAAAAACATTGAAAGCTTCTGGTCGCAAATTGGTCAGAGCACCCGCCCGCACTAATGCGTAAACTGAGCAAAAATTCTCTCTCCTTAAGAAAAAATTTGTTCATTAGTCACAAATTATGAAAAAAGCTGAAGATTGCTACGTATACTTTACGGAAAGCCATGTCCGCACAAAGTTATAAGTCGTTACATTTTTTTTCCACTTTTTTGGGGTTCTATGTTTAGTTATCATACGGCAAACAAAACGGAACGTTTAAAATTATTTTGAATATTCCTCAAATGAAGATATCTTATCTGCCGAAAAATGCGTTCATTCTAAAATAAATATGGCGGATATCACGACGTGGCGTATTAATTTTTCTTAACAATACTTCTTTAGTGAACTAAAAATTGAACGATAAATTTTATCTCATTCAAAATTGCATGACCATGAATAAAAGCGCGAAACACTAAAGATTTTAATTGTGGTCGGTATGCGATATTCGGCCCCACGCTAATATAACTTTCGTATTTGTTTAATTTTTTTTTCTTTTTTTATTTATTGTTTTTTCTATTAAAAAATCCTGTAAATGGCTTGGGTACAATTTTTGAATGCTCACCACTAACTTGTGTACGATATATTGTGTTGTCTACATAGTACAATTATAATGCAATTTTTAATGTTGAGATGATGGCTGCCGATATCAGACAGTTTGATTTTCGACAAATTTGACTGTTGGTGCTATAAAGTAAAAAGCTATTATGATGAAGGAAGAGAAAACTATATATGATTTACATTAAAGATTATGAAAACCAGCTATTTCTTCAATAAGTCGGAGATAAGACACAATGAAAAAGAAGAAGTGAAGTAAAAATCTAGCCATTATAAGAAGTCTCTTGAAAAAACAGGGCAATGCTGAAAGTCACATTTAAAGAGTTAATTAGCATTTATAGACAATTACGCAAATGAAAAAACAATGTAGTTTGATATAGAAATAAAAAAGAATTCGAAATTTTAAATAAATAATGATATATTTATTTGAATTCATTTAATTTGGTTTAATACGGTTTCTAAATTATTTTCGCATTTGTATTTATGTGCCATCGAGGTTTTCTGCGAAAAGATTTTCTGAACTAGTTTGTATTAAAGCAGCCACCCTCTCTCTATCATATGGGGAACTTTATATTTCGTGCAAACGGTGTGTGAAGCAGCAAAAAGAAGTGCAAATTTTATCAGTTTTGATCTTAACAAACCAATATTGTTTAACTTCAAGTTTGAATAAATGAAATTAAGTAAATTAAAAAGAGATGTGGGACAAAGTATATTAAGTTTGCGCAGATTTATGCAAAAACCAGAAGGACTACTAATACATACACTTTTCATTATGCTGATCAATTCAGAATCATTTCTTGAATCGATGTAAGCTTTTCTGTACATAAGTATATCTTTGTTTCTTGTGTTCAATCTAGAGGCTGCAAGATTTGAGATATTTTGAAGAAATTTGTTACACTGACGTGTTTTGCCCAAGGACGAACGTTATAGGAAATGGTTCGGATCGGAGCAGTTTTTAGACCACTTACAATATAATGCCTTATTTCGAAAAGTAATTCTAGGGTGGGCCGTGCCACGCTATAGTGGTTTGACTTGCTTTGTTTTTTGTTCTGCTTTCGATTTATTTTTCATTTATTTATTGTCTATATATTTTGTAAATAAATTTACATAGTATCGATTTAAAGGCTGCCGGATAAGTTAGATCATAAGCTTGTCTCTATTAAAAACTTCACTTGAGAGTTGAACCCACCATCATTGACTTGTTACTCGCAATTTGCTTAATAGGGTGCTAATGCGGGAAGATTTACTTTGTTCGCGGAAAACCATAGCATTGCAATTGCTCTTCGACACGTGGATGCATTTAATATCCAAAGCGAGAGTTCGATTACAAGATAACGCAACATTAAGCTAAGTGAAGCAGTTGATTTAAAAAAAAGATATGATACACAACTTATATTCTATTGATGATCATTTGCTCTACTAAAAAATTTTGCTGTAAGGGCATTGCCTATTTGACGACAAACAGATACTGAAGCCAACATCACATTACGAATAAGCAATATTTAAGCAGTTGCAATTAGTTATAACTCTGAGATCTTACCGAATGCACCATCAATTTGACAGAGCATAATACAATTACATCAGACATAAACAACATATCCATACAGATATATCACGAAACCAAATTTATGATCGGTTCGATAATCTTGCATTAAAAACGAGACGGGAAATGAGTATGATTTTTATAACATTATAGTAATCCCACTCTAATGAGTATAAAGATTGATTTAAAATAATTAGCACTAAAATAAAAAGTAATTTACAATTATTAATTAATTAATCTATAGAATTATTTACATATTTGTCGCATTTATATTGACGAGAGTAACAATCGGTAGACCAAGTTTATTCTTTTGAGATTGCTGTCGTGATTTGAAGCAACTGAGAGACAACAGACTGATAGGCCGACAGACATGGCTAAATCGATTTCCCTTTTTAAGTGAATTAAATATATATATATATATATACTTTAGGGTCATTGAGAACATGTAGCCTGAACGTGTACAAACCAGCCGACGGTCAGAGAGAAACAAGACGAGAAAAACGGATAAAATGTGTCCGCTGATCGATGGCCTTACCGCGAATTTATCACTGGTATGCCGATTAGTGCTGCTTGTCCAAGCTGAGCGGTTGCGTAAAAAGAGTGCATATACTCTCTGGAGCTTCCGACGAATATTTCTGTGTATTCCAAATATCTGTAACACACCTTCGGTAGCGAATACGTAAAATGAAAAGTAAAACAAGATAAGAGCAGCAAATGGTAAATCTAAACAGATGTTAAATTAAAATGTTTCTTTCTGTTTATTATTAAAGGACAAAGCTATACCCGCTTTAGTAACATATTAGGTATCTCAAATAGTGTGTGCATATTTTACAAATTAGTGCAAAATGGTTAATCAACCTGCCTATTTACGTTCCTTATCGTTTCAATTTACACCAGAAACATCGAATAGGTCTATATCAATTTTCGAGCTCCAAAAAAATAGTTATAAAACCTGTTAAGTTCCAGAACTTTTACGCGATTTGTAATTATACAAACCGATTTTTAAATATCTGTAGCCATCTTTTTTACCTGTTTTTCAATTGTACAAGAAATGATAGCATAAAATAACATTAAATAAGCTTAAAACGAAATATACATACAAACTCAATTTTTTATCGATAATTGTGGACGCCACAATGTAGTAAGCCGATCAAGACCATTTTTAGTAAGAACGCGTAGATAGTTCTAGCGGATATCTAGGTAGAAGTTTTGTAAAAATTTATCTACAGCATCGTAAATTGTACACAAAAATAAGTAAAACTTGTAAGTTATTTTCAAGCTTGCTTGCTTGCTTTCTAAATATTTTTGCACCTATGTTGGGTAGATCAAATTCACCTTTTAACTTTATTGTCTTAGTTAATAAAGAAATGTTTGTACCAAATTTTAGCTTCCTTTTTTTCGTTTTTGCAACTGCAAAACGGTAGCTCTCGCGTTAAAGCTGAATGCTGAAATTAAGCATAAATGGTTCTATAATATTTCGAAGATAAATTTTAATAATTACTAATAATTCGAAACTATGAAAACAAAAGCAAGCAAAAGGATTCAATCATTTTTTAAAAGCATAATATCATTAAAAATCTTTGTTCCCAAGACAGGTAACCGTTTCCATTTTAATGCAAATATAAAATATATCTGTACTGCTATGAGTGTTTAACTTCCATTTTTCTTGATAGTCTTATTAATTGTTTCATAATTAAATAATTAAAAAGTTTGAAGAGTTTTTTATATTTACCTGTTTACGATTTCCTGAAGTAAATGTAGCTTTTCATTTATTATTTCATTAATAGTATATCCTTTAAAATGTTTGTTGACGGCGCATAACAGATACATATAATAAAAAAATAACTAATTTCTTTAAATGTTTGTTTATGTATGTACATGTTTCTTATTTTGATGTAGTTCTGTTACATATCTATTGCTTTGCCTTCCCGTTGGTTGTTGTTGCGTACATTTACATTGATTACGGTCGCTGTCTTAACAATAATGTACGCTGTCGATTGGTGGCCGAAAGCGAGTGAGAAAGAGAGCAATTGAGCAGGCGAAAGTTAGCTGCTCCCACATCCTAAAAGTCTTTCCTACTGAAATTGTGCTAGTCGATAAACTCATGTTTTTAGTTTGTGTTGGGTGATTCATTCATTTATGAATTGGTTTAATTGTTAAACAGTCCGTCAGCATAAATCGCTGTGGGTGGTGCAAAGCTGTGAGAGACTTTGTGCTTGGACAGCTGCAATTGCTTGCGATTTATCACCGAGGAATTACATATCAGTTTTGCCCAATTAAATTTCTAATGGCTCGAAATAACTGAATAAACATGCCTCATTCCGCAATGCAAACAAAGATACGTATATGAATGTACATATGCAAAATATATTTTAACGCTTATCTTCTGTTCTCATTCCAAACTTTTTGTTTTAAATATATTATAAGTGTTATTTGAATTTATGGAAAGAGGGCGCGCGTACTGTACTGCTAACTGCTTATAACAATTTAATAGTTTATTTTCTTTGATATAAGCGTAACAGCGGGTAGCTGACATATGCATTTGTCGGCATGTAGCTCTTTTCGTAGTTAAAAATAAAATATATCAGAGCATTGTCAACTGTGTTTAAACCAACGCTTAAATTTTAATGAAATATTCTAGGTTACATACATATTGAATAGAGGCAGAGGTAACAAAAGCATATTCTTTGTTTTTTATTGCCATCAATTTTGGTCTCACATATTGTTGATCTCCGAGTTTTATGCTAAACTGAATTAAAATTGTTGGTTTTCTACTTGTTGAAATTCGTATATTTTATGTGAATCGTGCAATTTCGTGCAGAAGGAAATAACAACTGTAAAGTCAGGCGCTATAAAGGATAAGAACAGAGCAGAAATAGAACGACGTTTTAAGAAAAGGGGCGAGTATTTCTTAAGTGTGTTTCAAACGTTAATCGTTTGCCATGCTGAGACATTGTTATTAGAGTATTGTTGGAATATTACATACCCCGTAAGTAGGATCTTTTTGCTTCTATACTAGTAGTTTTGGCTCCCGTCAGAATCTTCTCACATTAACGTGTGCTCGGTTTTTGTTTGAAAATAATAGTGACTTTAAGTAAAATATCTGATCATGGCATTAGTACCAGTTCATCAGAGATTCAAGGTCGAAAAAATCTTCAAATGTACGTTATAGGCACTATTGCAATATGTAGGTGCCTGGTTATCGCCGAACTAAGTGAGCCAATATATTCGTCGATTATAAATAAAAAAATGAACTGATTTTGCTTCGCCATTAAAAGTGCTCAGGTCTACCAAATAGGATGAAAATTCCAGTCTTTCGAATTTTAATTTCTTCAATTTCCTCGTTGAGAAAAGATCGCCACGTTGTTCTGTCTTACGTTCTGTCTTGATCGGTCTTACCTCAAAAATTTTTTCATTCAGCTGATAAAAGAGGTAACAAAAAAGCCACGTTGTGACGTGGTCAATTATTAACAAAATGCGCTTTCCGTCGCAAAAAACTTATGCCGTAAACTTCATAGACGGCTTTGACCACTTTGGCTTTGTAAGAGCTGAAGAACGAGACTCAGTCCTCCCTGGGATCTTTTGCTAAAAGTAATCCCAAGTTTCGTCCACACTAACCATCGACGAGTAAAATAAAATTTATTTTTTGTAAAACAATTTACATGCTCTTTAAAAAGCCGTGCGCGAAGTTGTTTTTTTTTGCTTAATAGCTCTCTTGTACCTAACACATTGCTTCAGATTTTACGTGGTCCTCCGCGAGGGATTCCTGTGCTATTTCCTTCATCATCAGTTATTCGGGAGATGCTTAAATTCAGCTACCGTAGCATAAGAAGGAGCATTGTACCCAAACACTTTTTGCTAATTTTCTATCTTCAAGAAAACAAACCTAGTGTGAACAACAGTTTGAATTATTGAACATGTCGGAATAAAACTTAAGATGTGCTTTTCGGACAATGCTATGAATTTAACATTGATCAAAAATCATTCCTAGCAGCAAACTTTTGTGTTAGGCTGGAAATGTAATGGTTATATAAAAGATAACTACGTGAGTTAACGCAGTCATAAAGCCTTAATGCGAATAACATAACTGATAAGTGGATGTGTATAAGACGAAGAGTTCGTATTACAAATTGCTTTATTGTTCTCGCATCATAACTTTGAACGGAATGATGAGGATTAGAAAAATTTAGCTTGAAGGAAATACGCGTAACATCTTCCCCTAGGATTTCATTTCCAATGATATATCAATATTCTCTAAATATTTTAAACATAAAACTTCAAACACATTAAAAACAATAAAATTTCTATGATCTAAAATCAATATAATATTTATTATACTGCTGTAAGTGCATACCTATTTGTACTTTTGTTTCTTCAGCTTTCAAATGTTGTGAAACTCCAAACTTCTTACTTTTCGTTTCATTGTTCGCTTTTGTTTCAAATCAGTGAGCATGTGACGGTGGACTTTTTGAAATCAGCGTGTGACCATTATTAGCGTAAAATATTAAAAACAAATACAATATACGTAAAAAAATTGTTTTATGCGAATGAGTTTATGTGTGTATACAAAAGTTGACTGAAGCAAAAAAGTCTTTTGTCACGATCAGTAAATCTACCGATCGCAAGTACATAGCTAAATAAGAAAAGCCAACTTTAACGATTGCATGCAAGAAGCTCTAACGCTGCATGGGGCATCGCCTGGTTTTTTATTAATGCGATGATATATATCGTGTGAAAACATACAATTATGGTTTCGTTGCTGTTGCATACAGATCTCTCTTTCCGTCATAGAGGCATGTTAAGTTAAGCTTAACAAACCATGTTTTACATAGGAACGTAGCCGATGAATGCAGCAAACATTACTTGCTGTTACTTTTGGACAATTAGACGTACAGAATAATTGCTGAGTTGCCCATTGTCCTCAGTTCATTTAAACTTTCTTTCGTTCCCTTCCGTAAAGCTTATAATAGATATGGCAAGTGTACGTTACCATTTGTAAATTATTATAAGGAAACAATAAAAATATTTCTGTTTCACTTGAAAAAATATCTTTCCGCGGCATAAATCAATATAAGTCATGTGATCCAAAGTCTTTTTATTCAGTTGACATTAAAGTACTTTTATGGCTTCACCAAGAAAGGTGCAGCGTATACCTCATTAAATTCTGAGTCGAGCTAATCCGTCTGTTAATCTACTGCTAGCATTTTCGTCGTGGAAATCTATGGTAGCAAAACATTTTTATATGCATGAAATAGTAATTGCGTGATGACCCTATTATCTAATACTCCCGCAATTTGAAGGGCAGCTTTCATGCACTTTTTTCTTCCATTGTCTTGTGATGTGAACAACTCTTCTATGCGCACCTTTGTTTACATAATATAGGCAATCGATTTTGATCGTGTTACTTATATGCAATTGGAAAAGTCATCAAAGATTGATTCATAGTGAATAAGTCTTAAAATGAATTAAATTTACTATAAACTTGACCCACTCCGAGTATCGAAAACTATCTCCTAGTAAAGAATAAAAAAATGTTGCCTATATTGTGACACAGTCTGATACACAGCTACCACTTAATCACACATTGTGGTAGTCATTTCAAGTCACTTCTTGGCTTCACTCATAAATTAGTTTCCATAAGACATAATTAAAGTTAAGATTGTAAGCTTATTCGTGTTGCTCAAGACTAACTTTGCTCTTTGCGCATTTATAATACATATGTGAAACGCATGTAGCATGTTCAGATAAATAGTCCAATTCTTCTATTAACTTTGTATCCAAGTTCTTCTCTTCTGATTGTCTCACGATTCCAATTTTACTTGTTCCGTTTACAAGACGGTCGAAATTAAACGCAGGCGAGTTGGTGATTAATCTGATGAATTTGGTTGACGGAGAAGTTACTAATATCGCAGTTTGTATATAATATAGGCTCAGATGGAAATAAAAAAAAAGTTTTTGAAAATGTTTCAGCAAATCTTCGAATTCATGAACTGTTTTTAGCCTTTTGTAGAAAAGTAAGATTATTTACAATTAAGTCCCGCGTTGCTACAGGGTTCCTTTCCCCTAACTCTTTCACAAAACAGTACATAAAAGCTTTCAGTAGCTGACTATTTCTTTTAAAATATTTTACACTAATATTATTTCTTTACAGAAAGGCCTAGTCTAAAGGCATAGTCTAAACGACTATGAGAGCAATAAATAAAATTACGAAAAAAATATTTCGCTTAGACAAACCAGAAATAAAGGAATATAAAAAAAGTACGTCCAAATCCACCTACTCTAGTTACAGGCAATAGGTGAAAGCGATGCGACTAGAGTTGCAACATATTTCGAACGACCCTTAAGACATTCAAGAAAGGGTGCCGGGAGTCTGTACTATACGAGCATAAGACAATTCGTTTATGTAGAAATAAAAAAACTAATCTGTATTTTTTGCCTTTAAGGATTAATTAAAAACAACTATTCTTCTTCGAAAGTTCTTCCTTGGCGGAAAAATCTCAAATAACCTTTCGACTCGTAAAATCAAATATAATCAGAATATGTGTAGTGATTTAAATTGTTGACGTTCTAAAACTTATGTATAACAGTTAGTGTCATTAAAGTTAATTTTAAATAAAGTTAATTTAATATAAAATCAACTTTATATATAATACGTTATTGTGTTCTAAAAAAACATAAAAGAGAAGAAATGTTTTGTAGTTTGTTACACATTTGGCTTACCTTTTATGGAATCCCTCTCTATCTCTCTCTCTCTCTCTCTCTCTCTCTCTCTCTCTCTCTCTCTCTCTGTCAAACACACTCCGTCTCTTTCTTTCTCTCTCTTTTTTTTCTCTTTAGCAGGAGTACTCAAAAAGTTTGCTATTTCAATAAAGGAAAAAAGACAATGGTTTAAAAATCAATTGCTCCATTACTGGGCTATTTGGTTTGAACCTCCCTTTTTCTGACGAGTGATATTTCAACAGCGGTGCTTAAAAACATCCTTTATTATTTCTCAAAGCTATAGTACATAGATTTTTGCAATTTAGCCACGCCGGTTACTTAAATATTCTTCTTCAATTTATTTGCCATGTCTATACCTTACGAATACCAAATACAAAATGTCTTTTTTGGCGGCAAGCAGTGATCCTTGCTTAATCATTGCAAAAATTGTTTTCTAGGTTATGCATATATTTGCCACGAAAACTGTCTTTTTTTAACCTACTTATATGAAATTACCAGATTGGCTTCATTTATTTATTTACAGTTTTATCAATGTGTTGCAAATGCAATGTGTGGCAAATATTTACAACACAAATTAATGCTATTCGCTTTTGAAGTAATTTGTAAGCAAAAGGTATGTATCGATGCTATAGTCTCTTATGATTTCCGAATCCGAGTCTTCTTTGCATTTTCGTTTGGAAAGAAGTTAATATTCACTATCCAATTTTTTAATTTCGAAAAGCATGACGCAAACTGAACTTGAAAACTAATTTTTATTGTTAACATGCAATTGTTAGCATGAACTAAAATCTCACATCTAAGTGGGACACGGGAACTTTTGATTCGAGAAATGTTCGAATCTCATTCAGAAGGAAAGTTACATTGTACTGTTGGCGTATTTGCAATGTATAAGTGGGACTTTTAGATAAGGTATATGCTCTCCGCTGCAGAATAAGTTTTATAATCGTAGAACCAGAAATGTCCTTACAAGCTACGCACTTATTTCCGCGATTAATTAAGAAAGAATAAGAAAATCAAAGCAGCTTACAATACATAAAATTAGTTATGGTAACTAGTCAGTACCTTGTCTTGCAGCAGAATGCAGTTATTTTACGTTATCAGCTCAATTATTGAATTTTAAATCTTTAACGGCACATATACGCGTAAGTAACTAATAAAAAGATTTATTATTAAAAGGCCACAAACCTTATTTCACCCTCGCTCTCTCTGCTTATGAAATTATATAAACGATTGGCCACCAATGAGAATATTCCATATGTATAGCTGTACTGCTCCCTCTTATACGTAGCTAAATTGGAACTTCATGTAGAGGTTGTCCTGCAGGAATATAACCAATACAAAGCGTTGTTTAAAAAATCTGTATCTATTTAAACAAACGAGTTAATTTAAATATTGCCAAGCACAAACGTTTGAACTAGTAGTAAGTTATTGAACTATTAAGACAGGCAATTGACATGAACGTAGTGCATAACTCCAACTCTATGTGCGAATGCCAAAAATTGAAATAACTTAGTGAAACAAAGAATTAGACACATTTTATAATGAAAAAAAAACATCAGCGAAACAATAACAATCACTGATTCATTGTTCACTTATTTTCATTTGTTAAAATCATCGCCGGATAATGCAATAACTACTCCATATTATTAACCATTAGTTTGCATTTTGATGGTGGTTTAGCCGCATTTGTTCCTGTTTATGTCCTTGGCTATGTCCGTTTATTGTTTGCGGTTCGTACGAAATAAAACCGACTCTTTCAATTTCTTCTTCGACGCAAAATTTAAAGGAAAAATTCAAATAACTCTGCAAAAATTCGCTCTTAAAAGCTATTTAGATCAGCGCCCAAACATGTTTTTTAAATCACAATGCTTTCATTTCACTGATATATCGCCCAGACTAATACTTTCTTTGTATATGCAATAAATTTGAGGCACATTAATTGTTCGCATTTTTCATTTATGATACAGATCGTAGGTGGTATATAAGACTTCGCAAATGTGCGCGTATCGCATAGAGATAGGGGTGCTCGATTAACGCTAAGGTTAAATCGGTTTAGCGATACCCAGCTATCTATATGCTGAAATTATTAAACGATTACCTCAAAGCTTTGCCTAAAAGAGTTTTATCTATTCAATATTACCAGAATTATAGAAATCATGTTAGTCATCAACCATCGAGACACAATTAGAAATATATCCATAACAGGAGAAAAACTTATGGAAAATTTTTCGAACTCAAAAAAAAAAACAATGGTAGATATTAACTATTCTGGTCCAACTCGATTGTGCTGTTTCCTTTTTTATTGCGATTTCAATTTGCATTTGCTTTTTATTCTTCCCTACTTACATAAACTCATTAAACATTTATCAACTTAAGAAAAGGTTTTCAAAAACAAATATTTAGAGCTGAGTCTTTTACTCTTCCAACGGACAGGAAAGTATGCGTTTACACTTCATAATTTAATTTTTCTTTAAAACAATGTAAACCAGATAAAAAATTTATGTGTTCTTTTGGCGCATATTAAGCCGCTTTGATACTGAATCTTCATCTGGTTCAGTTAAGTGATTTTATCCATTTCAACATGATTTATTTAATTTTTTCAATTCCTAGGCTACTGTGTGTGTTTTTAGCGACATATCACACATACTTAGAATTTTCCTACAGAAAATCGTTTAGCAAATTATGTGCATGTGTATCTAAAATATTATAAATATAATATGTAAAATGTAATATATAAAACATAATATATAATATAAAATGTGTAACATAAAATATATAATATACAATATGTAATATATAACATATAATGTATAATACAATATATAATATACATGACGGAAGATAAGTGTAGCTGAGGGATTATCACAGATCCCTGCAAGCTCACTCGTAATGTCCTTATGACGCGAGAGTACAAACTATATTTTAAAAACATTAGGTTCCAAGTTTTAGAATATTTTTTATACCTTTAACATATTATTTTAGTCGTTATTTAGCAGCTATATGTCAGTGACTTACTTTTTTTAAACTAGTATTGTTGTTTTTAAAATTCCGCTGATGCTGTTGTTATTGCTTCCTCTTTCTTTCTATATTTAAGGTAAGACATATCATATACAAATATTATATATATTCATATACATTGATATATGTATATATTTACCATGTGTGTGTATATAGTTTGTGTTATACTACATCCAACACCGAATCCTTTTGTAATATCCAGAAAGCCTAATAAAAGGTTTAACAGCGTCTACGCATATTTGACCAACGAGAAACTCTGAGTCGATGTAACGCGTCTGTTGGCCTAAGGACATAGCATTAGCGATCTTTTTTGTTTATGTGTATGTGCCCATTATAGTTTCGTATTCCAAGCGTAAGATCAGTTTGAAGGAGTTTATTTTAAGACCATTGTAACATCAGAAGGTAGAAAAATATATTTAATATCACGACAGAATTTAAGTTTCTTCAATTTGCTTACAAAATGTGTCTAATGCAAATATCGAATATAAGAAGGTTTTAGAAATTTTGTTAATTGTTATTGTCCACTAAGAACAATATGACAAAGAAAAGAAAAGCTAATTGTATTTTTTATATTTCCAATAAGTTCATAAAACCTTTTTCAATTTCTTCAAAAAATATTTCTGTTGACTATTACAAGAGCATACACCTTCTTGTGAAATTTAGTCTATCCACCATATGGTGAGTATTCGAGACTGCATATATTTCTCTCACTCTGCAAACTTTATGAACCTTAGTGGAAATGAGAAAAAAATATTATATTTTTTTAGTTTAGCTTGTTTCTTTCTAGCTTGGCATCTTTCTCGTGCACGAAGACATATGGTTAAATTTTAAATATATTCGTAAGTATTGCTATAGGTTAGTTGCTTGCAAGTGTTAAAGGGAGATGTTTATAGACATTTACATGCTGTTATTGCAAATGCGGACAACAAATATAAAAGTAGTGGTTGTTGCCTTAATCATTATAAGAATGGTGGTGATTGAAGCACCGCAGGAAAGTGTATGTGCGACAGAGACGTAAATAAGAGAAGAGTTGGCGAATGAGAGGTAGAAAAATGCTTTTGTGCGAATAAACGAATGAATGAACCACGAAGTCAACAACAGGCATAAAAGTTAGCAGCTTGCTGAACATTAAACGAATGGGATTTGCCCACTATCCGACAGCAAGTAAAAGCACATAGCTTGATAAAAACGTAGCAGTCACCAATAACAAGACGCATATCGGGGAAGTGGTGAAATATGTATTGGGTATTGTTTTTGTCTAACAAAACAGCGTTTCAGACTATAATTAACAATTGTATAGGAATGTTTGCGTTGTAATACAGGTCAGAAAATAGAAAAAATGCAAACAAAGACCAACCGACCGCTGAAGAACGAAGCCGATTGTCTCGGTGTAGTAGCAAAAAACGGTATCGCACCATATTTATAAACAAATCAATGTAGATGTCTGTCTAATGTTGTGTGGTTAACACTGACGGTTTTATTGATACTGTTCGTTGGTAAATAGTGCGGGACCGCCGTATTATATGAACACTTTCCTCTCGGATATTGTTTGTGAGGATAGCGTTTCGTCACATAAGGCTAAAATATTACTGCTTGCGAATTCTTTTGTAATGATAAGTAACAAAAATATATTAAGGAAATATTTATAATCAAGGGGATTGATAATTTGAAAATTGTGTGATTAACGGTTACAGTAGACGTACAATATGTGATTGTCTTAAATCACAATTCGCAGAAAACAAAGCAAACAAAAGATGCACAAACAAAAAAGGAAATATAAAGTACATAACAAATACGCCGCCGTCATTGCTAACGGACTAACCGTTTAAGCAACCTGCTGCGATTTTGCCACCTGTGGAGTCCTTTACTTTATTTTCATCAAACTATAACTGATCTCAAAGCAATTAAAAATTTGTTCAAGCTCGCTCTTTTTTCTCTCCGATAACACGCTTAAAACAATTAAACATCAAGCAACAACAAACGGTAAATAAAATATAAAAACATAAATACTAAGAAAATAAAAAGACAATAATATCATCGAAAATTAAAAAGAGGAAACGAAAAATAATAATATTCAAAAACACAGCGGGTGGATATCAAGTTTTTCGTCGTTTATTAGTGCTTATATAGCACCTGTTACCAAGGGTTACAAAAAGACGAATTCAAATGACTTGTATATACAGATTTAAATATGTTGAGCACAAGTTTTTTTGATTTAATCCGCTTCTTCTTCAGTTCCCAGTTTTCAGTGCTCTAAAACTTATCCCGCAAATATTTTTACTTAAGGGGGGAAACCACTGTAACAGCCTAAAAGAACGTTTCTTTTACAATTTTTTTTTTTTGGGGGGGAAGGCAAGGTAATAAGATAGTAATATTAAAGAAGGTCGTTAGACATATTTTTAAGCACAAAACAAAGCATTTTTGAAGAATATTAGGAAATTATGAATTAAGAAAAAGTCGCTTAATCTACATCTCCATAGCTAGTGAAATGTAGAGGAGCGGCTTTCAAAAATTTTGATTTTTGTGTGATTGGCTAGTATTTGAAACAAGTGTTTCGAAAATCCCACTCGTACTTCTCTTTAAAATATTATTTTGAAATATTGGAAAAAAATTTAAGTGAAAACTGTCGCAGTTATGCTGCGTGTCGCTTTGAACATTAAAAACCTTTAAAGTTTCGGTGTCCCGTATGCCAATATGTTAAAAACCTCAAATTTTTTGACTGTTTAAAATTTTCCTATCCCAATCGTCGTCTTTGTATATCATTTTTGACTTTAAAGCATTTAAAAGTATACACGTGCTTTACATTGTATTGGAATTAGTTAAGTTTCGTACATCATTGACTTCTATATATCATCTTACCATAGCAGGCTTTTATTTTAGCTAGTTGAAAAATTGCCGTCCATATCGGTGAGGTTCTACGAAGTCGTGAATTATACAATCTTGACGAGGAAACATTTGGTGAAATGGAATAATGACCTTCAAATAGTTTCAAAAGACTGCGCCTGTTTCCTCTACTTCTCTTCATTACATGCCATTCGGCTGGTCGCGACTCAGTGCACATAAAGGTTTGTGAAAAAAAAGGGCCAAATAGTAAAATGTGCCTAACGCTTATATAGACAGTTTACATAAATGGTACTAAAATCAATGGCCTTGAATATAAATAGTTTTATCACTAAAATATAATATTTTTAAGATTTAATTATCACTCTGTCCACTAAAAGTGTAAAAAATGCATGTAGAAAAACGAGAAGATTTATTGTTATATGGGTTTGTACGTATGGAAGTAATGGCTCTAAAGTATATAAAATTTTTTTCTTCAAAACAAAAAGAAAACACTTGACAGTGCTCGCAAAACCATTCTTTTTCACAAAAACCGCAATTTTTATTTACAACAACAAAACCAACATTCTTTGAAAATACAAACAGACAGACTTTTTATTTTGGCGAATACTGTTAATTTTATTTTATTTCTTCAGTTTCTATAGTGGGTTTGCAGAGTCGAGCAGAGTGGTAAACGGGAGCTTTAGGTCGTCGCTAGATGTAGTTGTGAACATGTCAATGCAAGTCGTTTGGATCAGAAAATACCCTATTTCGAAACCGGCCGACTCTAAATCCACCGCGTAAAACGAATAGTTGATAGTTGCAACGTGATTCGTTGTTAAAAAATCAGTCGCAAGTTACTGTCCCGTTTACTTTGATAAAAGCGTGAACAGAGCTCTCAAAGAAGTAAGTGTTAGGCTAAATGATGATGAATTGGTTGAATTACAATAAATTGATTGATTAGGAGGTCGTAGCACTCACGCGTGATATTTTGAAAAAGCCTGGCTACTTAAAAAAATCGCCCGTTAATATTGTTCCTTTACTTAGGAAATGAAACGTCTCTTCTTACAGTAATGTATGGTTTTTAGGTGTATACGTTTAATTAATGAATTTTCTGAAGAAAATTTTTGATCACTTTTTTTTATTAGCCTTCTAAGATAACTTTTTCGAGGCGTTTTTGCTTACGGATTTGATCGAGTTTATTGATTGGCTTAACCTGTTGCTATTATTTAAAAGTGGCTAGTCGAATAGTAGACTGGATCAATCATTTCATTTTCAAAACACCACGCAAATGTTTTTTCAGTAATAATTTAGCTTGCTCATAAGGTTTTTACTATTAGTCTTTTCTTATATATTGTATAGACTGAAGATATGGGCATCTTGTGGGATATTTATGTTAAGAACAGCATTCCAACGTTGAGTTGTTGTGATAAGAAATACGCAACCCCGGTCATTCTGTTATTATTACTCAGAACAGAATTCTGGTGATAGCTGCATAAGAGAGACCAAGATAAATTTGTTTTCTTACAATAATATAAATACGTAAGATATAAATGTACCCATATGTCAATATAGATATATACAATAGCAGACAAATAAGCCTTTTTATGTTTTGCATTTTATTTTGTATGAGGGTAAGCAGAGTAAGTGCAAAATATGTTATAATTCTTGTATATACTAATTTATTTTCCAATCCCAATATGTACACTATAAAAGGTTGCATGCTTATTTAAATGCTAATATTTGACTTGATTTTGAATAGTCGCCAAAGCTTCTACGGTTGAACGTATATATTTAAAATAATCCGTTCTGAGAACATTTTTTGGTTGTTTTAAGCATAATATAAGTTTAATATATGAAGAACACAACCATTGCGTTTAAATCAAGGCCTACTACTGCCTATTAAAGTTCGCTAGGATACTTCATTAGTGAACAAGAAACGATCCTTTTGCTTTAAAGATCCTAGCGTAATAAAGTTCTTTTGGGTTGACTTATGGATTTTTGTGTTATATAGAGTAGAAATTTGATGAATATTTGGTGGGGAGGAGTTTATGGATCATATATAACCTTCGAAGGCTATTACATCAATTGTAAACGTACATCCCCAAGTTTCTTGTCAAAGAAATTCTTTGAAAACAATGACTATCCAAAGCAATGTCTATATTTTAATCATAATAAAAAATATACGTGCACAGCAAGCAAATTTTGCGTATATGTCATATGGAATACGCTGTATAATTTATGAAGAAAATGTTTTTTCCTATTTCTTAAACTGTTACGTAAACAATTTTATTAAGAACAGTATAGTTTAAAACTAAAAAAAGAACAATATGTCCAACAAAAAAGTGTTTCCAACAAAATTACCTTTCTTTTAGGTAAATGAAAGTGGAACAGTGAAAGTGTTTTAATAAATAAAATAAAGCAAAAAAAAAAGTATATGCATCTTTAATTAATAAGAAAAACGGAAATTGGAATGTTTGCTTTACAGCCTGCTCCCACTATGGGTACCGTTGTCGCACCCTGGTCTGGGTCGATGATTGATCGATTGTCATCACTGGAAGATATGCCACCAAAAGGTAAAAATCTTCGCCTTTTCTTTTTATTTCATTTATTTTTTCATTTTATGTTAAATTACCTTGTGTTTCTGTTCTTATTTCTACCTTACGTGTTCGCTCACAAAAAAAAAATTGTTTTTTAAGGTAAGCTAGTAACGCCGACTTTAATCAATATGTAGTGCCCTTCTCGATTTGTCTTGCTGATTAGGTTTTACGAAGTTTTATACGATATTGATTTTGCGGGTGACAATGAAGTCTATTGTTGCTCTCTCTCTCTTTCTCTCTCTTTCTGTCTGTCCCTATCTCTCTCGCTCTCTCTTTCATTATTAATTGCTCTGATGTTCGTAATAACTGACAGATTTGTCTCCAGAGTTGACATATTATTATTTTCCCCCTGTGCAGACGGTATCTGCTTCCAAACTTTTAAAATTTTTATACGATTCACCGAATGACAGAAGTTTCCTGATTCTGTCCTTCCTTTTAAAATAAACAAAAGTATGCTCAAGAGACGTCGCCAAGTGTGTACGGGTTTGTTTAGAATGAAACTCGTAGGGGATGTACAAACTGTGCGTTTGACGTCTTCTTACATCTTATTATCCCAAGGTCAAAACATTGAAATACTGACTTGACTGAAACATGCAATTATAAAGTTTGGAAACGAGCGAGAAACTGTGCCCAACCAAAAAAGCAAAAAAAAAAAAAAAACCAAATATATACAAATCAATCGCAAAAATAAGTACCAAAAGAATTAAATATTGTTACATAAAAATTATTCGCAAATATATTGTATATATCATCAAAAACTTGCGATAAGCAAAATCTGTTTTGAATATTTACAGTTCAAGTTTAGATCTCTTAAAAATATGTTTTTGTTATTCGATCTAAAAAACATGTGTAGCAAAGAAAAGAAATCAACTCAGTGTAAGCATTTACCAATTAAAAGGATTCCGGTGACCATTTTCAAATGTTATAAAGATAATAGAGAGCTTAATAACTAGGCTTCGCCTGTATCAACACATTTCTAGCATCTCAGACAGGGATTGACTGCTTCACCTAGTGGTTTAAAATATATTCTATCGGGACTAATGGGGGCTAGTGTCACTACAATTTATACGCACGTCCTGTTTTTTGTAAATTATGAATGAATCCTTTTTGCTTTGGCTAGTTAATTTTGCTTCAAGGTAATTTAATGACGATATGTGCTTAACGCTATTGTTTGGTTTTTCTGATGTTAGCAACTTCCGACTTTAACTTTCCGTATCCCAACGCTGCTACAAATGAAATTTATGCTAGTATCTAAAAGCGTCAGTACAGAACAAAGAGAGACGATGTCTTTCAGAAATGAACCAATTTTGTAATTTTTAAAAAGTTTTTGAGCTCATGTTACAAGTAAATAATGTTTACAAATTTCAATCTTACAATTTCTGGTAAAATATTTTGAAAGAATGCATCAAGACTGCTAGCTTTTGAAGCTTATGCAATCCTTCTTCGAAAATTAAAGTCCACTTTTGGTTAGACTTCGCAGAAAATTTTGTACTTAATGTCTCTTGTCGTTTTGAATTTAATAAAGGTTGTGGATTGTGCTTACATTTCGCGTTCGTTTCAACCCTGAAATTGCATACATATTTTTTAAAAAACATATTCATTCGTTATAGGAATGGCAAATGGTTTTTAGGAGAAAGTGCACAATCTGCTGCAGTAAACAACTGGCAGGCATTGAGTACTGAATTTTAGATTCGCTTAGCGTCCTATGACTTATAAAAACTACATCCACTTTAAGTGATATATACATCACCGTACACATAAAAAGTAATTCTCACTGAACTTCTGCTAATTTTGTGACTCGTCTTGGATTCTTTGTTGACTATATTCATTACAAAGTAGGCAGCAGTTTAAACTTTGACGCAAAAGTTTGCCGGATTATCGGAAATCCATTAATTTCGCCTGAATCGTAGATATGATATCTTTTGGAAAAATAAGAAACAGAATCGACTTATACGCAATGCCGCACTGTTTCCTTTCTTTATTCAAGATCAAAGAGCTCCTTTCAATTAAAAAAAAAAACATTTTTTAAAATTTTTTTTTATGAATTCTTCTATCTTTACAAAGCTCATGTGGAAATTTATTTTCAAGTGAATCCACATACTTTGCATTAGCTAAAATAGTAGAAATGCGAAACGCTATATTAAAAGTCCACGTAATAAGGTCACTATAAAAAGTGTTATTATTAGTATTCAAAAACACAACGTAAGTTGAACGATAAATATATGAACATTTCGTACAAATCCATCAACAGGGAATCCTTTGTTCATTGACGGCAATAGACATTTGCAGTGACAGTTTCGTTCGGTTTTAGCAACTTCTAATACCCTTGCTGATCCCACCGTATGCACTGCAAAACTTTATGGCCAGGAACATTCCGCTTCGGTGACGATGTGGATGGCTTTCCTGTACTAATCAATGACTTTTTGCGATTGGGATTGTCGCAGTAGACTCACTTTTCATCGCTAGTTACAACATGCTACAGGAAACTATTTTTTTTTATATATTTTTATTTTATTTTTATTTATATTTTTTTTTTAAATGAAACCCTGATGTTGAATGGTACGAAATGACATTTTCAGTCAATTCGTATGGCAGTCATTTTCCCTACTTTTGGATCTTTCGCATCGCATTCAAATGTTTAAAACCAATTGATTCATCAACCGCTAAGCTATTCGAAAATTTTTTGGGAGTTAACGCTGGGATTCCATTCAATAAGTTTTGCAATTCATTGTCATCGAAATTTTTTGATCCTCCAGACTGTTCTTTGTCATTGACATTAAAGTCGCCACTTTTAAACCGTTGAAATCAAAACTGACAAAAGTGTTTGATGAGCTTCGGGGGCAGATTTACTCAAGTGAAACAAAACAAGTAATGAATGTCGAAAATGCAAACTCGCTCGTTTTATGAATGACGAATAACTTAGTGATGAATGAATGATGAATAGTTCAACAATATTAAATGTGAAAGAGCGACTTTATGTAGAGAAAGGTCAAGGTCATCGAATTTAACGATGTATGCATTGATATTTCGCATTAATTTATCATTTTCACCAATGGCTGATCGAAATACATGCAAAAAACCTATTACTATAGTCACAAAAATTCGAGAAAATAGACAACCCAAACATAAAAATTATTCCCTTAACGAACGATAATGTGATAATTTAATGAATAAAAAAATCTCAACCAAGCGAAGAGAATATCGAAAGGTGTTGGTAATGAAAACAAACAGCCTCTCAAATTTAGTCACTGTATGGCCTGTATGTAAATTTGCACGGATTGTATCGTCAAATAACATAGCTAAATCAGATAAACATGGTGCATTGCCCGAGCGAAGACCGATGATGCCGTAAGTGTAGGAAGAGGATCTCTTTTCAGAAACGCTAGTTTATTGCATTTATTCCAATTTATCGATACCTTAGTTGGACTAATGTCAAATTGATGACACTAGAATTAGTTGAATGAGCGATTATTTGAAGCGATAAATTTTACTGCACAGATACTTACACCAAATTACTTATGTTCAGTATCGCGTTAATCAAAGTTTTTGTTTGTGTTTTATTTCACTATTTTTACTCCTCTTCATATGCCAAAAGTAATGAGATATTATAAAGAAAAAACGTCAGGAAGCGATTACGAAGGATTAGTGAATTGTTTAATAATTTAAAAGACTTCTCTTTATTTCAAATTTGTTTGTTCTATTTTTACTTGTAGACAATGTCATATCCATGAAAAATATACCGTGTTTGGGCGTTACTGGTAGTGGCAGTGACGTTGGCGCGGAGGGCATTACGACAGGAAAAGCTGCTACTGCGGTTCTGGATCCAACTACCGCGGAAGCAACAGCAACGCCTCACGCCTCAACCTATTTTGCGTCCACCTACTACCATTTAAACGACGATGAATGTATGTTAAAAGAGAAAATTAATCTGTACTTAAAATACACCTTTAAAAATAGTATACCTCCCTTTTCTCAAAGCCACACATACATGAAGAAAAAAATGTATATATAAGAATATATATGTATATGTACATATATGTATATGTACGTGCGTGTGCGTGCACATTAAATGTAAAAACCAATATATATAGTAACATAATAGCCATGTCTATTGCGTCCATTCCGCTGCATGCATGCAGCCTTCATTTCATGGGCACGAGTAAAATGGTTTCGCGTAACCATCATATTAAGTGTTCATTTTGTCACGTAACGTGGCGTTATGTATTCCGTTATATTGTTCTATCTCTGCTCATGCATAAAAACAGATTCTTTCTCTACATTTAACTATGTCACAGGATACAAAGCAATGATAAAGTGGTTCACTAACTGAAACAAGCTAAGCTATACAGCAAAAACAGTCCCCAAACGAAAATCTTTGAGCATACCACATGTAGCACATCTACGTGAAAAAATTGGAGGTAAACTACAATATTAGTTAAAAGTTTACTGTTTCTTTTTTATTACTCTTTCAGTATTTCGTGCTGCACTTCGTACCGCTTGCTATTGATCGACATCTTCGACTCAAAGTTTCGGCAATTTTCCAACCGTGTTTTCAATTCCTGTTTTCAACGGGTTTCCAAAAATTTTTGTTCAGATCAAAATCAGACATTGTGCTCCAAAATGAATACTTTCTTGCGAAATTCAATATATTGTAAGCCTTCAACGACATTTAGGAATTTCGGTCGTTATTGTATGAAAAAATTCAAAGAAATTTTGGATTATTGGAATATATTCATTTTGACCTCTATTCTTTTAGTGGGAGGTTGTTGACCATAAAACAAATGTATCCATACCATCATTTTACCTTCCACAATTTTAGCTAGTTACTGAGCGTACTTTACATGAGCTTCTTGTCGTTACGCAAATGTTCTGTTATCTATTTTAACACTATTTGTTTTTCCTCGTAGATGCGCAAAACTTTTTTCCCGAAACTTAGTAATTCGTTTCTATTGTGCACTCTCAAAAAGGTACATTCCATTTGCGCGCCTTTTTATCTACCTAATAATCTACTTAGCATACGTAGAGCAAGATCCTCATCATTTTCGTCAGCGATTTCTCTAGCAGTTTTAATGGTTGCCGTTTGCTTATCTGTACAGTGGCATTGCCAAATGAAGCTACAGTTTTGCTTGGTTTCGATTTGCCAGTTTTTTTATTACATAATAAATGTTATTCTCCCTCATTCATTTAATTGCATTATAAACTATCTTCGTGGAAATCCTTCATAAGATGCAACTCATACCGGTTTTTGTTTTTTTTGGATGAAATCAAATATTTACACGAATATTTCCTTTATAGCAAAGCCGAACAGTTATATGACTAAGTATTGGACAAGTGTACAAACAAATCCAGAAAACTTTTCCACTCATTTCAAGAGTTTAGATGTGGTCCTCTAATGTTGATTTTTCTCTTCTTGAAATCTACAATTAATGTAGTTTTTTTAGACAAGTTTTCTTTTTACAAGAACCTTATTTATGAGACATTTTAGAAATATATATTATAAAATGTTTTTACGAAATTTGCGAAAAACCCAATATAGCTTAAATATTCTCCTGAGAAGAGCAAGATATTTCAGAAGTCAAAAAATTCTAATTAGCAATTAAAACCTATTCTAGGTGTTTAATATACTAGGACTTCTTGTTTTTAATGCAATTAGAAATTTTAACTAGAAGTTTACTCAATACATTGTCTCTCTAACGTCTTTCGTGCAATCTGCTTTCATATGTTTATAACATAGTCGTTATAATTATTTATATCAAATTATAAAGCGTTATATGCTGTAGAAAATAAAATAAAAAGCTTTTGAAACTTTAGTAATTAAGAGAAAAGATATGTTTAATATGATTCAAGAAATCAGATTCACGAACGAATTATTTTGTATTATTCTATAAACTCGAATCACTAGGATCACTAAAACAACTATTGTTATTATATAAGTGGGAAAGTTAGAAAGAGTGTTTACTCTATGAAAGCTGAAATTAGATGCATAAATTTCCGATTGCTACAGAATCTCGAGGGAAATTATGCGAATTTTAAGTGTTTTGACATAAGTTCATTAACACTACCTACATACTACCGAACCGCCAAAATTTTGTATATACATACCTACCTCTAAAATTGCGTTAATTTGCCAGCGTTTTTTGTGGGATTGCTGCAATGGCCAAAATGGACATTTTGGCATATGTGTTGCATATCATCGATTAAGAAGATAAAGTTCAAAAATGAATATTACATGAATACGGATAAACGAAAAAGCAAGCAACATCAAAGAAAAATGCCGAATGCCTGCCTTGATGTATAACTTACAGAAATGTGGCGATATTTGCGAAAATCTGTAATGTTTCAAGACCGTCTGTTTGCTCGATCTAAACATAGCCTCGATCGGTATTCTAATATAGTCACACTTAATGTAATAACACCGTTGTTCATTTTGCTACAAGTGTGAGTTGCTTTATGTGTTTTGCATACTAGAATTTACTAATTTTTGCATTTTGGGTGTCGGAAAACGATATCTCTGTTATTTATTGACTAGAATTTTGTCAATTGGAATAAAACTTGTTTTCTGCTTATATATTTACTGACCGTTTTCGGGTATAAAATCCACACGTGAATTGCTGGCACGTGACCAAGCCATTTGATCAAGAATACTTACTTCATACTTTGATTGTGAACGAACGCAGTTTCAATTGCGATGTTACTTGACTATAAAGAATTGTGGAATTTACATCAGTGTGAATTTCTCCACTTTCAGTTTTGTCATTACTTGGTGATTAAATTTCATCTTTGAAGCTAGTAAGTTCATTTTCATGCGCAGTTAAATTTGTGTTTGAATTATCATCATTCAACTAATGTCTCAACTGGACTCATGTGCATTTAGTATTTTTTTTCTTTAATTTCTCTGCTTAGTATATATCAATTCGATTCATTTTATCACGTTAAAGATATGATTTACTTTCATGGATTAGGCGATTGGTGCTTGCTCAAAAAGTTGGTGAGCTCCTTAGGGACTTTAGAAAACTATTTACCTAGTTGCTGGTGGTTAGGAAACAATAGTTCTTAGATTAATTTCGTAATCATAGTAAACAAACTTTGCGAACGAAAACGTAAACTGTAATATAAACTTTAATTCGAAACTCAGCTGGTAAAGATATTAATCATAATAAGCTAAAAAGAATAATAGTGATAGTATTAAGAGTAATTCAATAAACTTAAAATGAGACACACATATAGAGTCAGCTATTTAACTGCCAACAGTACGCGTATTAGTAAACCGATTGGGGACATTATTCGACCGAGCATGAAGGTAGTACAGGTTAATATCTATTTATCTATATATCTAATATTATAGCGCAACATGAGATAGAACTTTTGCAAATCACTTCAATTTGTCTTTTTGGGCAAAGTAGGAAAAAGGCGTGAATAGAAAAATATTCGATCATAGGTATTTAAAAGCCTTTTGGTATAAATAAAAGTCATGAACAAATTATCAAACATTTCATGACGTTTAGGCGTCTTTTTCCAAAAGTTGAAATGAGTCAAACGCATATCTAAACTAAAATTTATGAATAAAAAGTTCTGAATGAATGAAATAACTGACGATACTTGGAGAAATATGCTACAGAGGTATTGTCGAGTAATTCGTAACGTTTTTGCAAGGAATAGCCCTTGATTGCTATAAAGTCAGGTTTATGTGGCCAAATTTTCTTCATTTAATTTTCTTTTACTTTGTTTTTCTTTTTTTGGTTTCCAAGCATAAATTTTTGAACTAATTTTATTTTATGTTAAATGTTGTGTACCTTTTGTTATCACCATTTCCTATCGTGATGTTTCGCAGGCAATTTTTTACATATTTTTATTACAAGGAAAGAGTGTTGCGGCATTAAGTTAAATTTGAGGTGATGAAAAAGATAGAGAAGAATATGATTTCACGGCATCAAGGCCGAGTTGCGATATATTTAAGAACAACAGAGTTTATAGATATATTAAGCATTTAAATAGGCTTGTTAAATGAGATGCACTTCGCAATGGCGAAGTCAATGGTTAGTCGATATATAAATTCGTTGCAACTAGAGAAGGGTCTTGAATAATTAAAGTGGTTTTTTGTTGCTATACAAGCAATGTGATCCACGCATTGCTTTTTGAATTGCAGTGTAAGCTTGTTTCAAAAGCGAAATTTTATAGCTTTTACACTTAATTTCATTGCTGTTGCCTCGTTAAGGCTGTCCTTATTTCGCTATTCACCATCCTTGTCATAAAACAACGTTCGATTGTCTCTCTCCTACTCCAACAAGCTTACAGACGTAAATACCGAAAATTTGTTTTTGGGACAAAACTCTTATATACTTATATGCTGTATATGTTTAAATAACTGCCATGCGGTTTCACTGAAGTATTATTTATTGTTTTATATTGTAAACCTAAAGGTGCTAGAAATTTTTTCTCGTAACTTCCCGAAACTCACAAGCACATTTTGTTCTTCACTTAGATTTTTAAATGATCTGTGTGATTACTTGTCAGGCATAAAACGCCTGTTTTGAATTATCACATTGCTCATTTCTGTAGAAGATCAAATCCATATTATTGAAGATAATGGCATCCTTTCAAAGAACTTGGTATAACTGCGAAGATCCTTATAATTCTGATATACAAGTTTAAAAATTCTTGCACAAGAATTTCATATATTTTAAATGCGATCGTCATGCTTGCATGTATATACACGCAATTGTGCCATAGAAAATGCTAGATATCTTGCTTGTTAACAATATAAAGCGGATAATAGTTAAAATGACTTTTACAAATGTTTTCCTTGACTTCCCTTTATATTTTAGTTTGTACGCATATAACTAATAATGACATCACTTAACAGAGTAAGAATGACAATAGAAATAATGCCAACCGTTGTCACAATGCATAAATGTCAGTTATTGTTAATGGTGCTACTTCATTGTCATCATTATTGTCGTCATCGTTATTTTGATAAAATTTATGTGATCAGTTGAGTGGTCTGAACAATAGAAATAACCCGGAGATTTTAAAAACAAACTGTAAAAATAGTTAAAGAGATATGGAAAGAGAGAAAGAGAGAAAGAGCGAGACACTTATGGGAGGATTAAAAACACGTGTAATATATTTAATGCGAAATGACCCCAAACATTACTATCAATTTCATATTATTGGAAATTTGTAGACAAATAAATCGAATTGGTGACACGACAGTAAAATATATATATGAAAAGGAATTTTTAAAATGTTGGAAGACTTTATCCTCTTTACACGTCACAAACAGAAAGTTATCTTTTCGAGCCGGGGAAATAATCTCTCAGTAAATGTGGCAACGAATAGGGCCATTTATATCTTTTACGTAGCGTGACAAATCGAAATATGAAAACGAAAGTTTGCAGACAATTTTCAAATTACCATGGCCCTGGAAATTGATGTTTTGACTTCGAATTTTATTTACATTTAGATTCAATATTTCTTACCACTTCTTTATAACGTTACCATGTATTGTATATCTAGCAATGTATCTACAATTTTTTTGTAATCATGTTAATGTTTTATTTGCACGGGAGTTGTGTTTAGGGTCAACGAAGCAGTGAGCTCGCAACAAATTTAGTCTTTTCTGATCATTGTTAACGTGCTTTAAGACATTTCAAAAATCATGGGCGATGTTATTACTATTAACAAAAATTGTTTTTGCCGTTATATATAATATAAACATGATTTTATTTTTATCTATATTTGCATTTCTTACGTTTGTTCAATTTTTGCAATCATGTTTTAGCGCCGTTCAATTATTAATCATCTTCGGAAAGACGCAAGCAAGTATGAAGGCAGCTCACCTTTGCGCTTAGACATAACCGTAGGCGAGGAACAATGACCCGAAATATTAGTCTTACAAAATTTTTATCGGGACAACGTAGATGGCATGTGAGTTTCATCTTTGAGGCACGGTACTTTAAACTCTGGCCTCATTTCAATACCATCTTTCATATATTCTTGATACCTGCCTGTCTACTTGTTTCTTTTCTGTTTTTCTGTTTCCGTAAGATCGGTGCTAATCGATACATTTAGATTCTAAAAATTTCATTAAAACTTTTTATTGCGCTAAAGCTTACACCATTAGCTATAAGTGGATTGCAACACAATAACTCAAAATATTTTCTTATTGTCAATGATGTAAGGAAATTTTATTCGCCTTAAGACGAATCTCTACCCGACATAATTTTAAGCATATAAGTTGTCTAATCGCTGCATCAGTTTTACCTTATTATCTATTTTAAGCCGTAAGCTAAGTTCTTTTTTTGTAGTATATATGTGCTAACACCTGATTTCGATCAGATACGCCAATTTTCTTACTTAACCTGCTTCCATGCATTTAGAAAATAGAAGCCAAGTGCCCGCTTTGATTTCTATTTTGAGATTTACATTTAAAAATGTAGACGTAAAATGTACATGAGGCGCTTTCTCAAGCCGACAATAAAATCGATAAGTGAATTGAGCAAAAAGCTTCATGGTTGATTTAAGATAAATAACATAGTAAACATTATTTAACGTATTTGTAACGGTAACTCTATGAATTTTAAAAGGGACAAGCGCAGCTGGCGACAATGCAAATCATCACTATAAACCATCTAGGTAGCCTACTTAACGAATCAGCTGATACCACTATAATTGCACACACCTCTTTACAATCAGTTACACAGTAAAAAACTTTTTGAAATGTTTTATGCTGAAAACGTTGATAACGGAAATAATTATCCACGGGAAAGAGCAAATTTTATGAATTTATCTTTAATTACGATTTTAGATTGGTGTTTCTAGTACTGAGTTCACATTGCGCGTTAATAAATTTTCAAAGTCGAACACAGTCTAAGTTTCTACACAGTGAAGTGATGATGGATCAACTGGAAAATGCTAAAGTGAAAAATCGTGTAGGCAAACATAAAAAGAATACATACATGCACCATAACTATTCCATTGCCTTGTCTGCGAATACTAAGATGCTTTTACCGCGCGCATTCCTGAACCCCTTGTATTTAATCCTAGTGCCGTTAAGTTTGAATAGTTTACACCTAGTTTGCATAATATATTTCATAATCAAGTGTACTTCTGTTACACAATATTTTACTTGACTTTTTGTTACATTAGAATATTAATAACCCATCACTTAATAATATCCTTGAAAATACCTTAAACTCTTTGCAAAAGTAGTTCGGATGTTCGAATAATACTTTTTAAAAGTTAGAAGAAAGCAATATTGTTATTATGATTTATCAGAAAACGTTTATTCCTCCATTATATGGTTACACATTTCGATATATTTTTATTTAATCTCTGTGCAAAATTTTAATGGAAATTTCATTTAAATATCAATATGGGAAATTTGTATTACATCCTTAAGGAGCAGTAGAATATACTGACGTAAAACTAAAAAATAAAGTAAGAAACACATTCAAATATTAAGCACCGTAAATGTGATGAAAAAAAACAAAAAAGCGAAGAGAAGAATTTCTGCTGAGAGTGGCTAGTTGTAAACAATAATGGATTCTTAAGTAATTACAACACAGCAGCGGGTAGTTTTGTGTAATACGGTTTTTATTTACAAACGTCCCAGATCACAGCACTTAGTGTCGTGTGTTAAATAAAAAAAATTGGCATGTGTTACAGTCCGTTCGATCATTTCTCTCCAGAGTGACGAACATAAGTTATTGCAATAGAAAATTTTTCTTTTCTAAATGCCCCTCTTTCTGGTCCTTTGTTCTTCTATCCGTCTATTCGTTACAAAAAAAAAATTGTGTGCAATTTGTAAATTTCTATTGTGTTAACAATTGGATTTTCTTCATATATGTGGAAATATGCAAGCACGAACAGCAGGCGATTGGTTTGCGTTTTTGTCTAAATTTTTGCGAAAAATTCGCATACTTTTCATTAAAATTGTAATTATATAATCACTCACAACTCTAAGTAAATGCAAACTAAGGTAGTCAAGCATGTGTTTGCTTTAATTCACATATATATGCAAATATGAACTAATACATTTATCTTTGTTTGGTATTTTATTGTTTAATTTGGTAGTGCTTCGTTTGGTTGACAAATTGTTAATATAAATCTTTCGAAAATCCTTATCTTTCATTTCTCTTTCTTAATTCTGTGTTTATACCTTTGCGCAAGCATTGTGTATGATGGCCTCCTGCCGCAGATGCGTAATTGTAACCTTCCTGTTGAGCCAATTGCGGCCACGTTATTTACGTTATTATAAAGATCCGATTCCAAATCGGATTCCAAAATAATTTCCTCTGAAAGACAAATATTATATATACAAATAATATACTTAAGAATATATATATATATATATATATATATATATAAATAAATATATATATTTATATATATATAAATATATATAGTGTATATATATGTACATATACATACATACATATATATATACATAAATTTATATATATATATACTTATACATATACTTATACATATACTTATACTTATATATGTGCGAAACGAAATACAGCGTAATGGCTGAGAATCAACAATGGCTTGGTCTTGGTCAGTGTAATGTCAGTGTTTCTGCTTAATCGGGTAAATTGAAGCTTGCCCCAAAGGTAATAGGTCTGTAATGTTGGTTATAAGCAACCGTGCTCTACATTTTAATAAACCGGCAAAAGACATATTAAGTAACTGATTGACTTAGTTATCAACGCCTTCGTTCCTTTTAGGCAATACAGATAACGGGCAACATTGGTTCCGATTTTATTGAGCCTTTGTTTGGATGCGTAGCTCTAATGCTTTTACAACTCGTCTCCATAATGAAGCCTTGCGATTAGATGCGTTTTGCCAAACAAAGTCCGATTGTTCGAGCGAATAAACTAGTGTGTGAGCCACATGACTAAATATTTTATATACTTTGCTTATTGTTTTCTTAATATGGTTAGCTCAAGTTAAAATTCTGCTGAAGATTATTTCTACTTCTTTAACCGTGTCTGCTGTTTCCCAACATCAGGCCCATCTAACTTGACAACAATGTTTGTTAGACTATTAATTTTAGTATATCCTGCAACGCTTTGAAGATCATTGTTTATTTTTTAGAACTGGTCTCAATACTATTCAACGGGCAGTTGAAATCTAGCTGTAGATGCTACTAGGTTAAACAGTTTGGGAGGATGACAATAATAACGCTCCCTGTTGTGCTTGTCGCTTTTCTTACAAAGCCATACGAGAAAGCATCATTGACACTCATTTTTAAAATATGTAATAGTATAAAGTTACCCGAGAAGGCGATAAAACTGAATAATGTCTGTATTTTAATTTATAGTATAAACGGGACAAGCGAGTCGAATGGTTAGTTATGATCTAACAGCACCAAAAATAATGTCTTATTTTGGTCCACTTTGAACGAGGTATCCAGCGACCTGATTATATAATTAATAATCATTCGATGGATTCAGATAGAAAATGTAAAACAGCAACTGATTCCCATTAACTTAAGCTAATTTTTAACAAGCAAGGAAATGGCAAGCTAATTTTATTAAAGATGTGACATGGTTAAGAATTTTTGGGTGCATTATCTTTAGAAATTCAGGATCAATGGCTTCGCAGCCCATGGCATGTAATTTTAATGGTAATATAACGTCGAACACATCCAGTTCATCAACACGTGGGGAGGTGAATGCCTCTTGGGAATGTTTAGGGAGTTTTACAAGGCGGTAAGATAGAAATGAAATTTAGAGCCGAGAAGATTAATCTTAAAATTATCATAGAAGCCGTGGCTTCGAAACTGCCTCTAAACTTTCTACACCATTGCTTCTAACTGTGATTAAGTTAATATGACAATTGAACCAAATGTTGAGAAGATGTTATATGAGCGATTGAGCAGGTGTGCATCAATTGCAAAGTGTGCAATCTACATTAGCTGCAGTTTCTAATTGGTCTATTGTACTTGATATTTTTGAAATGGCTAGCGCGTATAGATCTTTCGGAGATAAGCAACTGAAAACTGTATGCCATGAACATCGGATCTTGTTCAGAAACATTAGATAAACCTAACTATTCATCCAGCACATTGGCTGTTAACCAGAAATAGGTCAACCACAGCAGCAAAATTGACAGAGTAATGCGTCGGCGTTATAGAATTAATAAACTTCACCCCGTACAATCCCAACGCATCTGTAAGCCTATTCTCAGTTATGTCAATATTGCTATTTAGACTATCAAAACCGCTTTTTAAATCAATAAATATGTACTCAATTAGCCTACCATAAGTTTAATATAAATGATAATACCAGTGCCAGGACGCAAACAAAAAACATTCTCTGATTGAATAAACCATCAAGATAACCACGAAGAAACCAAGTTTCAGAAGTACAAATATAGTGTAACATACGGTTTTGAAAAACATATCAGAAATCGTCGATCTTGTCCCGCAGTTTTCAAGCATTTACATAGAAAATGAGCAAATTATTTTTTTTATTTGGCAAGAATCCTGGACACAGGCCGAAGTTTCCGCACCATTCACGCTACTCGCTATCATAGATATCATGTATAAATTCTTTACCGCTACAATACTTAATAAAGAGACTGTGTTTACAGATATTATTATATTAACTAATAGGAAGAATGAGGATAAACAATACAGTAATAATTTTTAAATAATTTTCGGTGAATTATACAGGCATATATATGACTGTGCGTAAAATTACTGTTAGCAGGCAAAAATAGTAGTCTAACAGATCAGCCCATTAGTTTTCGCGATGACATATAGATGTCGTAACTAGGAACGAATTCATATCCTTTCTTCATAGTACCAACTTTTAGACAAAACGTGTCAAAATTTCATGACATTCCGACAATTAGAGTTGTTGCTATCCACTCGGGTGACTGCTGATTTGTCTCTGGGTAGTAGTTAAATAATCCATGTTTTATCCATTGTTACGTAACGCATAAAAAAACTGTTTTTATATCGTCTAAATCGTGCTCAACAGCACTTTAAATCACGAACACATTGTTCTCAAAAGTGAGTCAACGCCAGATTCTCTTGGGATAGACAATAGTTCATGTCAACGGTGGATGAGTTGCCTTTTGATATCTTTAGGATGCCAGCTATCTCAGGCGACTTCACTTTTTGTTCTTCCTAAATAATTTTATGAAAATTATCTTTTCTGGAGCAACTGCCGAATTCGGACGACGACCATGTTCAGTGTTATCGAAGTCCATAGGGCTTGTTTAAAATCAGTAATTAAATTGTTGGTTTCGACGGGGAAGTGTTGCCATAACACTTTTTAAACCATGCGCTATGGTCCAACCCAACGCTTTATTGGCCAAAAGCAAATTTTTGGACATTCCTTTATTTTACTTTTATTATTGAAATCTGATAGCGGATACCTCAAAACAACAAAAAAAAAACGTTTTTGTTACAATGTACAGTTATACAATAAGTCGTCGAATTTGAAATTATATGATGCATTTGTAGCCACAATTGCGTTTGTCCTTTTATAGTATTTTTTTCAATTGTTTGATCAAGCTGAAAAGAAAATCCACGAAAAAAAGTTGATTACATCACGAAAGGTGATAGGAACTATATCAATTTTATAATACAAAATAGGCAAAATGCGAACGATATAAAATGTAAACTGATTTTTCGCAGAGCCCTTTTAAATATTTCGAATTTGTTTTATATGATAAGTTTCCTAAGCTTGAAAAATATTGTTTAAGATTGTTAAGCACGTAATCAAAAACCATAATTAGTTTGAAGACTTTAGTTTTTGAATATGTTGTGTACAAAATTGACCATTTATTGATGATGAATTGAATTTAAATTGAAGAAGACCTTAATAAACGTTTATTATTTGCGTAAAGATGTATATAATATTCAAAATTCCAAATTTAAATGTTTATTTTCTTAATTTTCTTTCTTTCAAAAAATATACCACAAACCTAAATTTTACTCAAAAAAACAATGTTATTTTAATTTTTAATACTTTTGGCCAAAAAAGTGGTATATAGAACCATGATGTAGTAGTGAATTTGAACAGCATTTATTCCTGTCCTTCTTTGATCAACGCGTGAAATTTTTTCTTCGTTTCTTTTGAAAATTACAAAACAGAGGTCACTAAACCCGCAACATGGAAATTGATGGTCAGAATGTCATTAAATATTGGCATATCCCGTTTGAAAGTTAGTACAATACAAAAATAATATAGATCTTTGGCCAGTGTTGCCACATATGTGTCACACCGGAGACTTATTGAGTGATGTGTTGTATAGAATAAACATTATAATTATTTTTCTTGCTTCTTCTATTATTTTCCATTCGTGTATTGATCTTGATATTTGTGTAGTTGTTATTAGTGCTTGCATTGTTTTTTCTATAGTTGATGTTTCTTCTATTATTGACGATGACAAAGTTGTTTGTCCTCATCATTGCTATGTTTTTCCTTATGCTTGATGTTGTTATCATAGCTGTTGTTGATGTTGTTATTATGGTTGCGGCAATTGTGGCTGCTTCTTTTTTTCTTATTATTCTTGCCGTCGAAATAGCTGAATGTGAAACTGGTTTAAGTTTGAGCATTATTCAAATGAATGACATCATCCTTATCGAGTTTCTTGATATGGACAATTGCATGCTTAGCAAATGCCGTTCCCGTCTTATTCTGTTTGCGCAATTTGCAGACTTTGAGAAAAATATGGTAATTAAAGATTTATGTAAAATTTGGCATCACTGCCCGCGAATCCAATATGCTTTAATCGCAGTTGTCATGGCGTCTATGCCAAAAATAAACGTTCCATGTCTCTAGTACAGCTGCAAGTACTGTAGGAAGCATTTTGCTTTTGTGCAACCGAATGAAGAAAAGACGTAATGTTTGAACACTGATCAGATGATATATTTATAAATTAATTTTTATACAAGCATTTATGGACAAAACTCCCTCGTTGAATATCAAAGGAATTAAAACCACATCAGATCAATCATCTAGGGTAGATATTTATGTATTGTGTTGATAATTCAGCTGAAAGCCTTCGTTTCAGAGCGATCTGGTGACAAGTAAGCTCCTTAGATATTAACATAACTCTTACAGATTCCATGTTTAGCCATGTTTAAATTTCTCCTCTCCCTTTAGTTTTCGTTCTTTTGTAGAATACAATCTTTAGAAGACTATTCGTTATGTTATTGTACATGTGATGCTATTGCGTTTAGCTCTTGTTTTTGTGGCATGAAATCCAATCAAGCATATAATATGCTGTGGCACTCTTCAAAGAATGTCAGTATTGTTTAACATGAATGACAGTTTTTTTTTTGTTTCTTGGATGGTTGCCTAACAATTTCATGCCTTAAAGAGACACATAGTTAAGCGAGTGTATGTATGCATGAGATAAAATTATCCCCATCTTAATTTTATTGTCATTTGGCTATTGTCGACAATTTTTGGTAGGAAAGTCAGTTATCTGACCATTTGGTTAGATTTTGTTCCTAAAATCACGAAAGTGTCAAAATTACTTATATTCAATATGAAGTTTCCCGTTCCAAAGTAAAGAATCTAGGTGAATCTAGACTTGATGGGCCTTCATGTTTTAAAATTTTTTAAGTTCTGGTTGTTAAGCCATTTCTAGGTTTAGAAAGTCTGAATATATACATACATATTTTCAACGTAAGATGCTGAGATGTAGGTGATGAGATTTGTTCACCGTCGTCAGCGTCACTTATTACGTTGTAAGACTTGAGCTAAATAACTAAAAGCTGTTAAGTATATTTTTGGAGTAGGTCAACAAACAAGTTTAAGTATATGTGACCTTTATCTTCGGTATTTGTTAGAATTCTTTAAAAACTAAGAATGACAATAATTTCGATCACCCAGTCGAAAAATCAATAATTAACGAAAGTCTTTGCGATTTCTACTTTTTTCCTGATATGATTATTCAGGACTGACACCAACAAAAATATAACTATTTTATTTTTTATTATTCACAATCGCGGTGTTAGGTGTATCTATGAATCAGAATTCCTCCCCTCTCGCAAACATTTTCGTTTTATGTCGCCTAAGTTAAAATCTTTCGACACAGCACACACGAGTACACATGTTGGCACAGCATAAGTTCCACTCATGCAGAAATATCAAAATCAATTTTTTCCCGGCTGACTAACAACTAAATCGGTGTTGTATTAATTTCTAGAAAAAAGTAAAGCTGACTGAGCCTTCTTAGAAAAAAACCTTAAGGAAACAAAATTGCCGCAAAAAGTGTTCAAAACATAATACAAAGAAAATCGATAAAAATAGAATTAAATTCCAAAGGCATTCTCTCAACAACCAATGAAAGAAAGTCTTGATATCAAATATACACGCATTTTTAAACGTAGAGTAACACTGATTTTGTGTTCTTTCCTCCTAAACTAAAAAAATTTAGAAGCTTACGGTCAACTGTACTGTATATATAGCTAGATAGATAGATAGACATGATATGTATAATCCGCATTTATATGAAGGCACATACAATAAAACGCCCGTTTGTTACAATAGGTAGGTAAACATACTTGCTCTGGTCATACAATGCGCGTATATCGAATAGAAAAGATCAAAATAGAGTTAGCTTAACCGAATGGTTTAGCAACACGCAAATGGCCACACAACCGCATGCATTAACAACATACATTTTTATAATAGACCAGGTACCTGACGACACAATGTTGGTTTATTGCAACTAATTATATTAACTAAAGGAAAATTATGTTATAATAAATTTTAAACATGCTCGTTTTAAGCGATATTTGGCTTGTTTGGCTGTTCAAATGCTTCTTTAAAGGAGGTAATTCACTACCTTTTTAAATAAAGAGAGTTAATGATAACGTATAAGGGCTTTCAAAGAAAACACCTTCCAAACTATCTGATATATTGGATATAAAATGTGATTCGAGGCAGATTTATAGCAGACGAACTACCAGAAATGATTCAGTTTACAAAACTACCAAGAGCTACATCACAGAGGTGTCACAAGCCACGAGCCATTTTTTCTTTGCTGTTGTCGTTGCTTACCAAACTTACTTTGTAACGAAACTGATACTTAAGACTTTTATTTTGACTATTAATGTGTAATTCCAATTTTGATACGAGGCCACGAACACTATGACAAAAAATATGGGTTTCTGTCATTACTAGTGCCCGATCAGAACGCCGCAATACGCCTTTTAGATTGCGCTTAAATATATAATATAACGTAACATTTGTGCGTATTTCTCAAAATACATTTGTATTGTTAGGTTTAAGTTGGTTATAGAGTATTGAAATGAAATATCCAATTTTGTTAAACGTTTCATTTTTATGATCCCGTTAAAAATAGTTCACAGGCGCTATTTGACAATAAGATTTAGAAAAAGTTTAAAATAACAAGTCGGAACGTTTGGAAATTAAACTCTGCTGAAGAGTTAGACTGCAAAAACGAAAAATTTATTTTTAATTTTTCTTTTACTGGGTAAGCATTTCAACAAAATCTTATAAAAAGTTATAAGGTGATATAACAGTTCCACTGCTTTCATACGAACGAAAAAAGTTGCATGATGATAAGGATGTATTTTCACCTTTGCTTAAGTATAAATTTTTGTAAACACTTTTGCCAACCGGCAATTAAGAGGCGTTGCTAGATATAGCTTTCGTTTCGCAACATAAGCACATGCATCAGGTGTATATTCCCATACCTTAGCTCATGTTCACCACAGCTGCAGCTTAAAATAGGCCTCATTTACCTTTAACCACATCCAGAAGAGTAAATAACTGTAAATAATATTTTATAGTAGATAATGATATAAAATTTGGTGGAATATTTGTTATGCCAATGTCGGAGAACGGTGAAAAAATTGTCTCAAGCAACCGACCAACGTGTTCATAAATGACTAAATACTTCGCAATATTCATGCATTACCTGGAACCGAATCGAGCAAAAATGAACATAACTTTCTTATGATTCGTTTTGTTCCTTTTTCTTTGTTTCTTTATATGAGTTCTTTGATTATTCCATAGTGAATTGGATATCTAACTGTTATTGAACCACTCAATCCCTTTTGAATTATTCACTGCTATGCAATCTACATAACCATCAATAAACCGAAAAGAAAATGGTTTCTTGTATTAAATTTTTTCTTTTTGCGATACTTAAATCGCAGCACAATAATTATTAATTCAATTATAGATTAGATTTGTATTACCTTATGAACGTTCACGAAGTCCAAGTTTTACTGTGACCTGCAGACTAAGCCATAAATTTATTTAACGCTTTCGCTACTTAGAGTTTAGGGATGAGTTACATTACTATGTGGATACTTCCGGTTTGTGGTTAATTGTCAGTACTTAAAACGGAAAGACGGCAAAAAAGTTGTTTCATGCAACTGAAGAGGCTCAGGTTTTTATATTAGACGGGCTTGGTAATGAACTTTGGATAAAACTTAGCATAATACATGTTTTTAAATAAATCAAGTAAGTCTGCCGAAAACGTACTGAAGGGCAAGATGTTTTGTTCTTTTCGTCAAATTATCGCTGATTACAGCGAAAAGGCGCCTTAACGTAAATGTAATGATAATAATAAAAGGCATCACTGTTTGGTATCAGTTGCTTCCGGACATATTTCCAAAGGTTTGATTGAGGACACTCCGTCTTTGTGGTTCGGACAGAAAATATGGTGCCTAAAATTCTATAGCCGCAGATTGAAACGTTCGGTCGGCAACAACGCGGCTGCCAAAATTTGTTTACATGAAAGTGACTCATGCTGTCAACAGCGCCACCAAATTTTCCACGAGAGTATGTATGAAGTGCAAAATGTTGATTAGAGTGTTGACTGCCTGGGCAAAAAATGGAGCTCAAAAAATTAGTATTCTATTGGGAACCGCGCAGCGGTAGTTTTTAGAAAGAGAACGATGAAATTACGGACAAGGGAACGCGCGCTGATGAAAAACTAAACACAAACAAATACATTCACATACATTTACCTCTTTTTCCCCTTTTCTATTACTAGAATATACAGTGAAGATTATGGGCAATAGGAAGGAATGTATTAAGGTCCCAAGTGGACCGCGGCATTTGTAGTTAACTTAATGGCAAACAGTTTAGTAAGAAGGCACCGTAAATGGGGAATCGTGTATCCTTCAGCAACTTTGGGAAAATTCCTACCTTCAACCAAGCAAAACACGCATAAACACACACATCTCTCACGCACACATCTCACATACACACATTTCACATAGTTACACCTCAGATACTCCCATACGTTCACGGTTCTAATTGCAATTTATAAGAAAGCCCAATAGTTTTATTGCGTGAGTAGACACGTTAATATTCAAATTCGTGTTCAGTAAACGATTAGGCTTTAAATGGTATTTAAAATACATCAAGAGATTGCGTTCTTGGTAATTCCGTGTGGCAGTATTGTTGAAGAGTGTGCTCGAATGTGATTTAATACACAGCTTTCTAGTTCCGGATGATGCTGCCGGCAAAGGCCAACGCATACGTACAAATATTCTACATCCATTTAATTAGTCAGTTAACAAACAAACGTATGCGACGTAGATTTCCTGCAAAACTTTGAAATGTTAATATTATTACATCATTGTTTATTTTCAGGTCATAGCGGTGTCAATCAGTTGGGTGGTGTTTTTGTAGGAGGCCGACCGCTTCCGGACTCGACACGACAGAAAATCGTTGAACTGGCCCATTCCGGAGCAAGGCCTTGCGATATATCACGTATTCTTCAAGTGTCAAATGGTTGCGTGAGCAAAATTTTGGGCAGGTAAAATAAAACAGTTCAGAATTTTGAAATGCCTGTTTTCTTTTGGATTGATGACCCGTCTATTTTGGGGTATCGTTTGCAAATTATTCACTGGGTCGCTCCGAAACAATAGAAACGTCTTTTAAATATTCTTAACATTGGAGAACAGATTAAAGTAAAACCTATAGCATTATTTAGGTTGTTAACATAGCACTTTATTAAATAATAGCTTTACCTGTTATAGCTTTTCTATTACATTAGTGACTCTAGAAAACATTACTCAGCGGCGATATATAGAGATAGCTTAAGATATGACATACGATTGATCACATAAATGATTCGCAGGTTTGCTGAAGGTACATTACTACTATATATATAAAAATCGAATCGAAGCATAATATCGTAGCAACACAAACAATTTTTGAGCAGAGTTCCCATGTTATTTTCGAGAGAATCAGTTAAAAATTATCATTCACTAACTAAGTGAAAAAGTCTGCCTTTTTGCAATTTGTTTGAGTAATTTTGTTTTCCATATATTTTCCCTTTTTGCAAAATATACTTTCCTAGCTTTCACTTTTGTGGCGGGAAGCGTATTGAGAACAAAACCTCATGAAAACACATATATACGCGTATTAAGAATTTACATAGTACATGGAATGCTTTTAATTAATTTTGTTTGTAGATGTCTTTCAAATGTTAAGCGTATTCGCCGTTAGGTCAGAAAGATGGTTCTGTGGCTTTCTGTTTACAAACAAACATTTTTCTGAATTTCTGCTATTTCAGATATTATGAAACGGGGAGCATACGACCTCGCGCTATAGGTGGTTCTAAACCTCGTGTAGCCACCGCTGAGGTAGTTAGTAAAATTTCTCAATATAAACGTGAATGTCCAAGTATTTTTGCATGGGAAATTCGCGATAAACTTCTGCAAGATGGCATTTGCACCAACGATAACATACCGAGTGTAAGTATATTAAGCAAAAATAAAATTTATTTTTCTTAGCCTTCGTTTCCCTTTGTTATTAAGTAAAAGAAAAATATGTATCTGTATAAGTGAATCTGAGATACCACTACTTTTTGGTTAAAATATATATATTTTTTAATGTCTACTGGTTGTTGAAAGTAACAAATGGGACGTCGCATCTACCTACAAGCCTTTAATACGTCAAAATTTTAATTTGTAAATCTCAGTGTGTTTGAATAGAAACCGCCTGAAACAATTATACTTCAGTTCTACAGGTCATCTTTTAAAATAAGTGTGATCTGTCAGGAAATAGCTCGTGGGTTTACGTTGCATACACGCTGACGCAATGTTCACGAGACACTACGTTATTTTTGTATTTACCACAGGTAACCATCATTCATGGGAGACATGGGTGCATAAGAAAATGCAAGAACGAACTAACTATTTCCAATGAATCCTCCAATATAGAAAGTGTAGGAAGGCTTATAAGCCTTCGTAAGTTTAGTCACGTTGTTGAATAAAACACGGAAGAAAGAAAATTTAAGAAATGTCCTCATTTTATGTCAATCCTTTGAATAGGTTTGTGTTACGGATGGTTGGTTTGGACTCGTTACTCACGGGGTATATTCAGTTGCTTGGCAGCCGTGATTGAATATTGAATACAACACAAGGGTGCATATTTTAAGAATAAAATGTGTATTTGTTTCTCCTAGACCTTTAATTTTTTGCGTTCATTTTCTAATGTACTTCATTACGGTTTTACTTACAATGCAGCCCTTGAGTAAACTGAGAACCAATACGACGCGACCATTTTATTATTTGCATATATTACGAACAAAGGCTGTTATGTCGCAAACCGCTGATTAGAATTGAATTTTTTTTGACGTTTTGCTCAGTTTTGCTTTTTCTTGCATTTCCTTTTACTGATGACTGCCATAACTTATATCTTGTATTCAGAAAGTAGTTTATGAGAAAAAAAATCCCTTAAAATGACGCTGCGGTATACACAGCATTTAGTGTTGGATTGAATTCGATGGAAATGTGGGTGAGGACGTGTTGTTGTTTAGAAGTGTTACATCCGTTTTTCACCAAGGTCATTCATAGCACAACATTCATTGCACGTACACGAATTCGTAAATTCTCATCCTCTGCAGTAAACGACAATTTTTCCGCTCCCTTTTTTATGCGAGCTTGATTGGTTATTTCAACAGAAAGTAACAAAGAAATTGTGTATTTTTAGTAAAGTTACTCTAACTTTCAGATTTCTAACTCAAAATCACAACATGCGTAGCATTTATCAATATAGTAGTATGTTCTGCGAAAAGAAAGACAATATTTGCAAAAACTCTCCACATCGGCTTTTCAAAATGTTACTTGAATGTGTATACATATACTACTGTTACAAGTTTAGAACCGTAAAAAGAAAATGAAAAAGATTTGATAACGTCGAACGAACGCATGGCAGTACACTTGGTGGCACATAAGAGTGGACAGGCAAAAATAATGTTCTATTCAAAGAAGTGAAAGTAAAAGTGTTTAATGAATTTATGCTATTTTCATACCCACCACTGTAAGATGGGGGTATACTCCCTTTGTTACCCAAAAAGAAACTTCGGAGACCCTATAAAGTATAGGGATATTGACCAGAAATTCCGAGTTGATTTAGTCATGTACCTGTCCGTCTGTGTGCCTGTGTGGCGTTTGTTGTTGGCATTCTCCTGGTCGCAAAAATGAAGATATCGACTTCAAATGAATATGGGCCAAACTGGTCAGAGCAGAAGCCTGCAGTGAATCATAAACAGAACGCAAGTTCGTTTTTGTCCGGATTTTTGTTCGTTTCTCAGAAATTATAAAAGTTAGAAGGTTTAAATTTTCCACAATTGCTTTACGAAACAGTCCACTCTTTACGTGTAAAACATTCACCATGCCCACACAAAGATACAAGTGATTAAATTTGGTTTTTTCAATTTTTGAGGTTTTATGCTTATTTATCATAAGGCAAAAGTCTGTATGTCTGTATGGTATGTGTTGTTGTCACTCTCCTGGTCGCAAAAATGAACATATGAAGTTCCTGCACGTAGGTTGATATTGAAAATGGGTAAAATCGGTCTGAACTCAATACGAACGCAAATACGTTTTTTTTAGCAAAAATTGTTGGATTCTTGCTCGCTACTCGGAAAATATAAATATTAGAAGGTTGAAATTTTCCACAATTTTACGAAGCACTCTACTCCTTACGTGCAAAATTGGAAAACATTCACCATGCCTACACAAAGTTACAAGTGATTAAATTTGTTTTTTTCGTTTTTTTGAGGTTTTATGCTTATTTATCATAAGGCAAACAAGATAGAATGTAGAAAACTACTTTGTACACTCCTTAAATGAAGATATATTACCTGTCTAAAAATGGGTTACTTCTAAAACGAACATGATAGACACTGCAATTTTTTTTTCTTAATAAGAACAGTGATACGGGTATCAAATAAAAAACTTGGAGAGTAGAATGCAAAAAGCATAGTGGTGGGTATGCGAGATTCGGCCCCCGCCGAGTATAACTTTCTTACTTGTTTTTTTTTATTTTTTGGTTTCACACTTGTCTTTCTTCTAGTTGCAGATATTTAACGCTGTTCATGCATAAGCCTCTGCCTTTTATTTTGCGACAGCATGGGAGAAGAGTATGTGGTAGAAACAGGGTGCTACGAAAATTGAGAAAACTTATATTGCTTTCTTTGGTCTATTCGTCTGCTCGTGTTCGAAATATATGTGCAAATATACATTATACATACATCATAAAAAAAAAAACTTGACGTATTTACGTGCTTAGACACAAGCGAACATTCTGCCGACTGTAGCAGCAAGCCAAACCAAAAAATTTGGCTAAAGCGGTCGTATTGTCACTTGTATATCATAGACATAATTACGTTCAAGTTCAGCACAATTAATCTTCAAATTTGTTAATTTCTTGAAAATCTTGGCTAATATGATTTTATACTATATATGCGATTACTTGTTAATTGTATGTGCTGCATAGGCCAGTTAGAGGCATTTTTATAAAGGATACTTAATAAAACTATTAAAAATTTATTGGTATAATTTAAAAATTGACGAATATATTATTGTTTTCAATCGTCTCTTCTATGAGCAGCAATTAATACATTTGAACTCATATTATTAAACTATACATAAAAATGGCTAATTAAAGTAATTCGCCTTAAAAAACAATGATTGATAAGGAACATAAATTCCGGAACAGATTTGTTATCTTATTTATTATTATATTTTTATTATGTTTAAAAGACAAAGTTGGCCTCAACTTTGAATATCGTTGCTATCGTTGTTGTGGAGTACCAATCGTTCAAATTATTTCTACCATTCAAGTCATATTTAAAGGCTTTATATGGTGTTGTTGTGTAACCCTCCTGCGCTTACTGGGCATAATTTATCTCTCTGCTATATATACTGATCATTCAATTTACGCGGTATGGAGTTTGCATGGCTTTTAAATTAAAGGAAAGAACCTCTTTTTCTGATTTTATTTTAATTTTTTCGCATAACGTTTTAAAGTCGTCTTTCAAAAGCTTTATTAAAAGTTGCTTAACCAACTACGTTATAAGGCTATGTTCCGTGTTTTTGTTTTATTTTAATCAAGGAAAGACAAAAAAAACCTCGTATATATATTTTTTAATAACAGGTGAAGGAGCAGAAAAAAGGCACATTGTCTATACATGGTCTTGATGATCGCAGTGTTCTTGAGATGTTGTGCCCTCGCCTCGATTTGGTGACTTACATCGCGTCCTTCTCTTTTTTAAAGCTTGTTATCTGAATATACAAATGATCTCAGTCAAACTATGTCACTGATTCTTCTATTTGTGTAACATATTTGCTCTTTTATCAGACACTTACATGCATACACATGTACGTCTGCTATCTCGACACTAACGAATATCTTATATTACTCTAGTACTCATCGTGCCGTAGCAACTTACAACCATTAGACAAATACATAAAATCCCTAAATCTATAATATATAATAAACATCTTATGAAAATAAAATAAAATGAAATAAGAAAATAAATCAAAAACATGAATAAACACTTTTCCTAATAGTAATGAAGTAGGAGGCGTGAGAGTATATGCCTAGTGCGAAAATGAACCGCTAACTTTATTAAGGTTCAGAGAAAGAACATCAAGTTTTCATTGGATTTTTTTTACACAACACAGTGATTGATGTTGATTTGCTGAATGTTAGAAGAAACGGAAAAATCTTAAAATTATTTCATAACAGTATAATAATTACATTGTAGCACTGTCATGTCGACAAAAAGAAAATGGACTTCCAAGTTATGGCACACAATTGAAAGCGACGCGGCAGACGTTTAGCAAGCAAGCTTGTGAAAAGTGGGTGAAAAATTTTGAATATATAAAATCTGCAGGATTTAATAGAAGCAGTAGACGATGTTCTACTAATTTCGATGGATGGAAACGGTAAAGTGGATTTTCTTAATATTTTTAGCTCTTCAAGAGCAAAGCAAAAAATGTGCAGCAAACCTGAAAAACATTTTTGAAGAAAAATCTTACGTTCCTGACCAAATATTTAATGCTGGTGAAGTCGGTTCGTACTGAATAAAATGTGCACATTTTTTTGTTTAAGGGGTAATTCCAAAATATTTGTTCTCTCATCCGAACTTTTAAGAATGTCTTTAAAACAATATTCTCTACAAGAATACATTTTTTTGATAAATTAATTTAAACATTTTTTACTACTGAAAGACTGTCATTTTTTTCTGAGAATTTAAAGTTTTTCAGCCAGACATTCGGTAATTTTACATATATAAATATTTTCAAAAAACCCTACGTATTTTTCTCTCTTTGAGTGCCTATGTTAGATTAAATAATTTTTTTTATTTTACTTTAAATTTGCAAGAATATGTGTGTATTTTTTGTGACGACGAAGCACAATCCAAAATGTCTATAACAAAGCAAGTGGAAGAACAGACGTAGAGGTACCTTTCAGGCTATACCATACATGCAGATGTCTTAAATCGTAAGCGAGGTTTTAAATTCAGTCTGCGCGAAACTTTCATACAATATAAAAATTATAGCGCAGAAACGCCATATCTTTTATTTTTTTTTTTTAATTTTTTAAATATATTGTTACCAATACCAATTTGTGAAAGTAGACATAAATTAGGTATTGGGAAACTAAATTTTCATAAGCTTATGTGAAAACTAAACGTTTAATTTACCACGGACGATGACGGCCGCGATTCAAGACGCCACTTGCTGCACTTATTGTACAAAAATGCGAAATTCGTGGCCCGACAGAATGCCGATTTAGAGTATATTAATCCAAAAAATAAGAAACAGCTTATGTTAGTATAAGTTAGGGTTAAGGACTAGATTTTAATATATCATTTATTTATTTAATTGTTTGATTGCGCATTGTAAATAATATAGTAATTACATAATATAACTAGGCGTCGTGTAGAATAACTCGCGTGTGATATGAAAAATTGGATAAAATATGTCAAATATATATAAAATCAATAGATAGATAAACAATAAGTAAATTAATGAAAGATAAGTTACTTACCTACAATGTAACTCTTTTTAACCATAAAAAATTTCTTTTTATGAAGAATTTAGAATTCTTCAATTTGCCTAATAAACGATAAAAAGAGAACAAAATACACAAACCACATACATAATTTCTGTTTAGTCTTTTTCGCACATACACACGTATATGCGTTTTTGATTCGCATGCGTTATGCGATGCATGCAATGTTATATCAGGAAACCATTAACAGAATTTTTGCCCACACAAATAGCGAGAACTAAAGAACAAGCATACAAATGGCTATCAATTAACAGCGTTGCTACTGCTATTGATAACATATACACAAGAAGTCCAGTAGATTCTCCTAATCTCAATTTTGACAAAATGTTGGACCATCTATGTATTTCGTTGCCTCTGCTAATATATGTATGTAGACAAATTTAAGAAATAATTTCAAACTGTAACAATACGTGTAAGTGTTAGCTACAAATAAATATTGGGATTATGATCGACCTAAACCTGTTATCTGTTATATGTATATTATGTTATATGTATAGGAAATAGACAAAATAATATAAATTACACGTCCAACCAAAGTCTGGATGAACCACAAAATTTCCGTCAATGGAATACGATAGAGAAAGAGAATAACTGATTTTTTACGCTAAAAACTATATGATTAGTAGGGAAAACAGTTACACAAAGGTTATAAGCTAGAGCTTCATTGGACTTTTTTCTTTAGAGTTACGTTAAATCATTGGTTTAGTCCAACATCCCACAAACTCTCAATGACCTTATTTTGCAAGATTAATCGCGTTATTGGTGATATAAGCGCAGATTTACGTGGATAAGTGGTTAAAAATTGATTTTCCAGATTTGTATTTTTACAGAAGTCCAGAAAAAAATGGCATGAACCAACGTATAAAATGAAAAAAAAAAAAACTATATTGATATCTCTAACGTTTTTTCTTTTATTTCAAGGGATAAGCAAAATAATATGAGCCGTTGCTTAGTAGGGGCGTTGAAGTCTTCATATGCTTGTTGTTTTAGTCGAAAATGTTAAGCACTCTCTTTAAAAATATATGCAGGGGTTATATAATATTTTCTGAAATAAATGGAAGAAATTTTTGAAATAAAACAACGAACATATATAGATATCAATGCTTCTTTTCAATCAAAGAATATTGAAATTTTCCTTGAGAGCACTAAAATTGTTAACGTCTAAAATCTTCATTGTTATCATTATCATTTATTTATTTACTAATAACATTAGCTAATCTACACAGCCAATATACATAAATGAAAATATAATTCAATGCATGCAAATTCAAAAGAGAAAACAAGAAAACAAGTTAAGAAAAATAAAAACGTGATAAGCTAATGCATAATTAAATTGACAGACAATGCGTGAAAGATGCAAATGCTTCCCAACCTTAATCCTGTCATTAATATATGCAATATAAGTAGCTTTAATAAATAGTCAGCTTCATAATTCACGCTTTCTAATATATATATTTTTTCACACCTTTGAAACCGTATGCAAACAGAAGTCTCGATATCCATGTGATGAAAGAATATTTCTTTGAAAACTCTTAACGTTAGCACAACACTTTCTTCTTGTAGAGTCTTTCTTAATAAAAAAAGTTTTCCGTAACTTAAAGGATTTTGCTTCAACCTTTGCTTATGAATAACACATTTCTGAATAGTTGCAAACTTTGCAATTCTATTTATAATGGTAGCTTCAAATGATGCCAAGGCGCGGACAAGACCATTATTTCGTTGATATAACTTCGCCATTACTCTTAGTGGAGTCCCAACTTTAGTCGGTACACGAACTTCATTTGTCTTTTCAAGGTTTGAAATTCTTTCTTTAGCTAGTTCTTTTGTATGACGGCATTGTACGTTACTTTTCCCTTTTGGTAGTGGTACCACCTATCACTGTTAAATGGGAATGCTTCACTGAACTTGATATCTGGAGCTAGAACCAATTTCCATTTCTCTTTTCCGTTACGGCATCGTATCGTTACATATTCTTTACTTTGTAGATTCTTGATCACATATCCATGAATATGCTTTGCATCTAAAAAATATTAATATTCCGACAGAAGGACTTCGGCCTTCATTTCAAAGTAATTTTGGACATTTAGTTTTCTATTGCTTTTTCAACAATTGCCTAATCAAAACCTTTTGCACTACCATTTCGCTGTGGAGAATAACCTATAGTTCTACAAAAATGAATACTTTCGCTTCTGCAAAAATAAATCATTGCATCAGGTAAGTTCTCGCATCCTTTATGAATATGATTGATTTCATATTAAAATTAGATATAACTAATGTTTTGTATTTCTTAGACATTTCAAATCTTCCGATGTCTTTAGTAAACAAATAATAGTAAAATAAGTGTGTCCCTCAAAGAAGTTCAAACAAGATTTACTGCTATTCTAGATTGCGTCGATTCACATAGTTCGGAACGGATGTTCTCCAAAAGTCTGGTTGATGCTCTCTGTGTTACAATAAATGATAGACAAGTGTGCTTACTTCTGTTTACTTATTTAATATTAATTAATAATATTTCACATAATTGTTGTCACTTAATAGTTGGCTGATCGAAGGGAAATACTACTTTTGACTAATTCATCAAATCCTTACTTAGTTTTTGCTCCAGTTTTTCAACTTCCTAAATATGTTACATTTTTGCCAAGATGGTCAGCGATTCCATAGTCTAATTTGCAAATTGAGTCGTCTTCTCCTACGCAAATTGAAATCTTGCTTTCTTCATCGGCTATAGAACTTATTACTTTGTTTGGCTTTGAATTTTCATTGTGTCATTAAATCAGCTTCCTCCTATTTCGCACGACTAAATTTAAACTGTCTTACCTCAAATTTAAAAAAACATTTAGAGGATGATCACTTTCCTTCAACCTAGGCATTTACACAAGGGTATGATACTGAGCTGATTTATCTGCATAGATATTATTTAAAGCACTTCACACATCTTTGACAGTCGTTTTGTAGCGAATATATTCTAAGTACTCATCATGAACAAAATTGGTAATTATACTTTGCACACTCAAATCAACTTTTCCACTGATCTAAGCCAGTTGCTGATGAAAATGGAGAAGTCGACGTTGCAGCCTTCAAATATCCTACCGCCACTAAATGCTTTTTCACTCGGAAATGTCAGTTTTTAAAACGAATTCCACAGACATTAATAAAATACCAGTCTCGTCATGAGAACCCATAACTTTTATATTATTTTCTTTATGAACGTTTTTTACATATATATATTTTCTTCTTAAATGTTCAGTAGGTCAACAACAGGTGATTTGCTGCATTGTAAAAAAAGAGGCCACGTATGAACACGAACTGTTTTGTTTAGGCTTTAGTAAGCTTGGAGGTTAATTGTCGTGTTATTTCTTCACATTTCGTTGTTAAATTTCATTTAAATTAATGTTTTATTAATTTTTGCACATTGAACGTCGGCCTGTCACTTCTATCCTATTTATATATATATTTTCATTTAGGCATATAATGTTGTCGAGCTGATGAAATTTTTAAAGTAAAATACAACACATAAATTGACTTCAAGAATTGTAAAGTAAATGATGAGATATCTAAAAGAGGGTCCTAATTTTCATTTGCTTTCTGTACTGTTGTAATGAACGAAATTTTTTCATGGAACAGCACATGTTTTTTTTATCTGCAACCAATTTGTCACAAATTCTGTATAAAGGATGGAATCGTAAGATGGCGAACAAACATTACCCCCATAGCAATTTTAACTAGAGGCAAATAATATGATTTCCACTCTTAAATCGTTCTTGTGAACAAACAATATCCCACGTACTTCTCTTTAGAACGATATTTCAAAGATATTGTAAAAAACTCGAACAAAAAGAGTTCAAAAGAACATTTTTAGAGCTATCCTGCACACCGCCCGAGAAAAAGGAGTTTAAAGTTTGGAATGTGTTATGGAAACATATTTCTTATTATAATAAATTTCTTATTCATTTTCGTCGATAGTTTGCATCCCTAGAATCATAAGAACGATAATTCTTTTTCAAATATTCTGCCTCATTCTCTTTTTTCGAAAATTTTCCGCTTGATAGTAGATATTTTTTACACTTTACAAGTTGCGAAATGTCAGAGAAAATGGCAAAAAAACTTATAAAAAGCTGGGTGAACGCAATTTTTTTAATTTTTTTTGGTAATACTTCCGGTAATATAAACACTTTCTTTCTCTGTTTATTTTTCAGTTTATAACATGTTTATTTAAGAAATCAAGTTGATATTTAATAGAATATTTAATATAATTTTATCGTTGCAACCAATCAATAAATAACACCATAGTAAAAAGCAGAATCTTCACAAATCTTCGTTATGCAGATTGATGTCAAATTTTCATTTTTTTCTTTACTACAAGAGTAGGAAAACCAAACTTGTTAAACCATACACGAAAAGTTCTGGGTACGACTATTTTATCTAATCTACTGTAAGCCATAGATTTAATCACCTAAACCACTAAAGTTATCGCGGATGGCTTTAATTATTAAAGTCTTCACTTCTTATTAATCCTAAATATTTTTATAAACCTGTTGACTCCAAAAGAAAGGCTCTGCAGATATCCTACCTCCATCTATTTCAATGCCTCCGACTCCTCTTGCGATATTGAAACTTGGAAATAATCACGCATAAGAAATCATAAAGTCTATTTTGATTTCGAATTTGGTCATTTCTGAAAATGACATATTACAAGGTTTAAGATCATTAAAATATACTTAAGGCCTGGCTTGCTAGCGTTCGATCAATACTTCAATAATCGTTTGATAAACTATGAGTTGTTATCTCAAAAATATTTAATATATCGTTTGGTATAGACGTTTTCCCGTCGGGAACAGCCATCTTTGAGCGTTTTAACTAAATTACTTAAACGAATTATTATTCAAGGATTAGTATCGTATCTTCTATTCGTCTATTTCTGCAACGCTTGCTTAAAGGGAGGCCAACGGTTGCGAATCTTTCAGAGTTTACTTTCCACGCAAATTTCATATACACAAATTGTAGCCAAGCTTTTGACCTGATTAGTCATAAACTATTGAAGTTTAAAGTTCAGGCCGCTGGTACTTGTCCTTGCATTATTTCTGATGTATTCCACATGACATCAGGTGTTACGCAAGTTAGCCAATTAGGAATTATTCTGTTCATCCTGCAAATCATTAGTTTCCGTTCGGTCGTTAAGCCCAGACATATATTAAAGTACGCTGAGGATGTCGAACAGTTTGCCCCTTTTATTTCGGAATCGCATAATTACCTCCTTTAATGTGGCTGAGATAGTTTGGTGATATAGCGTTCATTTCATTTTAGTATACTAAATTAAACAACAAAAATTTGAATTTATACACTACAGCGATTAGCACGGAAATTGGAAGATTGGAAGTTTTATTCTACCAAAAATTGCGTCTAACTCTGGACATTGAGCTTCACACTTTCCTATAGACGTTATGTAGATTTAATGTGTAAATAAACAGCTGGAGAAAAATTACAATCTACATAATATGTTATAAATAATTTCAGAGATATAAGCATACCCCCGATTTTTGATATGTTTTAAAGGACTTTAAAAACTGTAGGGGAAGCCTGAGTTTGTTGCAGTTTTACCATTGCATTATTCCCAAAAACTCCTATATACCCACTATACCTAAGACGCTTAATTAATTATACAAAATTTCAGATAAATAACGACGTTTCACCTTTTTTATATGCATTAACAGAGCTTGAAAGCTTTCAGAAAAAGCTAAAACCACAAAGTTATGCATATGAAATTTATATATAAAATAAAATTATATATAAAATATAATAACGTATATATTAAAAATAAAATAACATATACATACAATACTTACGACGTCCACAGATCGTATATTAGGTATGTCGAAACTCTTTGTGTAAAAGAATTAAGTTTGTCTAATTTTTCCCTATCACAGGTTTAAAACAAGTTAAGTCGGCTTATAAGTATTTTTACAATCAGTCAATAGTTGATCATTTGTGTTTCTTCCCCAATTGTACGCTTTAAATTTCAAAATATTCAGCGTTAGAGTAATAGATTTTGCTCCATATAAAATTTCAATGTGAAGTTCGAGCATCGACAGTCAATAACAAACCTGGAATAGGAAGAACTTTTTTGCTTTTTTTCTCCAATTACTTGAAAAGTCTGTGTTTAAAAAAATCCTTTCCTGGTATCTAGTGCCTTTTATTTGGCGGTGTCTAACTTTTCTAATATACTAAAAAATGGTTTTAGATTGTGCTTATATGTCTTTAAAAGTATTGTCAAACGATAATAACTTATCGTTGCTTCGCGACAACCATTCACTAGATATGAGGCTGAGAGCTGTTCAGGACGAGTCAACGCTTTTGCCTAAAAGTTAGAACTCTATGAAGATTTTGGTTTTATTTATGAACGGGATAACAGAATAACAATTTACCTTGCTGTTTTACAATAAAAAATATACAGTTTTCTCTTTCACAGACGTGCATGCCGTAATTTTGAATTTGGGGGAAGTTCAATGATCCTGGCATAGCAACAATAGTAAAAATTAATAACAAATTTATTATAGTAAAAAAACTTGTTTAGAACGTAAAATTTTGAACGCGTTTCTCTCGAAGAATGACTTTGCAAAACAGCATGGGGAATAACTCCAATAATTTGAGATCTTTTCATTTGAGTTCTGTGGGAAAACATTTTGATGATGACAGTGAAGTATGTGCTAAATTTTCAATAAGTTAATTTTAACATCGTCTATTAACAAACCATTGTTTTTTTTGATTGAAAATTGAGTATTTTCGTTCATTCACTTGCTAATCACACGAAAGCAAATATTTTTCCATTCTATAATTATAGACATGTAAATGAAGTGATTTTTTTTAGATTCAAACTGGCCACAGTTACAGTGCGTGGCGTAAATCCCTGGCATTAAAAGTGCCTTGCGAGAATGTCTTTAGTGTTACCACTTTATAATAACGTATATTTCAAAATTAATTTTTTGAGCTTCTTCAATCTATGCTAAGTATTGTTTTCAAACGTTATTATCCTATTACCCTTTCATCCATCCGAACAAAATTGCTAAAAATGGTTTTTTAATGCTCTTGCAGTGGCTTCTATCTTAAAAAGTTTGCAGATGATGCTTTTGGGCCAAAAGGCGTCTCTTATCTAAAATAATCTTTTCGAGCACAATGTATCGACTCAATAGCCGCAGAGAGTGAAATACGTTAAGGAAGTAATAGCTCATAGTCTACTAAAAAAGAAAACAAGACAGAAAATTATATTCGGGTATGTCCGAATCTTGTTTTGCAATATTATCCGGCTACTTATGAAAGTTGTTCTCCGTGCACAAGAACTTTCTTGAAAAGAAACTTCAGAGCTTCACGTCTCAGTGGATAACAGAGGATAAGTTTTATAGTAATTAATCTTTTAATCAAAAAGTATTTTTTTTGCTTAATAGACAACACCCAATTGCTTCGGTATAACTAACGGTAATATAATAACCATCTTAGTCATCAATATATTGTAAAATACTGATTCTTTTTCAAAAATTGAAAATTTGAATAAAGAGCAGCTGAACATGACAAATATTCTTATCAATATGATAAAGCTGTTAGTCTCTAATTCTAAAAGAGCCATTATATGGAATGCCAATGGGCTTTCCAAACATATCCATGGAGCAGAAACTTACCATCGTCAAAAGTTTACGTTCTTCTTATATCGGGGAGTAATTTTGCAAATCGTTCTCATTGTAAAATCAATGGATATAATTTGATAACTTACAACTTCTCAGTTAAATATCGTAAAATTGATGATTTAGAGAATGGATCGATAAGAATTTATACTTTCATCTGAGTTTACGAACTCCTTCACCATTCACCAAACTGGTATTTACTCCAAAAATTGGTATTTAATCCAAAAATTTTTAGACGAACCTAGATATTGTAACAACTACGTTAGATTTTAAATAGGGCAAATGGTCAGAAACAAGAGAAGATTAAGCAGACAATCGCAAAGCAATATGCATCCTAGATATAAGAGGAGTATGAATAGCGGTACGAAGAATGAGCGTTTACGGCTAAATGAGATAAGAAATCTCGGGAACTCGGGATGGGTTGATGAAGATTACTCATGGAAAGCTACCAAATATATTAAATAACTGAAGGCTTGTAAATTGGTGCAGAAATAATATGCCGAAAGCCAAAAATTTTGCTCATTGTCTAAAAGACACTTTCCAGCCTAATAACCTTTGTGGTTACACAGTAGAAATATTGAAATTTCTAGACGGCTCATGTCTTATGGATTAGTCTACCAGAAACATATTGGTTGTTCAAATTAAGAAGGAAGTTAGTAAACTAAACTTTAAAAAATGCAAAACAGAAACAGAAGAATAATTTTGTGGGTTTAGGTGAATATGCATTTCGCTAGCAACATTTGCCCAGCAAAATTATGAAGTACTAGCATAAGGCATTCGATATAAACCAACGATACTAAAGGCCGTAAGAGAGAGAGTAAAGGACTGAAATGAGAACATTTACTAAACTTCGTACGACAAGTATGTGTAGGACTACGCTCTATGAATAACTGTGTGCGATAGTATGCGTGTTCAATAGACCTGTGCTTGAGTGTATTAGCACTATGATAAAAACACTCGTGTGCGGTTGTGGCTGTATTTGCTTAAGCAGTCATATATAGGGATTAGTTTGATTAGTTTAAGTTTTGAAAAACTACTATTATTTTTCTATATATCTCTCTATTTATTGCCAAAAAATTTTTATTATAATTATTTTCTTTAATTTCTACCGTACACACTTTTCCTATTACTTTTCTTATTATTATTACTATTATTAAAGCAATATATTACTATAATTATTTTCAATTTGTACATTTTCATCAATATTCAAATTTGCCACAATCAATATTATAATTATTTTTCCTAATCTCTGCTGCGCGTATTTTCCTCATTTCACTTTCATATTTCGTTTCAATTCTTTTATTCGCTGTCACAGTCTTCAATACCCTCTGTTGATATCGTACGCCTTGGCCTAGTAATTAATCATTTTATTTATTTTTATTTAAAATGATAACGTTTCTAGCAAAATGTTTATTCTCATATATATAATATTTTTGCTATGTAGCAAATATAATTTTTCTTTTCGTCGTCTACATCGCATAGAAGGATTTTAAATTAATTGTTGACCAAATAATTGAATATATTTTATTATAAATCCTATCAAGAAATACGAAGAAATTTTTTATTATTAAAAAGAGTTATGTTGTAGGAAAGCAACTTATCTTCATCTTTACTTATTATTTATCCACCTATTAATTTTATTTGCTTACACATATATATTTGACATATTTTATCCAATCTTTCATATCACAGGTGAGTTCTACAAGGCGTCTATTTATATTATAATATATATATTGTTTATATGTTGCGGAATTCAACAAGTAAGTAAATTAAAAAAATATTAAAAACTGATCTTTAACCCTAGTTTATGCGACTTGAATTGTTTTTTATTTTTCCGATTGCCTGACCAAGCATTTAAAATTTTTGTACAATAAGACTCTTAATTTAAAGTCCAGTAAGTAGCGTCTATGGGCGCTGCAGTCATCGTCCGTGGTCAACCAAAAGTTCGCTTTCTCCGTAATCTTATAAAAATGAAGGTTCTCAATGCCTTATTTATGCTTATTTTCATAATATTATGCTGCGAGCATTTCAAATTGATACTCATATATTTCATAAATTTGATTATTGAGGTTTTGCGGACATTTGCGTTTCTCCACTATAATTTTTGCGTTATATGAAAGTATTGGGCAGACTGCCCGTAAAATTTCGCTTGAAAATCAAACATTTTCCATGGCTTTCTTGCCTTGAGATATCCACATATATAGCATATCCTCAAAATACCTCTCTATTTGTTCTTCCACCTTCTTCTTTATAGACATTCTGCTTCGTCATCACAATCAATATTAAAGTCGTTTTCTCCTCTGTAAGTATTGTCGCCGACTTCCTGACTGCTTAGTTGATTATCTGCTTCCCACGGGTATACATCCACAAGCCCTTCTTCATTACTCACTGGTAGACTCTATGTTATTCCTACTCGCCAATCTGTAGCCCAATTTAAAAAGATATCATCGTCCTCTTTACAGTTCAAACTTTCGTTATCGAACTGCGAAAGAAAAATCTTCATGGACAATAATCGTGCCATGAGATAGTCTGTTTCCGAGAAAATTTCCCAGGCTTTCCTGGTTTAACTCTCCGACCCAACTAAGGATTGCCTCCCCATATACTCTAAAAATATCCTCTACAAAAATTATCATGGATCCTATTGTTATTACAAAACGTCCAAACGTTTCTACCCTGCTTTTATCTCTAACAATAAGGCCTTTGAAATACACTTGTGCTTCCAACAATTTTGATATTTTTTCAATATCCTGGAAACTCCCGAGCAACTTTGTTGTTAAGAAGGTTATTCACCTTTTCGATAAATTTTTTGACAATGTTTTTCAAATATACTTGTGCGAATAAGCGATGTACTTACCAAAATGTAGTGAATATAAACATATATTAAGTATTGGGAAACTAAGTTTTGATAAGATTACGGAGAAGACGACCAATTGGTCCACCACGGACGACGACTGCAGCGAGAGTAGACGCCACTTGCTGGACTTTGCCTTAAATGTATTATTGTATGAAAATTCGAAATTCTTGTCTCGACAACATGATGGGTTAGGGAATATTAATTGAAAAATTAAAAAAAACAGTTCAATTTGCATTAGCTAGGATTATGGACTAGTTTTTAATATATTATTCCTTCATTTAATTGTTTAATTGTGGAATATAAATAATATAATAATTATATAATATTTGTAGACGCCGTGTAAAATATCTCATGTGTAATACGGCAAATTGAATAAAACATGTCCATTATATAAGTGTAAGCAAGTAAATTTAATAAAAGTGTAAATAATAAACACATTAGATGAAGATACAACTTTTTTCAATAATAAAAAATATCTTCATATTTCTTTACATGAAAATTTTTCACTGAATTTTATTGAAGTATTTGTTGAATATTAAATTTAGAAATTTTCAATGTAAAACGAGCTACGATAAGTAAGTAAGTACGATAAGTAAGTAAGACAGTTATACGTATACCATAGAGCATATTCACTTAAAAAAGCAGAACTTCATATGCTTCTGATTTGGAAACGTTCGAGAGTATACGACATCATATCAAGAAACTGTTGACTGTTTCTGTGTCCGTCCAAATAATGAGAATGTAAGAGTAAGCTGTTAATTAGCAGCATTGCTACTGTTATTGATAACAAAAAAATTGCTTGAGATTACCCTTCGCTAAGTTTTGGACAAAATTTTGGAACATTTATACCATAACAGTTGTTTTTGAGAGTACTTAGTAATGTACACTCATGTTTGTTCGAAAGTGTACTATATCAGTTTTTCCTGTCATCTGACCACATACTTTCATGACCGTCAAATTCGAAATCCCGCTCGAATTTGCTTTTTACTTACAAACCACAAACGGCTTTCGATAAAAATTTGTATGTATATCCCACGAAAAATGGACTACATCTATTCTATATCATTTTTGCTTACGAAGCAATTATACGAATGCAACTAAGAAGACCGCGTTCAATTGTACTTTCTAAGAACTTTCGCTCGATATTTAAAAATAATAAATATAATTAATTATTGACTAAACAATGCGATCCTTATGCAGGTTTCTTCGATAAACCGTGTGTTACGTAATTTGGCAGCACAGAAAGAACAGCAACAACAGCACCCCACCCCGAATAGAACATCATCGACCAACGGCAATGTTGGAAGCAGTAACAGTAGTACTGCTGTCGAACATTTAATGCAAACGACAACCGCGCCTGGCGATAGTATGTGTAGTGATCATGTTAGCATAGAAATAGTTGCACCTACTACTTTATCTCTAGATTTGAATACCAACTCTGGCACAGTCACTTCTGATGCTCCAATTTATAACAAGCTTCGACTTTTAAACGACCATAGTGTTCACCACAGCCACCAACTGCAAAGTCATCAAAGTCACTTAACAGCTTCTACTACGGCACATCGTCAGATTTGGCCACCCCGCCACTATTCATCCTCATCATGGTATACGACAACTTTAAATGGCGGTGTGACCAGCGCTACCGTCACCGCCGGAATATCTAATACCGGTTCTTCTACAACCGTTGGTTCGGACTTTAGCGTACAGAGTCTTCACAGCCAACAACACTCGCTCAGTCCTGCCTTAATGCCAGCTCACACTCACAACAATTGTTCAATCAACAATGCAGAAGACATATCGCTCAAGAAAGGTAAGCTTACTTTTCAGTTAATTAATATAATGAATCATATTGGGGTTTAGACCATTCTCAACCCCTACATGTGCAATCCAGCAGTAAGTATGTGTTTAAACATTTAGTTTTCTTCACTATTTTCTTGAATTGGTAGATTCCTATAGGTAGTAGACAACAGGCGGAGCGAGCAGATTGGCATATCCAAAATTCAGAAATTTTACACTAATACTATGATATCGCAAATATTATTATGTGTCTCATAAAACCACCAAAAACTTCAATACCAAGAGAATTAAATAAAGCGGAAAATGAACTATAGTGTAGCTAAAAAAAGAATGTTTCGCAGGAGTTTTGGTTGTGAAGAAACTATGTTACTATATCGAGGGACACGAGTTTACTATACTAATCAATTTCGTATTTTTAGAATGGGTCATGTTCCAGAACAATGTACGTTTGAGCTTAGTGTGTTAAGCCTTGAAATTTCAGTGCTTCAATTCTGATATTCAATATATAAAGAGCAGCAAAAGTGTAGTAGTAGATATACCGTCGCGGGCACATTCTGGAGTTAGCACTGAAAATGGATCTGCCTTGGAATTTGTTATTTCCGCTGAGAATCTTCTTCATCCGCCTGAGTGGCCGAGTAGGCAAGAGTCTCGACTAGCAATTCAATGGTCGTGGGTTTTAATCTCAAGTGCGATAGAGTTTTTAATAATAATAAGAATGATAATATTAAAAAAAAGAAAACCGAAAGCCTTAGATGCTAGTGCTTTAAGACTTTAGTCTTAGAATTTATTCTCTGGCTAAATTTATATAATAATAATAATAATAATAATAATAATAATAATAGTAATATTAAAATCTTCTTTATTTAAATCTGAGGATGACAAATCACCACGTTATGTTTCACGAGCATCAATCAAATTTAAGAATTTAGAATTTGCAAAAAGTTGCATTTAAACTTTCTGGAACCTTAACCTAACGGTAAGGATTCGGGTAAAGTAGGTAATACATATGTTGTACTGAACTATTTTTCATGGTTTATATACTTAAAACCAGCATATGCTTTTTGTACATATTTGGAAGAAGAAATATGCCACTTCTTTGCGCTCTCAGAGAAAATCTAAACCCAAGGTATTTCAATATTAATTAAGAAAATATGGCTTTATACATACACCCCACTTGACCACAAGCGTCAAAAAGTGTTAATCGATTGGTTTTTCTGGCTGTAGGCCATCCTGGTTAAAGAAATGAAGATAGTTTCCTAAGTTGGCTGTACCTTAAGATCAACATTACATTCTTCGATTGGAGTAGGCTTATGTTTTGAGTAATTTGGCCAGAAAATAGTTACGAACGATATTACATATAAGTTGTTAAGACATATTGATATAAAAATTCAACATATTTTTAATGTAATACGACAAAATGCTTCCAGACTAATAGAGAAACAGCAGAGGAAGAACCTATAATTTCCAAAATAAAGACATTGCATGCCGGATACGGCGAGAAGTATGTGGATGTAATCTCACTCAACTAAGCCTTGGAAAGGTGTAGAATACTAAAACAAAGAGATTTGCAAATTGTGCTTATGAATTACACAAAAAAATCTTCAACGAAATTTGAGCATTTGTCATGCCAAAGATATTCGTCAACGCCATGGTTTGATACACTATTCATGCTGCTAATCAGCCTTCGTAACATAACTCCTTAAAGCTTATTGCAAAGGAGAATTTATATTATTAATTGTACGGAAAATCCCCATCACGACCTAAAACATCTATCGTGCTCGCTGGTGCTCCTAGCCCTCCAATTTTAGCATTCTTATCAACCCCACCGCGTTCTTTGCTTCGGACCACCATACAGTATCCGATATTATAAAGTGTTTGCCAAACATTTGATGTCTAAATTTGGAGATGACGTCGCATTCACACAGAATGTGATGAAACGTCTCACTCGTCCCTTGGCAAAAGTTGTATGATCCAGTGTCGGAGATACCCATGTTTTTCAGGTAGTATCTGAAGGAATTATGACTGGTGTAGAAGCCTGTTATCAGATGTAGGCCACTTCTTCTTGTTTACAGTAGTTTATGTGGTGCGCTGGAAGGTTTTAGAAATCTTTTTGCTTGCCGTTGTCCTGTGCATTACTATCAATGGCAAGCGGATTTTTTCTTTGCACGGTGAGATACCAGCTTATTAAAATGACTTCTTGATACATCACAACAATTTTCAGCACCTCTCATAGTTCCTCGGCTCACCTGTTAGCTAGGCAGCCGGTCGTTCCGTTGCTCTCAATATTCGAGTGGTCAGACAGCCATTCGAACACGAGCCTAGATGTTCAGGCCTTTTACACCTTCATGGCCGCTTGACTATCGGTGTGAAAGCCGATTAGGTCTCTCCTACATTGCCTTCTTAAGCATACCAATGCACATAGGGAAGTTGCGTAGACCTCTGCTTGGTATATGGAGGGAGCAAGACTTTTCTAAAATTCGAGCCGGACACACCACCTCAATTTTTTTCGTTTTTTAGGTTGCAACGCTCGGCGTACCATTTCTTTGCTTTAATTCTACGTTTAAAAACTTGCTTGTCCCAACCTGTTCTCGCCGGTATGGTCGGTGCTCCAGTGCTTCGGACTTGCCGACAAAGAACACTAGCGTTTCCTCGATCATGCAGTCACTCTCTCTATTTTCAAAATTGTCTACCTGTGAAATTTATCTTTACTAATGGAAACATGGAAACCTGGAAATTTTGTTAAATAAACCATTGTAGCCAGTTGGATTCGTATTAAAGGAATTATTTCTTCGGAATCGTCCCCACGTAATACTAATTCGGTAGTTCTTCCACCCTCAAAAAAATAAAAGTTTCTTCAGGTCCAGTAACTTTCATCTTTACCAAAATGTTATGGGCGTAAACTCGAAAATTAGCTTTACTTTCCTAAATTCAATGAATATGGAGTTTTTCTGTTTGGCTTTCACTGACACCTTGTTCGCTTTACTTTCCTAAAGTCATTGAGCACGGAGTTTTCCTGTTTGCCTTTCACTGAAACCTTGTTCACTTTACTTTCCTAAATTCAATGACCACGGAGTTTTCCTGTTTAGCTTTAATTTAAACCTTGTTAAAAACCTGATTTACATTCGGCGAAACTTTTTCACAATTCTTTCAGGATTTTCTGAAAGGATCGATTGGATCGCACTGCCAGTAGTGCTTTAATTGCCATATCTGCTCTTGTGCCCTTCTATTCATTTGAATTTCCTACTGCTCCTGGCGTTCAATTCATTGCCATTTGGGCGAAAATTACCAGTAAACTTGCTCCTATATTCCCCACAATTTAGATATCTGCATTTATAGGAAACATCTGCCCCCATTTGTAACGTAACTGCTTGAGCTTTGCTTTGCTGATTTCCAGTAAATCGCTGTCCACCTTTTAGTTTACCTGAGGATCCGTATCATCCAGCAATTTGCACTTTCTTTCATTACATGGTGACATGGTGATCCGTTGAACCATTCTAATTTGCCAAATCCAACTTCCTCAAATAAAACCTTATGATTTTAACAAAACCAATGTCTTACTGCCTACATTTAATCTTTCACACATTATGTTAGATTTTTCTGCTTTTTTTCCTATTGTCATCGTTCTATAATATATTAGATCTAACCATTTTTGCATCCGTTTTTATCATGCAACCTCGCTCCCGCAAGTCCATGACATGATTTAACAAGAGTATTAAATATTACAAAAATAGGAACAATAAACTTTTCAAAAAATTTATGGAAAGTGGTTGTGCTTACGACTATTTCAGCCACTATACTGCAAGGCATAGATTTAATTACCCTAACCACCAACGTTATTACAGATGCCTTCAGTTAATAAAATCCCGAATGCTTTTGAACCTAAATATTTTTATAAGTTCTTTAACTCCAAAAAAAATTTCTGTGTATGCCTCGCAGGTTTCTTTTAATAGCTCCAAATGTTCTTATGGTAATGAAAAATCAGATCTCTTTGCTGAATACTTTCGACGACATTTTTCAACTTCTGATTACAATTTAACTGTTAACTATTCGTATCTCGGTTTTGATTCCTAACTTGCTCATTTTGGAAATTGACGTTTTATATGGTTTGAGATCTCTAAAAGTTAGCTGTGGGCATGGACCTGACAGGATTTCATCATGTATACTTAAATCATGCTCTGACGAGCCATGTGGTGTTATTTCAATGATTTTTAATCAGTCCTTGAAATTAGGTGTTTTCCCTTTGTGTTCGAAGTGTAGTTTCCTTATCGCGCTTCACAAATTTGGAAAAAGACATCACCTTGAGAACTACAGAGGTATTGCCAAGTTAAGTGTGTTACCTAAATTGTTTGAGCGAATTGTTACTCAGCATTTAGCTTCTGCTATCAAATCTTATAACTCTCCATTCCCACACGGCTTTCTGGAAGGCAGTTTAACTGTTACGAATCTCTTAGAATTCATTTGCCATGTTTTCAAGGCTTTTTCTACTGGCTCTCTCACGGATATCGTATATATTGATTTCAGTAAAGCGTTTGACTTAGTTAACCATCATTTATTTATCGTCAAACTCCAAGCCTCTGGCTTCCCTTTCTACTTAGTGAAATGATAAGCTCTTATCTTCATAGTAGATCATTCAGGCTTCTGTTTAACCTCATCACGGCAGATGAATTTACCTTGACGTCTGGCGCGTCTTAAGTCAGCCACTTAGGGCCCGTTTTATTTATCGTACACATTAACCATCTCGCCGCGGTTATTAAATCCAGCCCAATCTTAATGTATGCTGACAATGTAAACTGTTTTCTTCCCTCTCCTGGAAATCGTGCTGGTCTCAGCTTCAAATTGACTTAAATAATTTGGTCAAATGACGTTCGTTAAATTTTGTGGAAGTCATTCAATACTGAGTATTTCATCGATTCACACAACGTAGATTCGTTAATCGATTTGGGAATTCTATTCGACCAAAGATTACGTTTCAATTTGCATTTTGAATTTTCTTTAAGTAAAGCTAGCTCGGCGCTAGGTTTCATTAAGAGGTGGTCCACACAGCTTAAGGATCTTTAAATTACATTTGCCTCTGTTGTGCGGTCTCCTTCCTATAGGACTTGTAGGTTCAATTGTATCACTTCAAAAGCAATTCTTGCTGTTTGCCCTTAAAAATTGGGGTTTCGACCGGCTTGTCTCTTTAGTTAACTTAAAGAACGATATTATCGATTCCCCTACATTACTTGGTGAGATAAACTTTATTGTCCTTAATCGCTTCTCTAGGCACTCTATCTTCCTTAAGCTTAGTCAATGTAAATATGTTAGGTCGTGAAGGATGAAATTTGTAAAAAAAACGCACAGTTTCTAACGTGGTATTTTTCTACCTCTTAACGGGCTGGTCAGCTCAGACGTGCTGGGGTCTACGTTATCAGAAAATTTGTTGCGGAGAATATCGCCTATTTACTGCAGCGCGCTTCGCCGAATAACACTCTTGCTTATTTAACTTTCTCTCGACTATTATTAACGTTAAATATAAATGCTATAAACGATTTACTTGTCCTCGAGGTATCCCCGTACGCGTTAGCTTTCTCTTTAGTATGCTCTCTTGCTCTCTTGCTCTCTTTGCTCTCTCTCCTAACATCTGTCAAAGTGCGGCCGACGGTGAGTGACAGGGAGGATTCCAAGTGAGTGCCACCGTCGGAGCAGGAAAAAAAGTGCCTAATCTCGCCTAATTTCCTAAGCTCAAGACGATCCCAACTTGGGACTGGCTAGGACCTTACCGCTGTAAGACTGATGATCGTCTCCCCTGTGACTAATTTTGCGGTGCTATTTGTACTATGTAGTAATGTAGTAATAACACAGGGCTATATTAGCGGTGCTAATTTACCCAGAGTACGTGAAAATATTAGTATAAACTTAAATGTCTAATAATGTTTGTATATTCTTATTGCATAGGAGTGAAACAGTGTTTCTTGAATATTAATGGTAACATTTTGTATTAATTAATTTATTTTAAAACCATCCATCTACCATTTCTATAGAGATGGTTGGCTTCCTATTGATTCGGCAACCATCTCTACAAATGGATACCGTTTTGTCTCTTTGCATAAAATAAACGGGTACCTGTGTATTAGAAACAAGCGTTTGTTATAGCAAATACAAACAATCCTCATCTAAACCGAGAAGATGGGGTAATGTTGCTAACTAGATTGAGCATACGATTTAAGCAAGTATTCATGCTTACAGTGAGCAACATATGTGTATGTGTGCGTGGAATGTCATGCACATTTATGGTGGATGGATGAATTTGGCAAGTTGTGTACATGTATGTACATTTATATAATACACGTTTTATGTATACGTGAAATAACTATGCCAAATAACTATGTAGACATATTTATACATGATAATAGTTAAAGATAAATCAATATTCATGTGGCAGTTAAGTTGTGGGCAGCAAAATCAGGAACGCCCGATTTTGCACATCAAAATTTGCTTATAACTTATAAATGTAAGATATAATTTTATTCATCAATAGATGCGCCCATATTGTCTACACACTTCTACCATTTAAACGGCAGGTTGTTTAGGCTGGTAATATAAAACTGTGGCGGGTGAGAGTTTATGAATTCCTGGAAGGCTGGTTTTACTGCATTATGGGGTTTGAAATTTTTTGCTGTCAATAAGTTGTCCAAATTGCAAAAGAGGTGATCGTCAGTGACAGCCAGAGCTGGGGAGTATGGAGAATGATGAATAAGTTCCAACTCCAATTCCTGTAGTGTTGGCACGATCATGTATGCTTTGTGTGGTCTGGCCTTTTCCTGCAATAACATAGGAGTTGATCTGTTGACCAATCTGGGCTGTTTTTCTCTAAGTTTTAACATAATTTTGTCTAACTGGTCACAGAATATTTCTGCCATGATCGACGGGCGTGTTTTCATAAAATTGCAATGAGCCACACATGCGCTAGACCATCAAACACTCATCATCAACTTCTTCTGACGAATGCTATGTTTCGGAGTATGTTTTGGTTATTCATCATTGTCTAATGACTGCCCTGAACGTTTGCGATTGTTATATTAAATCTATTTCTCATCACAAGTGAATATTCGATACAAAAATGGAACGCTTCTTTATTTTGTTTTTCGTTCACTTTATGGGGAACCAACTTTCCCAATTTGAGCTAAATGAGTTAATATTGTTTGTTTCTTAAACCTCAACTTTAGTGCTAATTGATAACTACTTTGAGTTGGGTCAGACTCAACGATGACCGGTGCGGTAACAATAGTACGTTATTATTGACCTTTGATAGTGGCCGACAGCGTGGATCAGTTGTGAAGGCAAAGTTGTCAATGCAAAATTTGGCAAACCATTTTCTTGCTGCCTGCTGCGTAGTTACACTCGAACCAAATATATTATGTTTCACGCGTAGAACTCATATTTGTTTCACGTAAAAACTCTTCCTTTATCACAGTATTCCGGCACACAGAATTTCCGGCTGATTGATTATCAAAAAGAAAAAATATATATTTTTAAAAAGAGTTAATAATATTTTTTAAAGCTTGGAATAAGTTACTTCTACGGACAACATATGTAACTTGTTAACAAAGAAAACATAACGGTAAAATATTAAATTGTTGTCAAATAAAAAACTGGCAAATTTGGCAAAGTTATAAACTAGAAGTTTCATCCTTGACGACCTGATAATTATGAGCTGCTCAATCCGTCCAGAGTTGTTTAAAAAAACTTAAATAATATCTTTAACTTTAACGCTTTAAAGTTCATCAAAACAGCTTTCCTTAATACGCGCGATTTACCTCAGTTGTATTTAAACTAACTTTTTAGCTTAACATCTCACTATGATCCGAAAACTTACTTTTTTCCTTTTTATTTATTTATATATGAATTATTAATTTTTCTTTTTCTTTACTTCTCCTTATATACTTTGTACTCGCTTTTAATAATAATTAGTGTAAAATTCATTTCTATGAGCCAACTGAAATCGGCTATTAATTTATTTTAGTTGAGTTTCAAGTCTAAATAAATAAATATCAATCAAGACAACAAGAGCCACTTGCTTGACTTCTAATGCCCCTTCGATGATACTGCTCAACTCGTAAATTGCCGCCGCTGTGGATTTGCTGTTTTGATAGTCAAACTGATATTTATGTAGGCGCATAAGTCCCAAATAGGCTATCTTGATGAAGTTATCTTAAGGTTCCTCCATTATTTTAAGGAGAAAGGAACTCAGGCAAATGGGTATATATGATATCGGCAAATGCTCTCTTTAAAGATTAGTTTTGTACATTCTACCGAGTTGTGGCACCAAATTTTCTGCGCCCTTTTGCAGTAGACACGACGTTAGCTCATCTGGTTCCCGCGATATGTTTGAGCCGAAAGTTGACACACGCAAACTATTTCGTTAGCGAGACTGCGGTCCTTAGAGTTGGTCATATCTGTCTGCCGGGCAAATGATTGGGCCACAGGTTTCGCACTCCAGGCATCCAGCGGCAACTCGTTTCCTCAAAACCTCCTGTGCAGTCATCGCTTAGTTTCTTAAGAGCGCATACTCTCTTGCTGTGGTCTTTAGGTTGAGCTTTTTGGAGCCGAACTGCTTCTGGAAGATTTTCTTTATCCTCACTGTTATACCATGGATTATTCCGCTTTGATCGTCTTAGTTCAGCGTTACATGTGATGAAGTTGTGATGTGGATGTGATATGTTCCTATTAATTAATCTACTTACCGAACACGTTAGCCATGTTGAAAAGTTTCCTGGCAGGGTATTTGAGCTTTTGAAGCCTGTGATTTCACCAAGGCATTGCTCTTGTAGGCTTTTTCTTGGTCTTTAGAGGACAGCGTTCTTGGTAGGCCTCTTGTATGTTTAAACAGAGTGTTGGCGCTTCCAGTTCAATATCTTCCGTGCTGCTGGAAAATGCGGAGACATGTTTATGTCTGAGAATGTTCATGTTTTCAGAGAATAGAAGACGAAGCATTTCGCACTTGGTACGTTTAAGATCTTTGTAAGCCTGGCATGACACTGCACTAGCCACGATGTCGAACCATATATGTTGATGGTCCGACAATGGATCCCACCCCATGATAGAAACAGGGCTTTAAAAACGGTGTCCCACGGCTTTGACGTATGCACCGTCGTCTTTACCTATTCCACTGTGTCTTTCCACGTGCAAGCAAGTACGAGCCAACTCGGATGAAAAGTGCAACCAGTAAATTGAGGTTTTACGTTTGGATTGTGCTGGCTTCAGATTCTCTCCAGGAGAGTGGTGATCCTTTCAAGGCATCCTGGAAGTAGCCGACTAAGATAATATATAATCTCGTCAACTATGATCCTTCCTTGAACGAGAGAACAGTGCTGGCTGACTGGTCCGCAGGTATGCTTGTGATTGCACGGGGGTCTCCACAGTTTCAGTTGCTGAGCGTTTTGGCGGACTACCAGCGGCCGAAGAATCCCCCATCTATCCCGCTTACCGCCGGTTAAGGGCTGCACCGTTCCAGAAACAGGCTATTCATCCACTTTATCTTATAACTAAAGTCCGCCTGTCGTCCTGCGCTCGACTTGAAGAGAAGCGTAAAGTGCCTTAGACATCGCCACATCGTGAAGGAGAGATGGGGGTACCATTTATATCGTTTATACCGTTTACCTTTGGATTTTTTTGGCTGGGAAGAATGAAAAAGAAAGGAAGGGAAAAGTAAGGGAAATGTGCCGAAAGAAACTAAAAAGCATGAAAAAATTGAGCAACTGGTGACTTTTTTAATTTTAAATAATTACTCGCTGAAGTAAAAAAAAACAAATTGAATAGTTTGAATTTACGAATTGGAAAATAGTTTTAATGACTGGTCTTAAATAAACTATCAAGCAGTACACAAAAATGCTCGCTTATTAAAATAGTTTTTTTATTGACGCATTCTAAATAAACTATTGGTTGGTAGGCCTGAAGCGTCCCAGTTGAGTCTGATCGTTGGACTTTTGTAGCTGCTTTATCAGCATATTAACATACAATCAGTGTTTAACCCTCCCATACATATTTCTTGGTTAGTAATAAGCAATAGTAGTGAGTCTTTGTAATACATCCGCCCTGTACTGGATAAACTTTTATTTTTGACATGCCTTTACAACTAAACCAATAAAATTAACATCTTCTAGCATCTTCCAAGAAAGCGCTTTCCGAGCAGACACTCTAGTAAATTAGATATGATTATATGAAAACCAATTTTATATGTACTTTTCACTCAAACCGAGGATACCTAGTAAAGGTGAAATCAAACGTAAGTAAATTTTGTGAGTACATCCAATAACTATTTATTTATTTATCCATTTTTCAATCCAATTACATAAATATCAGCTAAGTTACGCTATTCGTAAACAATTAGACAACCGACAATTAAACAATATTATAACATCTCAGAGGTTAGCCAAAAATAATTATGTCTATATCTATAAACTCGTATTTCAATATAAAGTACTTAGACAATACTTGAGCGCCACCTCTTTGCACCGGGTTTCCAGACTTCATTAAATCAACGCTTACTAAATCTACTAATCATATTGAACCCATTATTGTTGATTATTATCACCCAAGTACGACATTAGTAAGGAACGAGCTTTTAGAAGGGTTGATTTTATACTTACCATTGAATCAGATATATCAGAACTTTATTTACATTCTTACTTAGAAACCTAAGTGGGGTAAATAATTCATAGTCGCTTCTATATATAAATTATAAATTCATTTTGGGATTATTAATATTTTGGCTCTGTGAATACTGACCAGAATTATTGACGAATTAGTATGATTTTTAAACACTACGCAGCTCCGAAAGAAATGTCTCAACATTGCATAACACTTCAGCTATTGGTTTACAGGCGGCAGCTAATTTAGTGATAAGACTTTTATAATTTTCAAAGCTATGGAAAGATCTGAATACCGCATGTTGATAAAGCGATGTTTTCTAATGGGAAGAAGACGAGAAATGATTTGCGAATTGTAGTATATTGTATGAAAATACCGAATTTGCGTATTGTTTTCTTTCAAAATTTATGTATTTTATATAATTTATAATTTATTACATTTTAAAAGGGTTCTGAATATGAATTTAATAATTTAAAAGCTGCAGCAATAAAACTAAGAATAAGGATCCAAAAAAAAAAATCGTTTTTGTTTAATTAAAAATTAAATTACAATAATAAAAAAAATTTAATTTAATTATAAAAAGAGAAAAGAAATTAAAAACCTTACCGATGATGTTTGCTCGATGATGCGCATTATCGGTGATCTATCAGGAGCTTTAACAACAATCCAAAAATTTGGAGTATTGTTTTTTTTTGTTAACTTCAAGACAAATTTCGCTCCTAACAAAGAGTTTTTGTTGTACTTTTACCTATTTACCGAAATACACTGAGTTTCCAGATGATTTTGGGGCAAAAATTCAGAAAGAAAAACCCAAGGCAGCTTTCTTAAATGTCTTATTCATTTACAGAAGCTAGTTTTTTTTGCTATTTTCCAACAATTCATGTATCGAGTAGATCAAAGACATTATAATTGACAAGATTTATATTTTAACTTGTATCCTTTCCCAACCATCCATAACAAAATTATTCCTTCAGGGAAAAGATGCACGAACTAAATGTGTTTTTTTTTTATATATAATTTCAAAATTCAATATGATATACTTTATATTTTAGATCTTCACATTCAACAAAAACCAGCGATATCCTTTAAATTTCACGGCAAACCTATCGTTTTTTCTTTTATTTAAAAAAAAAAAGTAAGAGTTTTCTTTCATTTTCTTTTTTGACAGCTTCTTCCCATGATCCAAAAAAAGTATACTCGTTTGAAAAAAACTTTTTTTTATTTCCATGATAGCGGACGCTAAAAAAACCCATACAATTGTTTTGGAAAATAGAAAAATGGTTTCAGGCCGTAATGTATTTGTATGAACATTTGCCCATGAGGATGGTCTGTTCAAAATGGCTGTCACATTTGGTCATTTTTGATTTTGTGTTGGTGATTCAGAGCACTGTTTGGAGCTGTTTAGGCGACATTAAAAGAGTTTTTTTCATGCTATATGTGACAATGGATGAAACATGGATTCATTACCACACTCTATAGTCAAATCGGCAGCTTGGCGAGTCAACAATGACCGGAAAAAGCCGTGCAAAGCGATCAAAAATTGTAAATATGTGTTGAAAAGGCAATGGCGCCTGCATTTCGGAATGCGTAAGGTACAATATTGGTGTACGATGACGCAGTTTTTAACATTTAGTTAGAGGCCTTGAGTTAGAGGCTTGATTAATGCTTGGGATTGCTACGCTATTGTGTGGGAAACCTAGTAAGCTTATTACATATAAAACACACAAAGCTTATTACTTTTCCAAATTTAATCCATTGCCTTTCAAGTTGAGTGCACTTATGTGAACGCTTTTTCCAATCTTCCAAACAGTTGCTGAGATCAATTTCTCGAACGACTCCAGAATTTCCTTGGTTTAGGAACTTCTCTATATCAAATTGTGTTTCTGTCAATATTTGTTACGTAATTGTAATATTGTTGCCCAATAATCCATTAAAAAAAGTGTTTATAAAGCTAAAAGCGCTTGTTAATAGATCTTTCTTTCAAATAATGTACTTACGATTGAATTTCGTTTCTTTAGTCTCCCAATTATAAAAAGTCAATCCTCAAACTCACTCAATTTCTACCTTTCTTCAATACCGAGAATTTTTATTAATAACTGTGACCAAACGCACTTTCTTTTTAAGAGGACAATGTGTAAAGTGCCGAAAACTATCACAAGTTTTGAGTAGTAGTTCCAAAATATGCGGTGATTTTATTGTCAACAACATTTGATCGTTTTTTTATTAAATATGTGATTTTTTAATAATATCTGTATATAAATCTACAGTCATCGACTTGTGTTCTGAGTAGTGCGTATTTTCTTTTCGTCTGCATTTTTTTATTGTTTAGGTGTTTTTGTGTTGTGTATTTAGCTCGTGTCTTTTCAGTGTGTTTTTGCCAAAACTGATTATCGCGGATACCGTACGTGTTTCCTTTAAATATAATAAAAAAAAAAACCAAAATAAAAAATTGAAAACAAATGACATAATCCTCAGTAGTTCCCAAACCTATTCAAGTGAGTGGTTATTTCACAAACAACTATACCAACCATACCAACAACCATAAAGCATAATGGGCCCGGGGCCGCCAGATAAAAACTCGAATAGATTTCCTTTATTGGCTGAAAAAAAAAATTAAAAATTCGGACTTTCCGGTGCTGCCAATCAGTGGCATCACACCTATTGACAAAAAGTATATCTTTATTTCTTCAACTGATGCTAGCGTAACAATTTCTCAAATCAGCCATTTTGCTGTAAAAAAGCCCTAGATAGCATTACAACATCCATAGACTCTATCTCCATTCTACGCGATGGGAACTTACTTGCCCTCGCTGGGAACCCACGCGAAACTCATAAAGTCCAAATCATTAGCTAATTTATGTACTATTTCCGCTAAACTGCATGAAAAACTGAACTCAGTTAGAGGGGTAATCTATGCCCCGTGCTTAAAGCATATGCCGGAAGATTAAATTATTCGCGAAATGGGCAATCAAGAAGTGAGTGATGTCTATAAATTCACCAAACTCAATGACGACGGAAGAACTCGCTCTCCTACAGGAAGGACTATTTTGACTTTTGATCGCTGCCGGTTACCGCGAATAGTTGATGTGGCGTGGTATAAATGTAAAGTGGAACTCTTCATTCCAAATCCCATGGGGTGCAAAAACTGCCAACGCCTGAGTCATACGGCAAAAGGTGCACTAGTGGCCCACCATGTGCTAATTGTGGTCTTGCTCCACATGCTCAAAGCTGTACATGTAGTTTCTGCATAAATTGCAATGATCTACACTCGGCGTTAGACAAACAACGCCCACGTTTTATACAAATGCGTGAAATTCTAAAAATCAAAACACAAAATTACTGTAGCAAGTGCGAAGCACGACGCAAATACTGGGAAATAAATCCATCTGGAGCCCAAAGAATTAGCAAAAATAATACCTTCGCTGCTGTTGATCGCAAATCATGCCTAATAAGCCTTTAACTCCAACTCCTTCCTATGAAAAACTTGTTCTACCATCAATCAAAAATCATATTGCGAAACCAGTTCCATCACCAGCCAAAGATAATATTGAAAAAATCAAAGCAACAGCAAATATCGAAAAAATTAAAACAACAACACGTATCCCAAAATCTAATGAACTAAATTCCCCAGAATCACCACTTCTCAACTCTAGTCAACAAATTACAAATTGTAATGAATCCAATCTTTCATCCCTTAATCAACCGTCAATTTCAAATTATTCGCGTGTGCCGAGTCATTGCACTTCAAATATACGCCACCACCTAAGTACAGATTATTCTGCTGGTAAGAACAAATTATTCTCGCAAAATTTCTATAGCGACCTTCCCGACGGAGACGATGACATGGAAACTTAATCCTCCTACTACTCCGTTTCCATGTCACTACAATTAAATATAGTTTTTAAAATTCTACAATGGAACATTAAAGAACTTGTTAATAATTTTGATGAATTCTATTCTATTTCTATTCTATTTCTATTCTATTTCTGGTGATCTACATAATAGTGATCACTTTCCAATCATAATCGATCTTAATCTTTCAAAGTCCTCTGTTACTCCAGCAGAACAGGCCAAATTCCTCCTAAATAAATCGGATTGGATCAGTTATTCCAAACAGGCCGAGTAATATCTGAATTCAAAGCCTTTTAACGGGAACTGCAACCATGATGCTGCTATTATGTCTAAAGCGATTCGCACGGCTGCTCATCTCTGTATTCCCCAATCCAACAGCTTTTGTAAACGAGCTGGGCTTCCTTGGCGGAACGTTTTCGTTATTGAGGAAAAATAAAATGGATCTATGGCACCGCCTTAAGAGATGTCCTGATTATGATCATTTGCTATTATACAAAAAGGCCAATGCTGTATTCAGGAAAGAATTACGAAAATAAATAGCACTTACTTTCAAACTTTTTTCGAAAAGAATTCACAGAAACACATCAATGAAAGTTGTCTGGAACAAAATCAACAGACTTAATGGGACTTCAAATTTGAACGAAATTTCTGCCATCTGCACTCCCAATGGAACTTTAACTGACGCAGATAATATTTCTAATTCATCGAAAATAAAAGGGCTGCACCTTCTTTTTCAAATAATATTGACAGATGTGCTATGTCCCTGAAAAATGGCATATCTACCTTAGAACTTGCATGTTGTCTCTCCAATTTGAAGGGAGGACAGCTGGGCTACAACGCATCTCATATCAAATGGTCAGTGCTATATCTAATTCAAGTGAAAACAAAATTACTGGACCTATATAATACGGTATTTTTGACTAGCCATATACCCTACACGTGGAAACTGGCAGCAGTGGTTCCACTTCCAAAGTCAAAAAATGTCTCCAACGCATCGGATTATCGCCCAATCTCTCTTTTATCTTGGCTCGCAAAAGTATTAGAGAAGATTATGGCATCTAGATTATCCTGGTTTCTTGAGTCCAAGAATCTGGTTACAAAGCAACAAGTTGGGTTCAAGCGGGGTAGAGGGTGCATCGACGCTCTTTTACATATTAATTATTTTACGAGCAAAGCAATTTCCGAACGGAATCATGTAACAATTCTCTCAATTGATTTCGAAAAAGGATGTGACAGAGTTGGTCTTCACGTTATTTTAAGGCTCTTTAAATCAAGGAATGTTGGACCGAAATTCTTCAGCTACATCAAATCATTCATGTCGCATCGGCAGTTTAAAGTTAGAATTAACAATCATCTCCCTGATTCCTTTCCGCTAATGAATGGCATTCCGCGAGGATCTCCTCTTTCTGTCACGGTGTCCCAGATCGCTTTCAACAAAATTAGCAAAATTCTTTGCCGTATACCGAGTATCGAACATTGTCTGTACGCGGACGATGTATACATTTTAACAAAAGAAAAACATAGCACGAAGACAATCGACATCGTCGAATCTATTGGATGAAAGATTTCCACATGGGCAATGTTAATAACATATTATATATATATTATATATCCCGGCAAACACACACAAACAAATTTTTTTTTTTCTTGGGATGAATTACAAAGAAATTTCTATTCGTACGTTTTCAATTAGCTTTCCTTATTTACTGTAAGATTCAATAATAGTCAGGGTTTCCTCAATTACGAATAACTATTCCTCTGTCTCTTCTGCCTAGTCGTCGAATACAGTTGCCGAAATGATATTCGATAATCAAGTCTCTGAAATTAAACAAACATCAATATTATTTTTGATCAAACAATGAAACTCTTTCACATATTTATCACGAACCCTTCTTGCGTGCCAAGCTACATACTTTCCCATAGTATATATATTTGACAACTAAATAAGTCCTGGCTTCAAATTGTTGTTCTCTCTCTTCGTTTAATAATAGTATCAGAGGTGAGTATTCTTATATGTTCTTTAGAGCAAAGGTTTTTTTTGTTTCTTTTGGGGGCTGCATTAGCGTTTATGTTGCTATGGTTAAATTTGAGGTGTTGGCTAATAGAGTTTATAAGCGGCAATGTCAATAAACGTTTCCTATACTATTAAGCAGAGAAAAGACGATCTGTCCAGCTGGTGGCTGTTATGTGACCTTATGCGCCATAAGGCCAGCGATTGTCTCCTTGGTTTTGCGAATTGCTCCGGTATTTCTACTATGTTAGCCACGGTTGTGTCTTTACTGATTATTCATTATTTGCCGGGAACCCATTAAGGGGATGTTTAACAACAATATTTTTACGTAAAATTATACAATTATAATATTAAGTATTCTAATATATTGTTACAAATTTCCGCTAATCTCGATACGGTCCGTATCACTAGATCGAGCATATTATTTTCAAGAGAAATGCACTTCAGAATTCTTTTAACTTCAAGTTTCTTTACTTACAATCTATTCTTTAAGGCTAGGATTATTTACATTTCACTTTGCCAATACTCTCGACTTCTCAACTTAAGTATTCTTTTTCGACTCAAATGTTCTCGTACAACTTACTATGCCTTCCGCAAATAGTCTACTTATATACATTTTTACAAGCATGTTACTATTACCTAACTTCATGGCTTCATTTTTAATCCGTTAACCTGCTTTTCTGCTAATCGTTTTTCTCGACCGGCAGCTGTGTGACGCGCCGCGAATATGCACTAGGGAATTTATTACTTGGGAAAAATCAATTAGTTAGCATTAAGTGGGTTTGGGATTTTCGTAACAATATGTATAGGTTCTTATATACATTTATACTTCTGTAAATATTAGTACGTTTATCAAATGCAACATTAAGAATTTTTAATATTGTATATCTACATTATAATACATCATGCCATTATACCATTCCTATAGAGATAATTGCTTGACTAGAATTTGTCAGGGAAAACGGTCAATTCTTAGTGTAATGACGTTATGTTTGCTCTTATCAGCAAATATAAGGGAAAAAATTAGTTTAGAAGCGTCTTTTCCCTGCCTTAGCTTTCTATTACGTTCTTATACCGACGACTTGTGGCGAACATGGCAATGGTTAAGTTATAGTTATATATAGTATGCATTGGGCCAATGCAGTAGTAAACAAGGCAGTTTAAAGAAGGGGGTTATTTAAGCATATTGAAGGAAAATTTTAAAGAAAATGCGAACAAACTTAGTATTTTGGAAACAGTTAAACTCTACGTATATAACAAGCTCAAGCATAAGTCCTGCGAAATTCAAGAATAGCTTTTATATAACTACCCCAAAGTGCTTAACCCTCTTCTCCAAACACCAAGCATGAACTCTATCAAAAATATGTGGGATGAATTGGACAGCCGTGCGCGAAAACACACCATGTCTTCCGTCCAACATCTGAAAAATAGACCACAAGAAGAATGGAGTAAGATTGCTGCTTCCCTTACAAGAAACGTTATAGCAAATGTGTCAAAAAGTTTAAATGACGTTATTAAACGAAAAGGATAACCTATCAAATATTAATTTTTAATAATATGCTGTTTTTTTCTTTGTATTCCTTTTAATACGCCGTATCTCGCATAATTCATTTTAAAATTAACCCATTTTTACGTAAATAATATTTGTTCATTTGAGGATAGTTTTAAATATTCTGTCTTGTTTGCATTATGACAAATAAGCATAAAAACCCAAAAAGAGTGAAGAAAAGATAATTTGATTACTTTGAACTTTGTGCGGACACGGACGATTTTTTTCCACTTTTGCACGTAAAGACTAGAATATTTCCTGACGTAACAGTGGAAAATTTCAGCCTTCTAACTTTAATACTTTTCGAGTAACAAGCAAAAATCCACAAATTTTTGTTAAGAACAACGGAGTTGGTTTCAGTGTAAGCTTCATCGCGTGCTTCTGCTCTGACCAATTTGGGCCATTTTCATTTGAAATCGATATCTTCAGTCTTGCGACTAGGAAAGTGCTAACAACAAACACCATACATGCACACAGATGGACAGACACGGCTAAATCAATTCAGGATTTCTAATCAAGAATATATATATACTTTATAGAGTCTCTGAAGCTTCCTTTTGGGGTTATACGCATTATGAAAAAAACAAAATGAGTATAACCCCATCTGACAGTGATGGGTGTAAAAGCTCAATATTAATGACGTTATATTTTTGAAGTTGTTGAAGTTATTTAATTTTCTTGTCTACTGGAATAATGTGGTGTTTTTTTTTTTTTTTCATATTTTAATATGTATTCCCTAGTAGTACAAAATAGTAAAATAAATTTGTATGTTTGGACAATGGACTAGGTTTGACAAGCATTTACTTTTTGTCGAACGAAAGAACGCAATATTAACGAGATTCATTGTATATATTTTAACGGAAATAAATATAAAGTTAACTCACATATTAATAGGATTTATATGCTTTAGATTTTGCGATTAGGGGTAACAGAGATATTGTAGACGGCACAGTGAGGTGCCTCCAATTTTGCACGTCACAAGCTTCTTCCCTTTTCTCTTACAAGACATTGCAATAAACAGAATAATATTATATTGACCTAGACAAGGTAAGTGATTGAATGGGAATGTTCTGATATACAATTACTTACGTAAGCTATACATAGTCGAATTAATCGTATAGCAAGAGATGTGTGCTAGCAAATAATCTAGGCACTGGTACAAAGATTGATCATTACGTTCAACCGTATCTTAATGACCAGTTTTCCCTGTTCTCCTTATATTGTACATTATATCATCGGTCCAGAGCAGCTTTGAATAATACAAAAGCTTGTCAGACAAATATTTCATAATGGATTTCTTCATTCTGCCGGTGTTTTGTTCCGCCCAAAGTGATCGCTTGACGAAGTTTTTGGGTTGTGCTGGGCTGTATTTGGTCTTGTAGTGGTTTCTATTAAACAAGCGATAAGCAAGGAAATTTACCTAAAAATAATACATATTACTAAATAATGTTGATTATTATAAACTAACTAACTTTTTTTCTTTTATTTGGATTTTGAGTTGGAATAGACTAAGCCAGAAGAAGAAGCATGGCTTCAGATAATAATATTTGATGATTATTTGCGTGAAATTTATATATGAATTGATTTGAAATTTATATGAATATTAGTAAGATAACAAAAAGACAGCCCCAATGATATGATAACGCTATGTTAATTGTAGATAGTGGAGTTGTACGTAGTAATGTAAGAATAGTGGTCGAAATTTTGGCTGAAAAAAGAGTGGATTTTGGGAAAATTAGGATTGAACGTAAAAATAAAGAAAAGTTAACGTGAATTAAAAAGATAAACTCGCTTTTCTAACCAAGCAAATTATTTCCCTGAGATGATCCTTGTTTTTTGCTGCAGAGAGATTCAGGAGACTACCACATAATTTCAAAAAGGCTACAAGAACTGTTACTACCATCAAGCTTATGGCATCTTAATATGAAATGCTCAGTATTGCAAACCTGAAAAAATTTCACATGGTATAGCACGAATCATTTTGAAATATACTTTATCATAAATGTGGCCACTAATGAGTCTGTAAAGCGTTTTGATCTTCCAGGAGTTTGATAGTGGTTTTAAGTTAAAAGGGGGAATTATTTTATAGATTTTATATACGCACCGACAATATTCATTGCCCATATTGTTTCATTAGGAATATATATGAGGGACAAAATGTGCCCCTTTTTGCATGAAAATCATCTTTTGCAGTTTAAAAACAAAAGCCGCAGTGACCAGATATTCAAACACAGTTGCAGTCGTCAATTTGAGAATCGTGTATCATTTTATATATTTCAAATACCTATCGATTATCTGCATATCTTTTATTTTTTAAAAGCAGAGCTTGCTTGTTATCAGAAAAAACCACAAATTTCTTATGACCATTCGTTACAGCTATTTTTACAGCATGTCTCATGGCGAACAATTCAATAAAGATCGAGGAGAGTTCCCTCATGACTGTGCCTTTTACGTAATATTTTATATAGATATAATGGCCATTGTTATAATAAAGAAGTAGTTTTTCTTGACATAAGATGCTCACATAAGAAGGATTGACATTTCGCTTCATGTAAGAAATCGATTCACGGGTGTTCATGTTTATTGTTTTTTGGTAACGAAACTCGATAGCGGGGTTAAAAATATGTAACTACATGAAAACACGGACAGATATAGCTTTCTGAAAGAAGGACGGATTCATTGCCTTAACCTTAATTAACTCCTTAGCAGTGCAAGAAAGACCTCTTTCGGAGATGGACCCTTCACCAGAAATGAGCTTGAGAATATGTTGAGGCGTTGACGATGTCAGCCCGCAGCAACGTTTTAACATTCTGTTTTCGAGTGTCTGTATATGTTTTTCAATATATTTTTGAAAAATTACAAGAAGTAGTATGTGCCGATTCGATCTTAGACCGGACTATTGCTCTCTACACTGTCAATGCTTTTTTGGGACGCAATCCGGATTGATTATTAGTCATGAGCTTGATGATGTTGCATCCAGATTAACAGTCTTTGAAAGTTTTCGTGTAATACTCGTGAAGAGTTAGACTATCATTTGATATTTTGCCTAGATAGCGAAGACAGTTAGTTCCCCTGATTGAGGTTAGTTCCTTTGACAACGAGGTAAGCGTCGCGTTTAGTGGCTTTGGCAAAAGAATTCTATTTGTTTTCTAGATTAAGATCGACACATACAACAAAAGAAAGTTAGCTTTTTTCGAAAGACGACGGCTTACACAATTAAAAAATCGTCAGCATATTGAAAAACACTAGTTTTGTCTTGAAAGTTATATAATTCAGCTGTATATAGATTGAAGAGGAAGGGAATCAAGCAATTCCCTTGTGGAATACCACCATATACTTCAACTATGTTTGCACCCATTGCGAACACACGCTTAGATGCAAAATTCAGTGTCCACAGATGTATTTAAAAAGGCATTGAACACTTTAAAAGAATTCCACCAAGCTTCGTCAATTTAACACAGTCATAGGCTTTGCTGATATCCAGGAAAAGCATGAGCAGTTTTCTTTACACTCGCTATGAGACTATTGAAGTAGTCCGTTAGCATTCTCTTAACTGTGAAATTAATAATCTATATGAACATAGAAACTAGCGAAATGGGTCTAAAGTAGCTTAAATTTTTTAAGTCTTTACCTCCTTTGAGAATGGGAGTAACTCTACCACATCGTAAATGCAACGATATAAAATTATTAGACCAGCAATTATTATTCGACAGCCAAGTTTTCCCCAGAGAGTGGCCTGAGGGGTCAAGGTTCCTCATTTTTGGAAACGTTTTTGAGACAGGATAAAGTGTTTTTGTGATTTTTCACTTTCTATATTCACATATAATTTGCTTTACTCGATGTTACTCATATGGTACCGTAGTTCGGATTTTCCTTTGATTGGCCTATCATGTGTATCTGTATTATATTATTTATTTCTTTTTGTATTTTATACTGTTCAAGCTTGCTTTGCAGATGTAATTATTATTCATGTTCAATTCCCTTTATGAACATGGCTTCATTGTTTTAGATTTGCACAAAATTTGGAGTATTTTATTCAGCCATCCAACCAATTAGATTCTCGCTTACAATTTAACGAACATTTCGTAGCTTACTATGTGAGTGCAAATATTAATCTGCGCCGTCAAAGATTTATCAAGGGGCCAAAGACTAACTAATAAGTTAACCGCTTACTATGTAATTACTACTTCTGAAGATCATCGAACTGCTGTCAATTTATTTATTATTCATATATATAAGGTTTAGTGGTAATAGAGATTTAACTCCTCACAGAGGCACATTTTGATGCAGTACTTATCAAGAGCAAAAGCAAAGAAATATTTGTTTATGTATTTCTTTATATGTATTTTTTTACTTTTTTCTTCAAAAGGCTTTCTATTATGTTCATAAGCGTATCGATTAGTAATAACAATGTTTTTTAGTAAACTAAAACTTTGAATATACGATAAGTAGTTCCCTAAACGAACAACTAAACGCTGTCTCTAACAAAAAATCCACATTGTTTGTGGAAAGTGTCAGCTCTCAAACGATGCTTTAGAAACGTTGTTCTCATTGTCATTATCTATAATCCGTTTAATGAACTCTAAAGGTGCTGTTTTATTAGCTAATGCCCTATTTTTGACAATTCTGAAGTGGCAGCTGTCAAACTTTCTTTTTTTTGTCGGCGGCACTTTGCCGTAAAAATGGCGCAAACTTCAAGTCTTGCCTCAATTATAGAACGCTACATATATGGCGACAGTGACTCTTGAGAAAGCCGAAAGGAGTCATTTATTGTATAGTCAAGCATTGGAACATTATTTATAGACAGGTTATAAGCTCTTTGCAAATCTTAAGAAGATGATTCAGGAAAACAGGTTTAATCATATTGTTCAATTCGAATGGTCATTACGAGAAAAATGTGTAGCTTCAGGGTCTTCACAAACCGTTTTAAATGAAAGACGTCGAAACGTCAAAGAAACATTGATTTCGAATCAGGTAGAGGTGTTTCCTATTGTCTACGTTGGAAATTCACGTAAATTCCAAAAATTGGCGAAAAACTCTTCATACATGTTAAGTTTTTGAATGGCATAGTCATTTCAAGTTTCTTTAAATTTTTTTCCAGAAAACACCGCTAAAAAATTTTAGGATTATTGTTACAAAAATCAATTAGTATCTCACTAAGAAATGTGCATGTTTACATTGCACTATTTCTTGCATCATTTGCATCACTGTCATTCTAATTGTCTAATGTATTTATTTGCCGATTTACGTATCAGATAATATGCTGACTGGTTAACGCCTATTAACGCCTAGAATGTTCAGATCAAATTCATTAACACTTCTAAATTTTTAAGTCAACCTGAGTTCTTTGATTTTCTGTATACCGTCGAAGCTTATATATATGCCGTTATATCCATTGATACAAATTTGAAAATCTAAACTAGCGAAAAAAGGTAAACTAATCCCGCCTAGGCATAAAATATGCCAACTTATACCTCGGTGTTATTTCGGTGCTCATATTATTTAAATTGCTTTCAGTATGTATTTTTTTGGCGTGAGAAAACAAAGGTTATTAATTAATTAATTAAAATTTTTCCCATTTGAGTGTAAATATTCGCCACAAATATCAAGAGATTTGTTTAAACAAAATCTTCACCGCGTTTCATTTTTAAGTTACCCGTTCTTATTTTCTGTTATGTACGTAATGTTTTGAAAACTTTTCGGGATAGAAACCAGGTTAGTGAATCTAAACGTGTCAAATTTTGCTTTTCTTATTTAATGCATATATCCATACTTTTCTCAATATTTGAAGTTAATAATTCCGCATATTAATTTCCAGATATAGTGTGTATCGTTAAGCATATTTATATATTTTTTTATTATCGTTGGCATTGCCGATGTTGACATATGTAATTACGTACATATCCCTGTTGAAATAAAGATAAGTATGCTGTCACTTGCCATAAAATCTGCGATGCGTTGACAAATCAACAGCAATTGTTTCTAATCTTCGATTTAAAAACTAAAATTGAGGAAATACACCTCTACCCCGTGGGACATCTCATATAAATTTTTAAATGTATGAGGTTGGGTTTTTTAATCGATTATCATAAATGCCTATGTTCAAATCGCGAACAGTTATATTTTATAGTGCGACTAAACAACATCTCTAAATATTTATTTTAAGCGTTCTATATATATACAGACGATATACAGATATAAACTAGCAAACAACACAATTAACTCTTATATAAAAATTGACTTATTATAAAAACATTCCAAAATATGTGCGCGTAAACCGTAATGGGTGTATTTATTTTCGAAAGCCTGATATCTATATGAAAATCTTTCAGACAAAATTTCCATATTTCCTTGTGGATATAAAAGCAACTATATAAGCATAAAAAACGATGCAATTAAAATCAACAAATTCAAGTAGATGTAAAGTTATGATAAAAATGAATACGCAAATGCATATAATTTTTATGTTCCAACCCAGCAAACATCAATAAGCTCTATAGCATCCAGAGAAATGTTTACAATTGATTTAGTTAGAAAACCTTAATATATAGCCAATTGAATGAAAGTAGGAACTCTAAACATGCCCGGATGCAAGAGTGGATTAAGCGTGTAATGTTGCTTACACAATTTATTCTCTTTACTTGTTACGTGTTTCTTTGCAAAAATTGCTCAGGTGTCGCAGTTTCTTGTGTTTCTGTGTGCCTTTTCTATTCATTCATCATTAAGTAAACATGAATAACACGTTATCTTTTTTTAGGTTTAATAAACTGTCGTCGCCTAAGTTTTCAAAAACAAACTCCTCGATTGTAATAAAGTATTTATTTTTTGCAGTGGGGATGGAATGAAGATTGATAACGTGAATTCGCTTAGCGTTAACTAAGCTAAATTATAAGGGTGAGAACATGTAAGTTATGTGTAACATTACCTCTATATTCGTCTGCTTGTCTGTTTGCCTGTGTGACACATGTCTCACAAAGTGTATAGCAAAGTATGGTGGAGCGGATAAAGTTGATGTAACGTGTTAAGGATTTAGCCAAAAACTTTGGTCGACAGGTCTAAGGGGTTGCGGTTACTAATTCACAACAGATACATTGTTGCTAAAATTTCTTTTTTTTTCATTTAATTTTGGTGAGTGGTAATGACATTGGTGGCAGTGGTGATTGAGAGTATTAAGAAATATTTCTGCACTCAATCAAAGACGTTTATCTCTATAAACGTGCGGAAAAACATAGTGTTTGAAACGCGTATTTTATACACTTAAGTAAATCTTATTATAGCAGATAAGGACATCTAACAATTACATATACATAGAACACTCCATCAAATTCTTTCATCCTTCGAATATCACCACCTTTTACATACTGCAATAATGGTAAACCACTACTTATTTCAGCTTCCGCATTGTCGGCTGTACACCGACGGTTGTGTGTATTGTGCGTGTTTCAATAATAATAATAATAATGATAAAACTAATAATAATAGTAATAATAATAGTAAAAAACGAAATAATAAAACATATAACTCATAACGCTAATTATTATTATTATTTTTATTTTTAACGATATCATTTTTGAACGGTTGGTACCTTTTTGAACACCCATTACCGAAGCTAAATGGGTATATTCATTTAGTGAAAACGTGTGTAATACACAGAAGAAAACAATGGAAACAGCATAATGTATATATATATTTGACCTGGATGACCTGTATCGATTTAAACATGTTAGTCTGTTCGCCCTTGTGTAAATATTCGACCGACCGCATATATTGCGGACAAATTTTCACAAAAGTTTAAAAATGGCCCAAACTAGTAAAAGGCCACGCCCACAATGCAACAAAAATAACAACACTAAGCACTCCGTGTTTTAATATTGAGTTTTCCCGTTTTATTATTTTTAATTTTTATTAATATGTACAAACTTATTAGCATCTTTTGAAAATTCAGCTAATATCAAGAAAAGGAAAAGAAATAAAAATTTCCCGCTAAGATTAGAGAAGAATAATATGTAGAAAAGGGGAAAAATGATTATATATTAGAACATGTGTATACAAAAATAAATAATTAAGAGCTAAGTTTGATCACGATTTGGTCACAATAATGCATTTAATACGTTGTAGTGACAATCAACACTAAAAAAGGAAAAAGTAATTATTGGTAAATAATTGTCATAGTTCAAGAAATGATATGGGCACAATATCGGGTTTTCTTATAGATATATATTGTCGAACATTTTTGAATATATATATTACCATTGAAATAGAAAACTTAGTATGAATTCTAAACTATCAAGTTTCTGTTAACTACTACTGGCAAATGTGAGGGCATCGATACTATAATCGGGAAAGGATACACCGGATTTTGCAGAACCATGGGTATAAACTATTATATACTTTGTAGACTACGTATATGTTGATGTAGCTCATACTTTGTGCATCATTGGGGCAGCTTAATCAGGTCATAGTTTCTAGTATGTCTGTTGTAGACGTGAAAATGCATCAGACGACGGTAAACTGGCGAATTCACATAGCCTTTTGCCATTTTGGACACGGAAGTAATCCCTAAGACTTGACGCCTTGTTTGCAAGACAATAAGGTCGAGTAGGCTAATAACTTTAACTCTGTGCTCCTATGGAGGCAAAGGCGAAATATTCCAACCCAATCCACGAAGAGCAAATAATAAAAATTGCTTTTGTATTGACTTGAAGGCGATGTGTGGCTTTTAAATAGATGACCATACAGTAACGAGCCAGGCAAGTAGACGTTTGTTAACATGCGGGTCGTCAAATTCCTTGCTTAACGTTTGATTAAACCCAGTAGTGATTTCGTCTTATTAACGCAGGCTTTAATATGAAGGGAAAACCGCAGCTCGGGATCCAGTAAAGTATAATAATAATAAAAATAATAATAACAATAATAATAATAATCAATAGTGTATAATAATAATAATAATCAAAATGCAACAGCAACCCTAAAAAAGCACATTGAGAAGGTTTAAAAAGAATTTTAAGGTATCTTGAAGGGACTAGACATTACAAATTGTGTTTTACTAACAGTCCCTGTGAAAATTGCAAAGGTTACTCTGGCGCGGTGTGGGCAGGTGACTTAGACGATGGAAAGTCCACCAAAGTATCTTTTTCTATTACGGAGGTGAAATGCTTCGGCAGCTGCCACACAAGAGTCGTTATGTTTGAGTAGTTTGCTAACAGAATTAAGCGGCGAACAGGTGGTGATAATCAAATGCGAACAGAGAAGAGGTTTACTCTTCGTAGAGAACGTCACTTTTCATGCCCGTTCAAAACACATTGTTATATGTCATCATTTTGTAAGAGCATTGTTGCATACAAGGAAACTAACAATTGAATATTTGAACACCGACGACATGATGGCAGATATAATGACTAAAACCATACCGCTATAGAAACATCAAAAATGTTTGGAATTATTAATTCAATTTAGTGCGGGGGTTGGTATAGAAAATGGAATGTAAAGTCGTCTATGAGATATACGTATATATATTAAATAAAACTTTTATTATTACATTTATATATACATATATATATATATATATTACACTTTAAAATTATTAAAAAGTAAAAACCCCACCGACAAATCATTCTTCTTTTTATTTGGATTAAATTTATCATTTTTATTAAATTTCGTATGCTTGTCTTCTGATCTTGTCTTCCCATAAGCTTGGTTGACGCAGCTTTCTAATTGTGTGTGGAAAAAGTTTTAAATTCAATATTTAACTAATCTAACAATACCTTAACTCTAAAAATAATATTAAAGGGCGTGCCGATGGATTGTAAATAAACTTTCCACCGCCAACGTTTGCATAACACTTCGGAATTCCTGAGGGCATAGTTTTAAAAATTGAAATTTCATCTCTACGTATTACATAATTTCAAAATGGAAAGATGTTTGACAATCATCAAAATTACTAAATAGTATTTTGTTCAAGCTTATTAATTGCCTTAAAGATAAAAGTAAATATTTTTAATTCAATTATTTTTCTGCCTTTGTATTTATGTCAAATTCAGGAACGGAAACTTTTCTTCAACAGAGCTGTTTTGTTAGTTGTTAAACTTTTAATTGCAATTTTAATTTGTGTGGAATGAATGTATTTTTACATAATTTTGCACAATTTTTAGTGTGTGACAGTCAGAATCGCCAATTGTAGAAATATTTAAATCAATATTTGTGCTTTATTTTAAAAATAATTATATTGATTTGGATCAAGTGACTAGTTATTCTTCTGTTTTTTTGAAATATGAAGTCATCAAAACTAAACGATAAAAAATAACAATATTTATTTGTTTTTTTTTTTTTCAGACATTCATTCATTCCATATAAATGACCGCCTTCGGACTTCTTTAAAATTTAATCCTGAAATACCAATTTTTGGCACTTTTCGATATAAGTCTGCTTTTGTTTCACTAATAAAACGAATAATCCTGCTAAATAGCGTCGTTGAGAGTTCTTGGTTTATTGGAGTAAGGTAATTCTCCAACATTATTCTTCATATGATTTTCATGGCAAGCTTACAGAGGCATTCTTGGAGATTATTCTACCATTGAAATTTTCGCCCAATAAATTGATTTTGTCACGAAATGTGTGGCATGTTGCACAATTTTGTTAAAGCCACGTGTAGTCCTAGTTGAAATCACCTACTGTTTGCTATAAAAAATTATACCTAAAAGTTATTTTTCTACACATAAATGTCCTTTAAGAAAATCGGACGCGTTCTCCTTACACCAAAGGGTTGTGTAACAGCCGTCATAAGAACGACTATATAAAATGGTTGATGTATGGTACTTGCAACATATAAAAATTCAATGACAAAAGCATCATTACCCTGAGAAATACAATCCTTTGGCGTTGATAGCAAAAACAAAGGGGATTTGATGGTTTAATTACGTCAACGTTACGTCATGTTGGTCGACTAGTATGCCTCAGTTGTCAGCCTCCTCTACCTTATTGGTGTTAGTTTTTTTTGCTGAACTTATTTCTTAAGTTTGCTTGATTTATATATTTTATATGCATTTTTGTATATGCATTTAATTATCAATTTTTGCTGAATGACATTAGTAAGACCCAATTACAGTTACAGATACAGTTGGGTTGGTCAGTTGACTTCTTTAGGAAAAAGCGCGACGAAACAAATACAGCAAAGCTTGCATTAGTCATCCTTGAAACTTTGTAAAGCCGAATTTATCTTTACGGAATGATATCGCTATTATTACTCCTTAACGCTATTATATCAATATTACCTGTCCAATTTGTACCTTTTCGGTTTGATAATACTCACATTTATCTTGAACCATTCAAACAAAGCATTGGCTTTGAAACTGTTATAACACTGTTAATTTTTCGGTGGCTCGCTGATTTTAAATGAGGTCGTACGATCACTGATGATACTGAGCCTAGTGGATAATCACAGTAAGCAGTTATAGCAGAAAACGTAAAAAAATGCTGAAAAGTAGGTGCATTCACTATGTTGCACTACGTGTACACCGCTTGCTCACAGTCAATCAAAAAATTTACAGTCACAAAGCAACGGCTGCAATACGAATATTGTATAAATGGAAATCGGATTTGCGACTTCATCCGCCGTATTCTCCAGATCCAGCCCCAAACAACTGTCTCGAAATTTCGAAAAGATGGCCAAGGGAAAAAGATTTGATTCAAATGAAGGACCTATTTGCGCACACTGAAGCGCATTTTCAGGATCAAACCGTTCTGTAAACAAATAAGATCACTATAATCAGGTAGAAAAAACCATTAAATATCCTATGCCTCTTCTTCGAATACAGTAATAAATGCATTTTCGCGATAACGCAAAAAAAAATTACGCCTTGTTTTTATGTGAAGGCATAATTGTCAAAACATCAAATAAATTGATTCACATTTCGCAAACTTAATTCATTTGCAAACATTTTTTTTGTTATATCCACCACTGAAGGACGGAAGGATTATTTTGTCATAATGTTTGGAACACTCAAAGGGAAGCTTCATAGACCCATATATTTTTGACCAGGATGAAATTCTGAATTGATTAAGCTGTGTCTGTCCATTTGTATGCTGCGTGGTGTGTTATTGACACTCTTCTGGCCAGAAAAATGACGCAGATTGTTCTTAAAAATGGGATAAATTGATCAAAGCTCTAGCCCACAGTGAGGCGTAAACTGAAAGCAACTCCGTTTTTCTGATCAAATACTTATAGGTCTTCGCTTATTACTCGCAAATTATAAAAGATAGAAGGTTAAAATACATTTACTTTACCAAAAACTATACTATTTATGTGCGAAAATTACAAGTGATTACATTCTTCTTTTGTCACTTTTTTGAGGGTTTAAGCTTTAGGTGAACAAAAAAAAATATTTAAAACTATAGTATACATTCCTCAAATGAAGATATTTTATCTGCCTAAAAGTGAGTCAATTGTAAAATAAACGTTGTCGACGCCACGACCTGGTTAATTAATTTGTTCTTAGTAATACCAGCGATGTGGGTATCAAATAGAAGGATTCGGAGAATAGAAGACGACAAGGTAACTGTATTAATTCCAAATTAATTATGGCGCCTGTCACGACGAAGTGGGTTAATTTTTTTTTTGACAATACCGTTGATATGGGTATTACATAAAGGGACTTGAAGAATACAATGAGGGTTGAATGCGTTCACTCTAAGTTAATTATGGTAAATGTCACGACATGGGAGATTAAAGTTTCTTAGCAATACTTTTTAGTGAATTAAAAGGTGAAAGATAAGTTTTATACGGCTATGCGATATTCGGCCTCATCTGAATATGACCTTCGTATTTGTTTTTCATTTAGAATTACTTTTCATACGAACCCTATGATGAACCAGATTTTATCATAAGAAATCCGAAATCGTCAAAGCTAACTTTGATATTAAATTACTATTATAGACTGATTCTCACCAAATTGACAATTACTCCTTTCAGTCATATGGAGATTTTGTAGGATTTTCGTAGGTTAATACCGCATGGGGTCCAAAAATTAACACCATCGATCTAAATTTCTTAAAAGTTTCTGACACAAATTATTTATTCTTAAATTTTCAATTCCAATTAGCAATTCTAAAAATCTAATCATCAAAAATTTAGCCAACGAAAATTGAAACGAAAATTTTAAATTAATTTTTTCCATCAAAAATATTGAAGTAAAGAGAAAACATAAAATTCGCCTACTTGATCTGTTAAGTACTTGCATGTATTTTGGCCATTTTTTTGCTAGAAAAATGAATATATTGATAAAAATTGGTACAATATATGTTAATCAAAATATATTCCACCATTTCCTACAACTTTTTCCCATCTGACAATATGGCCATACCGTATTGAAAGAACGATATTGGTTTAGCAACGTTCCAATCATCGATCAATTTTCGCACTTCTTCAGCTTTTCGAAAACGCGTGTCAGCCAAGCAGTGCTGCATCGATCTAAACAAGCTGTCATCAGAAAGCGCTACATTCAGTGAGTACGCTGGGTACGCTAGCACTTCCCATTCGAGTTGTAACAGTCGCCTTGCGGCCGAACGGTGCACTGTGTGGCCGAACGTTGTCATGCAAGATGATGATTTTGCGTCTGCTAACGGCTATTGCTGGCCCTTTTTGCAACAATACATTGTTCAATGTGTTCAAATGACGCCAATAAACATCTGCAGCAACAGATTCAGTCGACTTTAGTATGTCGTAACACACTACATCTTGCCAATTACATCATATGCACAGCAAAATTTTATGGCCGTGAATATTCCGCTTTGGTGTCGATATGGGTGGCTCTGCTGGAGTAATCCATGACTTTTTGGGGTTGGGATCGTCGTAGTAGACCTACTTTTCATCGCTAGTCACAATACGTTACAGAACAATATTGTCTTTTTACCTGGCAAGCAATGAAACTGCGATGTTGAAACGGTTCGAAATGGCATTTTTGGTCAATTCTTTTGGTAGCCAACAAGTCTTGCAACTTATTGTGCTCGATTTTTTTTGGTCCACTAGGCCGTTTTTTGTCATTGACATCAAAATCACCACTTTTAAACCGAAGAAACCAAAACTGACAAAAGTGGTGGATGAGCTTCGGCAGCAGATTTGGTCAAATAAAAGTAATGAATACCTAAAATACAAATTTGACCGTTTCATGAATGACGGATAGCTTAGTGATGAATTAATGACGAATAGTTCAATAATATTAAATAGAAAAAGGTGATTTTATGTAGGAAACGGTCAAAGTTATCGTATTTAACCGTTGTGTTTATGCGTTAGCATTAGTTTATCATATTCACCAATAGATCTCGCTGATCAAAATACATGCAAGCTCGTATTTCTAAAATTCAATTAGTAATTTTGCTTAGGCATTCATTTGTTTTAGTTTCAAAAGAAACATTAGTCCATTGACCACGAGTTAAAAGGGCAAAAATATCGTCACCGTAATTGAAGATATCACTCCCGTCTGTTTCTACTTCTCCAGTTAACCCATTTATAAAAATATTAAACAAGGTGTGACGCAAAATAGTGCCTTCAGAAATTCCTGAAGTCACTTCAAGTGTCGTAAGTCGGGTAAAACTGTATAAGATTACAATTCTGGAGAATTAAAAGTGTGATAAAGGTTTTCAATGAGCAGTGAACAGGAGACTTTATTGAAAGCCTTCGAAAGGTCTAGGGAGATAAGAATGAAAATTTTCTCATGATTAACATTTTCCTGAATATTTCAGTAATAGAAATTGAAGTGTTATATGCATTACGGCTAATATGAAATCTAAACTGACATTCGTAGATAGTGCCCTCCTCCGAACAAAATATTTCGCTTTGCCCTTTAATAATATGTTCTACTGTTTAAGAAACGGAAGGCAGAATACCAGGTAATGAATATCTATGTTTCGATATTGGTCTAACTTTGGCTACTGTTCAATCTTGACAAAATTGAGAAGTGGTAAATATTGTATTATTATAATGTAGTAAATGATGAGAGGTAAATGGAAATATCAGCTTAATTAACTCAATAGAAACAAGTAAATAAATAAAGAACCTTAGCCGTTCCATTATAGATTATAGGTCCATTTCGTTAATATTAAAAAAAGAAAAGAGAAAAGACGGGAAGAAGTCGGAAGAAATCGGGAAATGGCAGCATCGAGACATACGGATTGAAGTGAGCTTTGCGTAGACTACTTATTGACTTCATTGACATCTAGGCTTAATAATACACAGTTTTTGACCTCCTAATACACAAGATCATAGAATCAATTGTTTTCTTCCTGAATGCATAATGATCTTAGTCCGGTTGCATAAAATATATCTATCAAATATCGTTGTTTCCATCCTGAGTATAGTGTTTACATACTATGTCTCTAAACATAATCTTTCTGAGAGCATAATTTTCCGACAGTTAAGCTGCCAATAGTAGCTGTGGCACGATTTAATAGTAGAATTAAGGATGAAATACAGAGAATCATGCTGTAATTCGTTTAGAAATTTCATTTGATATAGTTAGACATAGTTAGTTATATAAGAGAAAGAAAAATCAGGTGGACGCTAGTGATTAATAATGGAATTTATATCCGCTTTACTAGCGAAAAAGCTAGCTTGTTTAATGTTATTTACCTTTATAAAGATACTAAGAAAAATTAAGGCATAATAAGATAAATCAGGAATTATAGTTTGACTCAAAATAGTAGGAATTATAGCTCGACTTGTGTAAAGTAATTAATAAAGGATTTTGATTGTCAAGCCATTACGGTAACAGAGGTAGAGGAGAGGAGATAGGAAGAGTTAAATCATAATTGAAGTCTGAACAATATCGTTATAGAGCATGAACAAATCCACATGCTCTTTTAGGAATGTGTCAATATCTTTTCTAGGAAGCTAGACTACCGCAACCAGGAACTTGCTATTAGTTATTAGCATAGGGTAGTTCTGTAAATGAACTCTCGCAAATTTCCTCAAATAAATGTTTAAAAATACTCTAAACTTCAAACTTATACGTAAACGACGCCTCCACCTCATGCTCCCTGAGCGAAGTGTTACTAAAGGTACAGTTTTAAAAATTCGTTTATAAGAAACGTTAGTAGGTATGTCCAACTTAGGTGAGAGAAAGAAGAGGTACTACTTTACGTTAGGAGGAATATGTTGCAGGTAATACTTTATGCTATACGAAAAATGGCGCCGTCATTTGAAAGCAGACTGGTATTGGCAATATGTCTAAGGGGTATATAAACGTAATTGGTAGTGGCGTTGAAGCTTCTTATAAGGCGCATTAATAAAAATGAGCAATGTTGTTGCGGTTACGTATCTAAACCTCCACAAATATATAGTATAAATTAAAAAAGGGAATAATTTAAAAAGATTAAAATTAATATATAGAATAATTCGAAAAACCTAATTAATGTTCATATACATTGGTGTGTGGCGTTTATTTAAATAAGTTCTGGATTGGATTGACTCACTAATAACATCACGTAATTTCAAAAGCTTGCAATGAGAAGTAGCTTCATCATAGCGTCTTCTAACACAGTGCTATTGAATTTTACCAAGAGATGGTTCTACTTTTTTAATTGACCAGATCAATTAATATAATTGTTAAACAGAGCCCGAATTGTATTGACGATATCAAGAGCGTTGTTTAGGGAAGCTGCAAAAGTAGAAATAGCTATGTTGATCTCTTCTAATGATGAACATTTCTTGAGGAGGTGCATAGCATTATTTTGGATGGTGTGCTGCTAATGTAACACGCGGCCATTGAAATTTTTTTCTAGCATTTTAAATTGTGCGTCAAGATGCGCTTTGACCTTAACATCGAAGTTGTCGTATTACCCCCTTTCAGCAGCTCAACAAATTATTGTAAGTGAAGTGAAGACTGGTCATCTTTGCGTCTGTGCAGAATACTTTCATTGATGGCTGCGATTTTTGACGCCTTTTTTGGAAGCATTGCACGTCACATTGGCTAAAGAAAGCGCTATATACTGTGCATATACCACGTTAGCAAAAGTAATATAAGGAAACAGATTTTTTATTAGAAAAACTTTAGAAATTAGAACCTTTTATCAAAAGTTACATTAAATATCAATGCACCGCACGAATTGAACTGTTTAAATAATTTTCGTCGTCTTCTCCAGTATTTTAAATAGCAAATTAGCAGACAAAAAGAAAACACCCTACTCTTACATCGAATAGATACCTATTTGCGAATATCTTCTCTACTAGTAGTAAACATGGCAATATTCGGAAGATAAATTAGATGGTTCGGTTGGGTTGTGATGAAGTCATAGTTTTATTCGCAAAGTACTACGTACTCCAAAATACTCTTAGAAAACGCATTTTTTGTGTGTTGCTAGGCTATGTAACTGTGTTATTTATGTTAGGTGCATGATTTAGTTAAACACGTTGTTCTTTGTACCCTCCATTCTATTTCGTCGGCACTACTATAACTACTTGTAAGAATAGTAATAAAAAGCAAAGGAACAATAATACAAAATTGCCATATTAGCAATTATCTCTTTGATTTATCATGCGCGGGACATCATAACGTCTTTAACAAAAACCGTATTTTTTATGCCCAACTTTCAGAGGATTTTTAATTAGTAAAAAGTTCGAAAACTTTATAAATATGCATCGGGGGTTGCATGAGGTACATACTCTCCACTTAAAGTGTAAAATTATTTCTTTGTAATTTTCAGCCAACGAAAACAAATTAAAACGTTAAGGTCGAACAAAGCAGATTGCTAAACACTCCATACCACTTCGCCATATGCAATTCACTACCGAACCAAAACGTAGCCACGTTGCCATATGAGACGTGTCCGAATAATAGACCAATGAACTCAAAATTTAGCATAGTATATGTCAATTTGTCGAAAAATTTTTCATTTTTTCTAAATGCATGTACTATAGTACTGCAGAATATTATTTTTAATCGATTTTTCGTTTCAAAACAGACAATTTGCTTGCCCTTGCTTGTAAATGCCGTTTTCATAATAAAGCTTAGTTTGCCGCAAACCTATTATCATACCATAATTCAAATCTCATCAGTAGATTAAACAGAAAAATACATGAAGAAACATGTGAAGGGAAACACAGATCTGCACAAACTTAGCATTACTTTGTACTACAAATGGTTTGTGACACGTAAAACACGTTTAGACGCAAATATATGTAAACGTTTTCATGTGTACAGGGTGCGTTGGCCTTTATTGAAGATATAGTTATACATTTTCGGGCAATGCAATTGCAATTTTCAAATAAATTTTCTATAGCTACCTTCACACACATACATTCGTTGTTTTTCTTATCATAACTTTACACTCGAATACTTTTTTAATAATTGCCGATAAAAAGCATGTCATGAGAAAGCTCGCATTCATTTATATATATGTAACCAATGTAGCTACAAGGTTGACCTCTACAAATTTTTCCTTAGTCAATTAAAATAACGAATGCAATTCTTATACAAAAACATTTATTAAAAGCATATCGAAAAAGGAGGAAAAGTTGGACTTTCTTGTATTGTAAAATCCAAGTCAAAAGCTTTCTTAAACGAATTAATGTAGCATATTTGTATCTCCCCACATATTTCCGGAATCCCCCAAAAATGTACAAAGTTTTCCTCTTTTCCCCATCTAGCTATGAATTCATTTCCTATTATCAATTATTTTGCAATTTCAGAAGCCGACGGGCACCATTCAGATGAAACTGCTTCTGGTGAGGGAGAGAACTCAAATGGTGGCACTTCGAATTTGAGTTGTAATGACGACGATCAAGCACGCCTTATTTTGAAGAGGAAACTGCAAAGAAATCGTACATCTTTTACTAATGAACAAATTGATAGCTTAGAAAAAGGTATAAATGCTTACGAACGATTGATCTTCGATGCATGAAGAGTAATGAGTTATATTTGTTATTGCTATTACTGTTTCTCCCTTCGATTAAAAAAAATAGAATTTGAACGAACGCATTATCCTGATGTATTCGCTCGAGAACGCTTGGCCGCTAAAATAGGTCTACCGGAAGCCCGAATTCAAGTTTGGTTTTCGAATCGCCGTGCTAAATGGCGCCGTGAGGAGAAACTGCGAAATCAGCGCCGTACACCAAGTTCTACGGGAGCTACCTCGTCTTCAACTGCTTCGGCTGCGTCAATCCCAGATAGTCCTAATAGTAACAGCATGGGTACTGCACCACCGACCACTATCCTGCCAGTAACCAGTGGCAGTAAGTATTTTTGTTAAATGAGTTTGCAACGAAATATACTCACAAATTAATGTAGCGCGCATGTTTTTCGATTACTTTGGTTATACTGCCCCTTCTACAGATTCTATGACGGACATGGCTCTATCATCGCCATTGCACGCAGGTAGCGATGCAACATTTTCTTCTAGCCCCACAGTAGACGTTCCTACAGCAACAAATTCAACAGCTATTCCAGTGTCGTCTTCTATAGTTGCAACCGCAACTCCAGATGATTTGAATCATCCTAATTCGGCTAGCAGTAATAGTAATAGTGGTATTAGCACTTCTGGTAATGGTAGCCGTGACAGTTCTGCCAGTATTGGGCCTAGCAGCAATGAAAGTCGTAATAGCGTAAACAATACCTGCTCTACCCCTACAGTCAGCAGCCATGGAAACAGTGGCACTCTTCCAATTCAAATACCAACTACAGCGGGACTCACCAGTAGCCATCCACATGCCCATACTCACGACGTACACACAAGCGCAGCTCACATAAGTGGAGCATTAGTACCGACGTTATCACCTCCTCGCCTTAATATTAACGGTGGATTTAGCAGTTCAATGAGTGCCATGTATCCAGCTTTGCATCATACTCCGATGCCCATGGCTGACACATACAGGTATGTATAACTTTTCGGTAACGTTATACTTTACCATTGAACGTTTCTTAGGCAAGTCACCTATAGCTATATTCCTATAGCAGTTTTCTTTTCAATAGCTTTTCACGATGCTAAGCGTTTAAATGAGAATTAACAGTTGTTACAAATATGCGGAAGTTTAAATCCTAGCTTTACGATTTCTGTTAAAAAAAACCCAAACGCAGAGAAAGCCTAATTCAGGGAAAGCAAACAATTCCTTCTTTTTATTTTGAAGAATATTCGATGAAATCAAGATCTTCATATCACATTATTCAAATAGTCATCTTGGTTCCTGTTATAGGAACAAACACATTGAAGCCATTTTTCGAATACTTTGTTCGCTCAATCTGCCTTATTTTCACCAATAGCGCGTTTAATATTGGTTTTTCGTGGTTTACTGCTGACGCTCAAATATTATAAATAACCCAACAAAAAGTAGTGCAGAGGTGCTGCTTCGCAGCCCCTTGAAAGCCATTCGGCACCAGAATTTCTTGAACATATTGTATCATAGAAGATGTGTCGCATCAAATCGACTATCTAACGTGCTGTGTGGCAGGTATCCTGGTTCTGCTTATATCAAGTGCTGATGAGATCAATAACTTTCAAGCCAGGGAGTAGAAATTTTTTTAACGTTGATGTCCAATGCATTTCATTTACGGTAATTGGGTACCTATTTTTCTTTTCAAAGGAGTGAGAAGGGAATATAGGAAATTTTAAAAATTTTTAAACGTTGTTCAGGTCTAACACATAAGTTAGTAAGTTTGTAGTATCACTAATAAAACAATAATTCTTTACGCGAAATTCGACTTTGTAAATTAACATAATATTCCTCAAGATTCATTCTAAGGTTTCTCTAACATTTCTATGCTCTCCTTATAAAACAATTTGTACAGCTTTCCGAAATTGGCCTCAAGTATGGCGATCGCCTTTATAAAATGGTGGAGGTGGGAGCAATTCGAAGTGAATTTCGTGCAATTTTGCCATTCTTGCTGTCGACTTATAACAAGGTGCGTTGGTTTGGCCTATTTCTTTATCATTGGAGGTCGCTTTTTCCAAGAAAGTCGATAGCGCTCTGATTCATCAGCACGTTTTTCTTTTGGTAATACAAAAGAGTACATACACTGTCTTCTTATTAAGGTGTCAGCCATTTCATACAATTTCACTTTTCGCCCGTCAAAAACAATTTTACCCATTTTTTTTTACGTTTTCTAGACGAACTGCCGATTTAGGGCAATCACAGCGCTCGGCATCATGGGTGTTCACACGACTTTGTTTAAATGAGCAACCTATCCATTTTTCGACGGACAAGAATCGTCATAAGGTTTTTCAAACCAATGCTCACCGTGAACATACTTTTTCTCATCAAAAATCAACGTTTAATCAACAAGCAAAACAGAGGTTTTTCCATTGTTTGGAAAATTACAAAAGTCGCACCATTAAAACATCTATCAATTGTAAAGTAACGGTCGGAATGTCATGAAGTTTTGACTCATTTGGGAGACAATTTCTGATATCTGAACAAAACCATTTTTGTGACCTTTTTATATTAAAATTATTTGCGGCCATTGCCTACGCAGCATATTGGTTTCCTCACTTGTTACTTATCGAATCCGAAAGAGACACATCACGACATATATATCAAAAATAGGACTTATTGCTTGTAAGCGATCTCACATGTTGAGATCGACTCATGGAAAACCCGCGCTTTCTTTGTATATTCTAGTATGTCAAATAATGTACGTCATATTAGTGGCTGTCGTGGCTTTTAGTATTAACCTTAACGAGTTTTAACAAATTTGGATGCACACAGAAATTTGGAAACACACATTAATTATATATTTTGTTGCACAATAGTCTAATTTAATATATGTCAACATGTTGATTTTTTATATTAGTCTAGAAATAAGATAAATGACAAGAGAAATAAGACGATACAAACAAGGCAAACTAATATTAGTGTTTTACGCAACAAAATTTTTAATAAAGATGAATTTAAGCAAACAAATTGAACATGAATATCAGTTTGTGGAAGCCTTTGATTTCCACTTAAAGAAAACGTTATCATAAAAGATAAATATTTAGAAATTAAACTTAAAATAACACAGGCAAAGGTTACAGGCTTGCGCTGTATATTTAAAAAATTCTTAATTTAAAAACTTTTTCGCGACTTCAAATAGTAATGAAATGTCATGATATTTTACCAATCTGTTTCATATAGTATTAATTAAGTTGTATTAACTTTTGGGGTGTCCCAAAATTCAGGTAGGACCTTCAGGTCTTTTTCACGGTAAAGAGTTTCTAACAAAAAAATAAAGCCAGCCTGGCAGCTAACATTTCAGGATTATTAAAAATGAAGCGCGCCAAGAAGAACAACGCTCCTTAAGTTTATTGAACGGGCTATGAAACACCAAATTGTAGGTGATGATTTCTTGAACAAAATTATCGATATGTTCATCTTGATGGCTTTTTTTATTAATCAAATTGTCTCATTTCTTTGTCTATCGCGACATGATAATCAAATTTTTATGCCCAAACTGTAAGATATGGATGTGAACGACGTGTAGTTTCAACAACGCGACTCCCAGTATCACGTATAGCCCCAGAAACAATTGAATTACTGCATGAGTTATGGAAATTTCTTATAATAAAAAATGTTATTTTTTGTCAAATATAATTCATTTTTATTTAATTTACTTATAATTTATATATTTATTAATTTTATTTACAAACGCATATGCATGACATTTACCCAATGAGTTATTGTACCGCGCTGTACCTATTTATTTAACAAGACTATTCTAGAATATTCTAGAGTATATTCTCGAATTGTTTCATGTATTTTCACAGAGTATTTTCATTGAAAGCAAGAAATTTTAAGAGAATATTGCGCATACAAATAATGAGAAGGAGAAAGCAAGCAGTCAAATGGTGCTAATTAGCAGCAAACAAGAACAATATATATGTATGCATATGTACACATAGATATGAGAAGTCATTTCGTTAGCAACATCTGCGCAAATACTATTAAGTCCTGCTAAAAACATTATACATATTACGTACATTATATTATATATATTACGTATATTATATTATATATATTACGTATATTATATTATATATATACATACATATTGTTACGGAAATGCCAAATCCAGTTCACGCTAACTAATTCATTTTCACAAATAATAAATTTCCTAGAGAGGGAAAACCCAAGTACAAATTCGCGGTGCGTCATGCAGCTGCCGGCTGAGGAAAACGATTAGCGGAAAAGCAGGTTAACGGATTAAAAATGAAGCAATGAAATTAGATAAAAGTAATATGCTTGTAAAAACGTATACAAATAGACTATTTTCGTAAGGGTCAGTCGGACAAAAACATATGAGTCGAAAAAGAATATTAGAGTTGAGAAGTCGAGAGCCTTGCCAAAGTAAAATGTAAATATAATAGTATATTCCTTAAAGGAATGTAATTGTAAATAAAAGAATTTTGAAGTCGTAACAAAATAAGTAAGACATGTATACATATATTATATATATATTACATAAATTAATAAAAAATAATTTGGGATCTTTTTGTAATTATTTATTCCGACATGTTAAGCTGTTGATGTTGCGTTTCATGTTTTAGACAAACTGAGGTGTATGAATGCAAACTCTGAGTTTATTGGGTGTTGCTGCTAATGGCTCTCGTGCAGTGCTGATCGTATTCTCACCCAAATATGTGTGTGTTTTTTTCTTTTATTATTGCTATGTGGTCATTAATGACGATAAGTTTATCATCAATTTCAACCATAGATGCCAAATTATTAAAAGTTGTGTAGCAAATTGCCGTATTTCCAGATATGAGTTGTACAACGATATCAATGATGTCATCAAAAATGTTAGCTTAGTTGCACTGCATCTTCTTACAGTCAGTGTATGATTATTGCATTTAGCTACAGTGATCTCTTTAAGGTGTAACATCTTGGGATCTTGAACAAGAGGAAGTCTTATAAGTTTCTTACATAACAAATTAGGTATAGAATATTTTATGAGGAAATATATCACATCATTTACCGATATAACCTTAATGTTAGCGAGTCCTACTGTATTAGATATGGTAGAGCAATCATTCGTTGGAATTAAATCAATTTCTTCAGCAACGAGAATCCCCGGATTAAGCAAGCGAATTTTCGCAAGCGTTATAGAAAGAATTATATTATCCATGTCGGCAATTATCGTTCTATTCTTTGCTAATAAAAATTCAGAAATATATATATATTAATATTCCCTTTTTCTCTACTGACAGAATTTGATTCGCTCTTTGCTTTAAGTTCTCTGTTTGCGTCTGTACAGCGGTATTTATATTGTTCCGACTATTGGATTTTTTAATAGGTTTGCTCTTCAGTATTCTGCGGACTTTCAGGGTCGTCGTGATGTGGGGCTCCCATAATATATTTTAATATTGTTTCTAAAGCATTCTATCCACATTTTTGCGTGCTGTGTAAATTTAATAACCTATTTTGTTAAAAATTACTTTCATCAAGATCTGTTATGAGGATTTCCTTCATATGCGACTAAGGAAATACGTAAGATGCCTGAGCTGTTTCATCCTTCAAATCGGATTACAACGTCAAGTCTGTCATCTATTTGAAGCAACTATATTCTTGCCATATAACTAATATGGGAATGTAGTTTGCGCCTGGATAATTTAAAATTACAGCTGTTGAAACTGTCAGAATGCTTATGAATCGAAAAGTAATCGTAAAATCATTAAAAAAAGAGTGAACAGGAAGTCAAAACGAATTTTAGGATCTAAGATTGTCCTCATGAACCCTTAATCCTCCTATAAGTACCGTCGTTCTCACACCTTGCTGAGCACTTTTCTCTGTATACAGTGGCGAAAGCTTATTATCTAAACGCTTGTTTATTTTAACCAAAACCTTTTCTCCTGTTTCGCATGTTTCATTTTGGCGATTTTCGTTACATAGTGCCAGTTGTTACTGCTGAGCACTCTGAAGTTCATTAGAACACCTTCGATAGGTTCTTTTCCAGTTACTGTATGTACTGACTTGTTAAACCCGTTATTGGTTAATAGTATAACTTCCTCTGTATCCTCTAAACATCCGTCAAGTTTTAGACAGCGAGCAGTCTCTATCGGAGTACTGCGAAACCTCTCAACTTGCAGGACTGTCCAGTGGCGAAGCATTCACAATATCAACATTGAAGTGATTTTCGACTGTCGACCTTACACTGCTCGAATTAAACGCCTTCTCATTGCCAAATATATAGTTGTTGCACCGGAAAATAGGTTCAATAGTTGGAGGAGTAGAGGCTTAACATGAACTACTCCACCACTCTTAGTGGTTGGACTACAGCGAATTTCAAAAACTTATTAATACGTGTAAGAAAGTATCTGGAGTCCGTAGAATAGATATCTATATGAAGAATTTCCCCGTAACTTAATAGAATAGGGGCCTGAGCTATTTCATGTTTTGTGGCATGCCGATTATATTTTGACTGTGAACGAATTCGACAATTTGTCACAGGATCCTTGGCCTTTTTCTCCATTTTCGAAAAAAAGCAATTGGTGAGGATTTGTTTAACGTTCTCTTGAGCAGCGCGGTGGATTCTGTTGTGTTCCGCGGCAATAATTTCTCTTTGATCGTTTGGGCCAGTTATGTTAATGACTACTTTTTCCGCATTTTTTGAATTTTTTAGGCCAAAGCGTAAGCGGCAAAACTCATATTTTCCGTTTTTCATTGAAAACACTGCTTTTTCCCTGTCACGTTCAGCTAATTCTCTTTGGTTCAGTCCTAATTTAAGGTCTAGAGTAGTAAAGAGTTTACCCTCACTTAGATTGGACAATATTTCTGCTATATCAAGAATAAAATATTTGTCGCTTATTGTGTTTTCGTTTAGATTCCTGAAATCAATAACAAGATGTTTCTTTTGGCATAAACATTCATCTAATCATTTCTTATTAACTATTCATAGGATGACTTCTATGGTTTGATAATATGATTTGTTGGTAAATGCTGAACTTCTTTATTGACAAAGCCTGTTACTCCTATAAGGGTACAGTCGCGAGTAAACCGGCTTCTCATCCACAATTCGAAGTTTATATGTCATAGGGAAGCGCCTCGTCAGGGTCTGCGAAGGCCTCTATATACCTACACATCATTTGCTCAACATTTTTGTTAACTTTATCCGGCACGTCAGTAGTGTTTAGTTGTAAATGATTGACGTCCCTAGAATAGTCTCCTTACCATTGCCATGAATAATTTTGATTACTAGATCTATTAGTGCATTAATGCCTTTAAGCATGTGAAGGTCTATATTGTCATCAAATAACTCCAAATCTGAAAGAATAAAAAATCAGTAAATATTCCAAACAATACCGTTCTTATCTTTTCTTCAATTCTATTGTAATCAAGAATGGATGTAACCAAGAACGACTGACCGCCACCATATCCTGCAGACCCTCAAATGGTCGAATATATTTTTTCGAGGTACCTGTATCAATTAGAAATTTCGTTGATCTCTCTGCAGGTACCTTGGTACAAAGGTATCAGAGACCAAGGTGGCAGAGACCCATTCTTAAAGAATTAATTCCTTCAATTTCTGCTTCGGCGTCCTTCGCCAGGTCTTCGTTGTTGTAGTTCGCTTGTTGTTGTACTTCGCCTGTTTCGTCTGGGTTTTCCTGCACCTCTTGCCCAATATGGTTCAATCTGGATGTGATTCGTTTCCGTTCCGCCAGACTCTATTGTCCTCTTCTTCGTACTGGCTTGACCGGCTTCAACCTTTCCTATCGGGCCTTGGCCATACAACCCGTGGTTAAAATTACCCCGTGTAGACACCGTACTGCGCTGTGCGTTTGTGCGTTGATTATTATTATTAAATCGGAATTTGGAAAAAGATGGACCAACGTCGGCTTGCGTATTGTTTGATGAATGCGTCGACTGGTCAGCCATATACCCAACATAATGAAATAAAAATATATTGCATATACAAGTATTGCCGCTTAATAAACTCGGCAAGAAATCATTTATCAGGCCAATGCATTGAAACGACAGACGGTAAAATATAATTGTATGATATTTTTTTTTTTGGGTTGTTGAGTAAAGTTGGACTAAGCCAATAAATTTGTGGCTTATATGTCCGAAGTGCAATACTTTACTGTAATTGTATGATATAGAGTAATTATAACAAAAATTTTTTCACAATAAATAGATAGATCTACAGAAAAATAATAGCAATTCTACAAAAAGAAAGCATATTTGTTTATAAAAAAAATGTTTACTTCAAAATGCAAAAGCAAATGTCCAAACACTGAACCGTCAAAAATTTAAGATTCTATTGCTTATTCGCTTGCATATAATTGCTTAAGAAAATGCTCGTACAATTACACAGAAGTAGCGTGAATATACTCACGCACAGATCTATTCAATACATCGTACCATATAAAAATATTATTTATATTGTATTGTATAATTTGTTTACATGCATATATTAGCAGAGACAACGAAATATATAGATGTTCCAACATTTTGTTTAAAACTGAGATTAGAAGAATTTTAAGGACTTCTTGCGTATATGTTGTCAATATCAGTAGTAACACTGTTAATTAGCAACCATTTGTACACTTTCTTGCATTCGCATTATCTGTGTGGGCAAAAAGTCTATTAATGGTTTCTTGATTTGACATTGCATGTTCTCAAATATGTGCAAAGCAGAACCATTTACAATTCTGTGTTCTTAAATGAACATTGGTTCTGGAATGTGTAGCAATGTGCATGGACGGAAAAGACCAAACACCAAGTATGTATGTAGCTAACGTAATTTTTTTCTTTTCAGCGCTTATTTTGAAGAATTAAGGAATTCTAAATTCTTTGACAAATTTCAATGAAAATTTTCCTATCAAGGAATATGAATAAATTGTTTATTATTAAAAAGAGCTATATTATAAGAAAACAACTTATATTTATCTAATTTACTTATTATTTGTCTATCTATTAATTTTATTTGTTTACAGTTGACATATTCATATCACACATGGGCTATTCTACACGCCGGCTATTTACATTATATAATTATTATATTAGAAACTAGTCCGCAATCCTAGCTTATGCAATTTGAACTGTTTTTTACTTTCTTGGTTAGCATATTGCAAATCGGCATACTTTTGTGCCAAGAAAGTCGAATTTTTACACAATAAGACTCTTAACATAGAGTCCAGTAAGGGGAGTCGTTCGTTTTCTCCATAAACTTATGTAAGTTTAGTGTCCCAATACCTAATTTATGTTTATTTTGATAACATTCTGTTGCGTACATTTAATGTTGGTAAATGTATATATCAAAAATTTCAACATTAGTGTTTTGCAGACATGACGTTTCTGCGCTGTAATTTTTGTGTTATATGAAAGTTTCGCACAAAATGCCTGCAAAATCTCGCCTAAGATTTAATACATCTGCACATATGGTATATAGTAGCTCTGTGCCTGCTTTTCCGCACAATCAATATTAAAATCCTTTTCTTCTATGTAAGCATCATCACCGACGTCCTGCCTTGGTAACCTGCTTCCAATTGGTATACCTCTACAAACACTGTACTACATGGCAAGACGGACATGCATTATTTCCTAGCGAAGACCGCAATATTCCGAAAAATTCTCTAAGCTATCCTGGTTTAACTTTCGGGCAAAATAAAAATTATTTCTCAATATACACCGAAAATATCGTCTACAAGATTTATCATGGATCTTATCGTTACAAAATATTCAGATGTTTTCACTCCACTTTTATCTTTAATAATAAAGCCTTTCAAATACTCCTGTGCTGCGATTTCTCTTCAGCTACCGTTTGGCGGGAAAACTTTCGAGCAACTTTGATGCTTAATTTTAAACATTTAATTCGTCTTTTCAGCAAATTTTTTGACAATATTTTTGAAATATACAGATGCCAACGCGAAATGTTTTTACCGGAATATTATGAAAATAAACATAAATGGGGTGTTAGGAAACAAAAATTTGATAAGATTATGGAGAAAACGGACAATTGGTGTATCACGGGCGATGACTGCAACGAGCGTTGACGCTACTTACTGTACTTTACGTTAAGCGTGTCGTTGTATAAAAATTCGAATACTTGGCGCGACAGCATGTTGGGTTAGTGTATACTAATCAGAAGAATAAAAAAACAGCTCAATCTAAGCTAAGATTAAGGATTAGTTTTTATTATGTTGTTAGGAAAATACAATAAATGATGATTTGACTTCTCATGAGAATTAGTCGATTTTCTAACAAACCGATTTCTAAAGAAAGGGGAAAACCAACTAGTTAAATAAAAACGTAATATCACGAAAGACGTTTTACGTTACAATATTAACCATTCATTAAATTGTTTAATTGTGGAATATAAATAATATAATAAATATATTATATATATAGGCGCCATGTAAAATATCTTATGTGTTATACGGCAAATTGGATAAAATATGTCTAACATATATGTGCAAGCAAATTAAATTAATAAATATATAAAGTAAGAAAATTAGATAACGGTAAATAAATAAACTACATTTTTTAAATAATAAAAAATTTCTTCGTACTTCTTGAAATGAAAATTTTCATTGAAATTTGCAAAAGAAGTTGAAAGAGAGTAAGAGAAAGCAAAAAAATTGAAACGAACCCATTTACTGAAATTTGTGCAGTCTGTATATGTAAGACCACGCACTACAAGTGAATGTGTACGATAGTAGGACGTATTGGAAAGATCTGTGCGTGAGTGTATTTACCCTATGTAGAAATATTTGTCTGCGATTGTAGGTGCTTTTGTCCAGGCAATTATATGTGTGCGCATATAGCACGTTTTAACATAAAATACATTGATTTTTATTTGTAAATATCGGTTGGCTTCTTTACTGTGGTATTATGATTATCTAACTCAAATAACGTAAATTGATTTAAAAAGAAAACTTAAAACAAAAACAAAAAATCAAAAGCTTCTAAGATTTCTTATAAAATATTTTTTTATATAAAACATAGATACCCTGTTCCCCTTTCAGTAGAATGTACGTTCAATAGATTGAACGTAGCATTCTTTTTTTCTTTATGTCGCTTTGTGAATTTTGTATAAGAGATTCTTCCATTATAGCCGGCTTTAGATGATCTATAGAAATCTTTTTGATTGAATTTTCAATATTTATTTTGAAAAATTAGGTTTTTTTGCAATTACTTTGTAAGGACCTTCACATGGTTGTTGGAGATTTTTTTTATTTATAGAACGCAGTACAAACTTGCAGCATTTTAATGCGTTCGGCAAAAACGAGTTAACTTCAGAGTTTTTGTGATGATAAATCGCAGACCGGATATTTTGAAAATGCTCTTTGAGACTGCTTATGACTTCTGAGCTATTAGTGTCGGACCTAGGTGCTAAGAGTTAACCTTGTAAAGGCAAATTATGTCCGTATACCGTTTCGGCATGTGTGCCCCAAATATCTCATTTAAAAGTAGATGGGAGATTCAGAAGTATTAAAGGAAGTTTGTCAAATAATTTTATTGCATTGCCTTTAACCATGATGGTTGCTATTAACTGTTTATGAAACCATTCAACCATGCCATAAGTTTGCCGATGATATGCAGAGTTGACAATGTTGTGATTACCAAGTGAGTGTGTTAACTCGACGGAAAGCCTGCTTGTAATTTGTGTTCCTTAATTGGCAGTTAGTTTAGTTAGTGAAATATAATAATTCACAAAGGTTACTGCGATTGTATTAGTGTTAATATGTCTTAAACCGTATACTTCTGGTCAGTGCGAAAATAGATTTATTATTGTCAATATACAACATCGGCCTTTTGATGGTGGTAAAGGTACAACCAGATCCATATTGAATTCCAAGTGAATTTTTTATTTCTGACATTGTGCATGTTGATTGGGCCACACATTGGGTTCTTTAGTCATATCCGCCCAGTAATATCTAATTGCAATAAGTCGTCGTGTAGACCTTGTACTAGGACGTGATATATTGTGAAGTTTTTCGAAGACCATTTTTCTTAAAGTGGATGGGATATGTGGTCTCGGTAATTGTTCAGAAATTTCACAAATAATTGCAAACTTTTTAGTACTGGTACTTTCAAAAGCTTCAAATTGTTGTCTTGTTTATTAAACGAATCCTATAGCTCGTGATTGGTCTGTTGTACATGATGGAGACCTTTAAATTTATAGATTTCAGAGAATTCATTTAAAACGTTCCTCGAAAGAGTGTCTGTCACTACGTTAGCTTTGCAATGTATGTATTGTATGTCAACGGTGAATTAAGAAACGCATTCTAAGTGTCGGCTCTGTCTCGGATTTCTCTCAGTTTTTGACTTTAAGGTCATTGTCAACGGCTTACGATCACTAAAAACTGTAAATTGTCTTGCTTCTAATATATATCTCAAATGTTTAGTTCTTAGATATATTGCCAAAAGTTCACGACCAAACGTGCTATGTTTTGTTTTAGACTACCATAATTTTTTTGAACAGAAAGCTAGAGGTTCAATTTCATTCTTGACTGACTGTTATAAACCAATTAGTCATTCCCAGACATTTTTGTTCCTGTTTAATATACTTGGAACAGTCGAAGTCCATAATGGCAGCTATCTTATCCAGAGAGGGCATTCCAGTAAATCCTAAAGTGCGAAACGGTGTCATTATGGCTGTTTTACAAATATCATCTTCGGCCGTAAGTATTTGATGCTATGCTTTTACTAAATCTAGTTACTTAAGTACTTAAAAAGTTTTTGCGGTATATTCGTGCTGAAGGGCCATTGGAACCCTTAAGTACAATATCGGATTTTTTTTTTTTTTTATTACACAATTTTAAAGCCTGTAAAACGGAAATTTAAGCACCGTTATCAATTAGAAATTGAAGTTTATTTTTCTTGTTAAATATAAATAAGCGACTTGTCGAGCATTCAAATATTCGATTGTCAGTCGCCTTAAAAATCGAATTTCTTAGTTTGAAGCGCACGTTTGCTGATATTTCCTAGCTTTTTCTCCGAACTTGCAATGATATCTACGCATCCAGTTACTGTTATCCATGGATACGGATCTACGCCGTGATTTAGATCGAGGTCTAAATCGTGCTTGTCTGGAATCATGTTAATTCATTTGTGCTTTGATGCTATTCATCTCAAACGTTAATATATTTAGATTCTAACATATCAACGCTTGAGATCGAAGTATATTTTGGATTGCTTAATTGTTTGTATCACTTGAGGTTACCGCTAACGTGTGTGCCCCGGAGTGATTACTCACTTCCCTAAAATCATCGGACAGTTTTACTAGTTCGTTAATGTTTTTGATGTTGGAACCAATAAGAGCCACACTTAAACTCTTGGATAATTTTTTAATCCACAATTTTTTAATCATTTCAGGTGTGAAATTAGACCCACCAAGAATAAGCAGATTGCGATAAAACTCTGCTAGTCTACGATCACCCATATCAAAATTAGTTAAAGTTTTCTCAAGACGCGTATTTTCACTTAAAAAATGTCTTTCAATAAAAATTTTCTTTAAATCGTCGATTTTGACAGTCCACGGATCGCGATTAAAATCTAACACTAATAATACTGTTTCTTGTGGTAGAACTGTGAGCATATGCTCATACTTAGCAGTATCTTACGTAACGCCTTGTAAAGAAGCGATTGCTTCCTTTCCAAATCCTCTATTCTATTTCATGATGCTGGTCCTAATGACTATTATCCCGGCTAGTCTACAAGTTTACAATTTAGAACTTCATTCGTTATTGCTGATCTCGCTAATATTGCTGATTTCTATATATATCATTGTCATATATAATTCCCAATATCTATATATTTAAATAAACTCTTAGATTCTTATATACGGTCATGCTATATGCAACCTCACTCTAACTCTTCGTATATATCTTATAAATACTTTACATTTATTATGCTCCTTCGTGTACACATTCCCACCTTATAATTTTTACTTACTTCTCTCCGTATGTACCTTATATACAACATACGAATACATCTTATATGATTACACTATATTCTTTGGACTCTTTCCTATATTATTCATACATATATATTCATTACATTCTTCTACATATGCTTGTATTGTTATCACATTCTCACGTACCCAATTCATTACATTTTTCAATATACAATGTTTATAATCTTCTATATTTACACATTTGTTCCTTTCTACATATATTTGTTTATACACACTCGTGTTATCTAATGTTTATATTATCTAATATACCTATTGTCTAATACATATACGCCCTCACACGCTTATATTCACGAATTGTGTATTTCCATTGATATTACAAGCTAAGATTATTAATCTAAGAGGTCAATCTTCACATTAAGAATCAGTTTTCGACGTTATGGAAATTTTCCTGAATCCACTTAATTACAGCAAAATACAAATGTGGAGAGACACACTTATCATTAAGCTCTATGTTCATTATAACACAACAGTCTCGCAGCATCATACGCTAAGTTAGAGATTCACGAAAAAATGATTTTCTCTCAGATCTCTCAGACAGTGTGCTGAGTCGACAACTGTAACAGCCGCGCACAATCACAGATCTTCCTTTTAATTGTTCAGCGACAGTCAAGTGGAAAGGTGAGTGTTCTTACCATTATTTGAGAGCGTTGATGATTGGTTGTTTTCTGCAACAGGAATGCCAATCATCTTTCGGTCTGAAAAATAATTCTTTGGGTAGCTGGAGTGACGTACCCTGAAAAATAAATAGGATCCTTGCAGGTTATATTAACACAATGAATTATTCGATAGAAACGTTGAAACGTGAAGCGAATTAAAAACATCGAAGCGTCGCGCATCACACATTTACCCTGCTTGTTTCTTTTGCCTTCCTGTGTAATTGTTTTCTTTTCCATTCGTTTATTGATTTTTCTACTCACTTCTTCTTCTTCTTCTTCTTGTGAGGGATTGTAATATACAAATCTACCACATTTCAAAAAGAAAAGAAAGTAAAGTAAACGAATCAACCGGCAACTTGAAGGTCTACTTAATCAACAATAGATTTTTTAGCCGTCGAATTCTCTCAAACGTTTGCAAAGCATAAACATATATAACTCTGCGGTTTTAAGTGCATATGCACGTTAATATGCATATAAATGCGTACATATGTATGTACAGTACTTACAGTATATATGTGTGTATGTACAAAAATATTATATATAATATGGAATATTTCGCTGGCAAGATTTGCCCCACAAAATTATTAACCAATAGTTCGAAACATCTAATATAGACAAACGCTATAAAAGACCGTAAAAGGGAGTAAAAGAACTGAAATGTCACATTTACTGAAGTTGGTGCGCTATGTATGTGGAAGACTATACTATGACTATGTAGAATATACGTTATGACAGAAAAATTTGTATGCAATTGTGCGTGCGTTTGCTTAAGCAATTAAAGCAATTAAATTAAAGTATCAAGATAATCAATAGAATGTTCACTTTTGGTAATTTTCCTTTATGAGAAGATTTAAAATATATTCTAAATTGTTATTACTTTTCTATAAATCTATATATTTATTAACAAAACATCAACACAGTAATTATTTTTCGTAGCTTCTATTGTATACATATTTCCAACTTATTTTATTTTTCTAAGCTTATTATTTTTGCTATATCTCCATTTCATTTCAAAAGTGTTTTGTTATAAAGAAAACAATATTTCGCATATTATATTTTATATGCATTTTAATTCATGTATACGTTTATACAGCTGAATATTGGACAGCAGCATTTGAATTAAACACCATACACGTGCATATGACATACGGTTGCCGATAGAGCACGAAAAAGGTTTCTTTTATCAAAAATTGCGTATATAGGTTGAGGGTCAAAAAATATAATTCTTAAGAAACAAAATCTTATATTAAATTATTTTTTTAGCTTGATTCTCTATCTGTGAGCCACACATGCACGTAACATCACACTCACATTGTGTGAGTTATCGAGAAATTTTTTATGGAAGGAAATGGCGTTCGGACACTTTAACCAGAATTCCGTGAAAGAAAAATTAAATGCGTGATTTGGATTTAAAGTGATAATCTCATCTGGTTTATTGAATCACAAAAAAGATGCGAATACGCACATACGCATATACATACAAACATGCTGACAAATGATTGCAATTGATCGGCCAAACGGTGGACCTATCTCACTATTGTGTGAAGACAATGATTAACATAAAAGGGCAGGATACATATGCATATGTAAACGAGAACATCCTCCCCGCCTTGATGGTACGTCAACAAGCAGTTACAAAGTCATTAATTGGCTCTTGCGCTGGGTTTACAATTCGCGGTTATGTTGTAGGTGGTTTGACTCCAACCCTTTTGTGAATTTTAAGTACTATGGTGGGGATGATGGCGATTAACGACGAAACTGTGGTGTCGTCTCGTTGGATCTTGAAAGGAATTTCCATTTGCTATTGCCTTAAAATGTCTTGTTGGTGTGCTAGCTCTTTGAGATGTGTTTGATAATGAACTTTTATATGCTGGTATCCCGCAGAGGAATTCTCTGGAATTAATAGTTCAGATGGTTCGCGTATGGTTGCGAAGGACGCTGAAGTGACGAGTGCATGAACCGCCGTGAGGATAAGCGATTCGTGTTTCATTATACATCCTTGATTGAGCTGAAGTATTCCTGCCTGCTTAAGGTAGAATCGCGTTTTTTTTGTGCCGCATATGTTGGTGAAGTCCATGCTGCGCGGAAGTGAAAAAACTCACTAATTGCTGTTATCCAAATAAACCCATGATCTGCCTCGGGAAGTCTGAAAAGTACAATTTGGCCTTATGACATTGTTAAACAAGTTGATTTCACAGGTGTGTTGACTAACTCTCTTATTGTATATTGAATGTGTCATAGGATAGAGAAAGTTGTGCTTTCCGAGGAGAGTGCATTTCTCTAGCTTGGTTGTGCTTTTTGAAAAGTAGCGATCCTGATGGAGGTTTACCGCCAGGAGGTCAGTTGATAATTTGACGGCAACAGAAGTATCATTTAGTTGGTAGGTTGTAGGTATTAATTGATGAAGGTTTAAAACATCTGGTCCAATTAAAGGAATATTAAGTTTGAATATGCCGTGCCTTTCTGTGATGCCGGGTTGTACTGAGATCAACTTGTAAAGAGAAAGCATATTTCCATGACACTCAAGTGCTTGCATTGAGGGAGGAACACGCGGTATAATTCTGGATAATTCTTCCTTGAATTGCTGCGATGTCAGCAAAAGAGGAACGATTCTTTTGTGATGAACGTCCATTAGTACCTCTAATATGGCTTCTTGGATGTGTTGCTGAGATGTTGGACAAGGTCAGCGTCAATCGCCTAGGTAATTCTACGAAAGTCCTGAATAGTCTCTCTTATTGGGCGCTTTCTTCCATACCGTGAACTTTGGTTACAATTTCATGATTGAAGTGAGTGCGCTCCTCTGCGGTATTCACTTCATCCTGTTTGATGATGTTGATGGTGGGGTTTAAGATGGAAGTTTGATTTCTAAGCAAGCTCAATATGCTGTTCATTTCTCTTGATCATATCGATGGTGTTGGACATTCTTTCTGAATCTAGCACGCCGAACAATGAGTTAGCAAAGTCAATGGCGCCTCGTTCGGCGCAATGTGGAATTAAATGAATGTTGTCCTTTTGGTATTTCTAAATTGAGCAACCAGCGTTTAACATAGCGGGTCATGTAGTTATAGGCATATGGTATCCATGGACTTAATTCCACTGCTCAGCGTAGCAATTTGAGTTTTTAGTGGTTTTATGTCATAGTATACGAATAACTGCCATTGACTGCCCACGAGATGAACTGACTGCAATTGATGAAAATGAATGCCTGTGCGAAATTCTGTATTCTAATAGGGTTGGATGACACAATTGGTAGTAACAATAATGCCACCAGACACATGGCAACGTTAAAGTTGGATACTAACTTGGGATATTGTTCTCTCTTATTAAGACCATCATACCGGGGTTCGCGCCTTCAGTCTGTTGCTTCCATTTGTACTGATATTGAACTTCGTTTAGATATTCGAATGGTCAACGCCTCTAATACGCGGATCTTAAATATGAAACTAATTTTCATAGGGTAATAAGGTTCGTGTTGCCGGGGCGTATATGGGCGTACGCATGACCTGTGAGAGGTTCATCAATGAGGACATGGCCCGGAGTTAAAGCAGTGGGATAGTTTTGGTTCTCTGACATGGGGGTAAAAGGTCGAGAATTCAGTAATGCTTCTATTTTAATCATCACGGTTGTTAATTCTTCATATGTAAAATGAGGCATTGACAACACTCATTACGAAAAGGTTCGTGGCAGATTTGACAGCTGCTTTCCATGGACCGCCGAAATGTGGAGCCCATGACGGAATGAAGCGAAACTGGATGCCCTTTAATGGAAACAAGTATGCTTTATTGTCTTTTCTGTCTTGTTGTTGAATGTTGTGGAGTTCGAATCGGTTAACTGATTTTTAACGCGGGAAAAATTTGTTGCATTGTCGCAATACAAATTTTGACAATGTTCACGCATACCGATGAAACGTTTGAGCCATCCTACAAAAGCCTCCATTGTTAGGTCACTAACTACCTCAGGATGCACAGCCTTTGTAAAAAAAAGCAGAATATCGCTATGTAAGCCTTTATTGGTCTCTTGCCGCGTATTTTGAAATGAACTCATGTTCTTCATCTAGTTGCTTCATCAGAAACTTAATTAGTGTGTCATTGTAAAGTAATAGCGTTGGATGTTGAGCATCGTAGGAGATGGCTGCAAACTGCAAACGTCCTCCTGCACGAATGATTTCCTTTTCATCCGCAAATGGATAGAGTGGAGTTGGCTGCTTTTGGTGTGGCAACGATCGGTGCTACTACCCGCATAGAGTCAAAGATTCTCGCTACGTCAGGCAAAACGATTCTCTTAGTGTGACGGGGAATCTCAGAAAGGCTGACTTTGATGTCACTTTTTGGATTCCATAAGAGACCCAATGTCTCGTGTCAAGTCTAAGTCTTCCCGTTGAACTTCTGCAGGAATTAACTGTAAAAGTTGTGGATGGCTGGCGCATTATTTTCGAAGATTGAAATCTCCACTATTTGATATGGCACTTTGACATGGAAATCCTTCAATAGTGCCTTAAAGGCAAGAGGTTAATTTTGAGCGTATGATTATGTTAATTCTTCCCTTAGCTTATTCCTGTTGTTAGCAATGCCTTGAATTCGTATGGTAGCGGATGTTAGGAATGCACACAGCTGTTGAACGAACTTTTTGGTGATGATGTTGATTTATGATCCGGAATCTAATATTGCTTGGCAATTAATTGACCTTCCGTTATCGGCTATTACTGTCAAACATACCGTACTTAGCAAGACACAAGGAGGATATATACATATATTTATTTCTATTATGAAATGTACTAATGGCAACATTTTTTGTCGGCATTAATACCACTAATGGTACAATCAATAATAAAATCATACAAACTTAAAATAATGTAAAATTTTTCACGAAATAAAATGAAATGACATAATTTCAAATACCTCATATGATATCATATTAGGGTTACCCATAAGTAATCAATTATTTTCGCAAGATACCATTTCTCATTAGTCCTGCGACAACCACACAAGTGTAAGCATACTTTTTTGGGTGTTATTCTTCAACCAGTTTGTTAGTAATTTATTCCGAACAATATAAATTTTTTTTGTAGTCCTGTAATAAAATGGCGGACTTTGTACCTTCTGAGAGCCATATTCGTAATTGTTGTTTTCCATTTTACCGCCGGTTTAAGTGCCACGGAAACAACAAGCAAAATTTGCGACATATATGGAGATGTGTTGAAGGTCAAAAAGTGTCAACGTTGGTTCAGAAGATTTGCTGCAAGTGATTATGACCTGTCAGATAAGCATCGAACTGGACGCCCAGGTCAATTCGATAACGACGCCTTAAAATCTCTAGTGGAGTCCGATCCCAGGTTAACTATACAGGAACTATCAAGAAGCCTTGGGTCTACTTGGTCCACCGTACAAAGGCATTTAAAAAAAATTGGCAAGGTACATACGCAAGGTAAATGGATTCCACACCTGTTGTCTGAGGCCAATAAAGATCTTCGGTAAACAATTTGCAATTCTATGCTCACCAGACTAAGCAGAGATCCATGTTTGTCTAGGATCGTAACTGGAGATGAAAAATGGATAATTTATGATAACATAAAACGATCGAAACAACGGTTGTCTGCAAACGGGAGACCTCTTCCAACCCCTAAACCAACCCTATCCCTGAGCAAGGTGTTATTGTGTATTTGGTGGGATTGTTCCGGTATAGTGCATTACGAATTATTGAAACCTGGGGAGACAGTTACTGCTGACCGGTATTGTCAACAATTACAACGGTTACAGTCCGCACTTATAGAAAAAAGACCAGCTTTAGTGAACAGAAAAGGTGTGATACACCAACAAGATAATGCCCGTCCTAGTGCAGCGAAGATTAGTCAAGAGAAAATTAAGCAGTTAGGCTAGGAACTTCTACCGCACCCTCCATACTCTCCAGACTTAGCACCGTCGGACTACCATCTGTTCAGGTCACTGGAGCATTCGTTACGAAATAAAAATTTTAATGTCTTATCCGATGTCCAAACACACCTTGAGTTATATTTGAAGTCCACTTTTCCCCCACTTTTCAAGAGGGGAATTGAACTTTTGCAGGAACGATGGCAACAAGTCATCGCAAACGACGGTGATTACATAAACGATTAAAAAATAAAAATGTCATTTCAAAAAAACATTTTGTCTATGAAAGCAATATAATTGATTACTTATGGGTCCCCCTAATATTTTCATTTCCATGTAAACCCTTGAATTGTAAAACTGAACTTTGATTTTTAATATGTATAATTTTTGAAACATCGTTTATGCAACATTTTTCTCTTTGTGCGGAATATTGCAATCGCTCATTGTACAACAACATAGGCTAAGAACGACAGAGCATAACAAGAAGTAACTTACCGTCAGGAATCCCGCATCTTCTATAGGACTTGTTGGCGTTAATATCTTACTGAATCATTCTCGTGCAAAGTTTTATTTCCATTTCTTATATCATTTTTTATACAATAACAGAAATGATACTCTGTGCAACGCTTAAAGAAAAATCGCTACCCGCCAGTCATTGATAGTCTCCAGACCCCAGCAGCTCCAAAGTACCAATCGTTCCTAAAGCGTAGTCAAAAGCTTTTTTTGACACGCGAGACTTTGCAGAAATCTGCATGTAACAATATGTGTATTTTAATTTATGTTGTCCACAAATATATAAAATCACATAGTTACAAATTTTCGGGTAACGTAAGAGAATTTGAAGAGCTCTTCTACGTCTTATAAGAATCCCTTTCGACCAATTTCGATGCGCCTCTTCTGACAAAAGACACAATATACGGAAAGGAAAATATATATTTGTCATCATTACTTGATAACAATATTTTGCTTTCCTTTTTTTGTTTTGTTTGCCAAAATGTATTACACCAGTTGGCGGTAAGACCAATACATCAAGTACAATGATGAGTTATTATTACTTTTTGCTTCGTTGCGCTTTATCAATAACAGCGACAGTATATGATGATGGAAAGATTGGCGACACACAATTGATACAAGAATTATATATATTATTTAGACATATATATTAATTAAACAATTGGAGAAAAAAGCGGAGAAAAAATCATTAATTTACATACTTTTCACAAATTAAAAATTTTTTTATTATAACAATTTTGTTGCGAAAAAGTTGCTAGTGAAATGTTCCATCTTATAATATATATATACTTGTACTTCATAACATTAATAGACATACAAAAAGTACTTAATCGCAGAAACTTCAAAATGTTGGCAACAATAGTAAAAGAGAACACTACTAGTGGTATTGCGTATATTAAGTTTATACGGACGTATGTTACACGCAGAAGCGCTTAAGATGGACTCACCTTCTATTATATCGATGTCTGTCCGTCCATCTATTGTCTGTCCATGCAAATTTATGTTCTATCTACTGGTGGCAATTTTTGACATATTTTGATAAAATGGGGTATATTAACGTGATTTGACCCAAGGACGTTATTAAAAATGGTTTGGAGCGGTCTACTTTTTCGACCACTCCACACATAATGCCATATTTTGAAAAGTCGTAATATGGAAAAAGTTCCAATTTTCTAAATTTGTCAACAAAAATGACTAAGTAATAGTACTTCGGCCTTCTAATTTGGTGGGTGGTGGTGTTTTTTAGGGCAGAAAAGTTTAAGTTTTAATATATTATGATTAAAGTTGATCCATAACACTAATTTGATATAAAAATAAACTCTACAAAATTTGGGCGACATACGCCTATTGATAGATTCTACCGTATATAAGGGCACACATTCGATTAATAGTAAGTTCCTATAAAAACACGGTACAAATTTTGTGTTCTATTGCAAAAATAAGAATCGGGTTACACAATGTGATGTGGGATAGCTAACAGTCGGCCTAGCTCGACTTGTGTTTAATAAAACCTATCGTCATAATTTTGCGGAAACGTACGCAACAACCTTGAGAAATTGCACCAGGCCAGATTTCACGCCTATGTACGGTTATAAATTAGCAATGCAATGTGACTAAATCTTTAGCATCCTCTTTTCAAATGTGGTTGTCATAGAATCCATTTGAGCCTGACACATTTCAAACTATTTATCTTTCGGGTAGTAAAGATTTGCAAGATTTGCTGATTCGCAACCTTTATTTGTTGTAAAAGATTCAGATAAATTCGTTAGACCACCGCATGTTTTCCTCTTAAAATGTAAGCACTTTTCAGATATAGACTTCCCTGCCGTGTATTTATATGTCAAAAGACACGTATTGGTTCGTCTAAATTAAAGTACTTTCCTTAACTTCTCATGAGAAATAAGAACGCCATCGGTAATCAAATTGTTAGTTTCCTGTTCGTTTGTCATATCTTCTAACATATTTTCTAACTTTCAATTAAAGTCGATGGCCCAGTCCAGCATTTGTTCTTTGTCGTTCCCATAATTGTTCCTCAAGAATTTCCATTGAGGAGCCTCAAAACGATTTGGTTTCCAGCGCAGTAGTAGTTTATGTTGAACAAGTCTAAATTTTAAAGTTTTTCTCAAAAAATTATACTTGAAATACACTATATGCTTAAAGCTAACGATTTATCTGTGTCTCAATAACATGGTCGGGTACTCATTACTTACACATGCTGTAATATATATTCCTTATCTTTCGCGTTAGCTTCTTGGGTTTTTAACAAATGTTTTTTGTCTGCTCTAATTCTTTAACACTTCCCTTCAACTCCGCGTTTCTACAAAAAGGTTAATCTGCAATTTGCTAAGCCGATAAAAATGTTAAGGAGAAACGACGTTATGAATTGGACATCCAGTGACATTTCTTCCATGGAGACATTCAAACTTGCAGATATGTATGTATGTATACATACATTGCAACCTTTATGTTGAACAGAATCATTCGAACTAAACGGTCTGAAATGCCAATAAAGAATAAGTCTATGGTGGCGTAGTTAGTATAGGCGCTGTTCGATATTACGCAGCTTCATGTACAATTTATTTTTGTTTGATTGACGGATTCTAAATACTGGCATTGTACAAGAGATAGCGCAAGATAGCTAAAATCCGTGGTGGGTGCTTATTATGATGATTTCATTACTAACTAAGAACAAATCAGTAAAAAGTCTTAACTATTGCTGAACGTTAAAGTGTTACGACAAATCGACAAATTGGAAGTCGCTAAAAAATTGGCAACAATTACTGCATTAGTGTATAACATGTAAAAACATCGTTGCGTTGTTGATCAAATATTTTAATATCATTTGTACGTAAATATACAAACCGAAATTTTGTGTTATTAAGGTATAGTTTAATAAAGAGAAACTTAGAAATTCCCCTGTTTATTGTCTTAAAATAACTTTGTAGTTCATGCCAACAACATAACCTAGTACTGAAACTGCATTACATGAAATATTTTCTTTAAGCTAAACCTGACTCCTCGGGGAACCCTTTAATATTATCTTCGCCGGATATGTCAGAAAATTCGAAATATTTAAAAGATCGTGAAAATGTGTTTGCACATTTGTACCCAGAATGTATTATTCTAAAACCATAATAATTCTACGCGAATAAATCGAAAACATATTCGCAATTGTCAATGTGACAAAAATTATTATTTAGAGAAATGAGCATGCACGTGAAATCCTTTTTTCGGAGTGATCTTATGTTTACTTTATATTATTAGAAGATCTATTTACAAAAAAATTATTCACGGGATATTGTTATTAACAACGTTTCAAGTTGGTTTCGGTTCTCTCTTCGAATATCACGATTGAATTGCGTTTGGCACAAGTTCTTTTTATGTACCTTTTGAAAACAGGTCAGCAATACCACATTTCACTCTCATAATATTTTTTTCGTTAATCCTTTTAAGCTTCCTACGTTTGTTGTTAACCTCTTCGTGAACCGTCAATTGCTGTAGCCTCCTTTACTTTATCATACTGGCAAGTCAAACATCGCAAATAGGCAATTCTTCAACATTTGAAGGAATGTCGTTTTCCAAAAAATCAGATTTTTATGTAGACTTATTTTACGAAATGTGTGATTTTTGTAATAATGTATATTCTAACACATGTACTGAGCCAAAGTTTTTATATCAAAATACAAAATAAAAAAAGGAAACATTTGTTTGTCGATGTTGATGAAATTTATTTGAGATTAGGATTAAAGTGAGACGAAACTCCAAATCTCGAAGCGAAGGGTGTAAGATTTACACTGTGTGCTCGCAAAACAGCTGAAGACGTACGTTGCGCTAATGCCCTTCTCGATAAGTTGCTACTAAAAATATTAATTAAAAAAAACTATAATATTGTGTTCTGTTGACTAGTAGCGCAAATTAGACCACAAGAAAATTTTCACAAACCGTTGTGCATTTAAAAACTGTATACGCTGAGAACTGATACCTCATCGTTGCAGTCGATGCAAGTACAATTTCGATTAATAGAGGTTTTCAACCTACTGGACCGACGGTCAGAACAACATCTATGTAACACTGAACTAGTACTGGTATTCAAGGAGGCAATTCAGAGGATGAAATATTAGCGTATACTATAACGCCTACTTTATAGAATTAGATAAGTCGAATAATGCTAGTAGCATCGTAGTTATGGCTCAAACAGAACGGTGTAACAAAAACACCATTTTACAGGTAGGAAGATGTGATAATCGGCCTATAATTTTCCTGTTTAAATTACTTTTAATATTGTTGTTTTTCTTTTTTTTTTGATGCGCAATATAAAAAAGGCTTACACGGTAGAGGCTTCGCTGGCGCAACTAAAGGTGAAGTTGAGAGAGTTATAAGTAGGTCCACGACAGGAGGATAGATACAGATTTGTTGATGGACAGACATACTACAAACGGCGGTTAGCTAATATATATCGTGTATGTACGGGCCGAATATCTGTCATACCACAGTAGTTCATACATGTTCTAATTGTTCTTTTGTTTTCTCTTTTTTTTTTTAATTCTGCCAACTGAGAGCCGTGCTAGTAAACATCTTACCGTCTGACATGACAACGTTTTAAAAAAAATTTAAAAAGTATTCAAAATCAAGCTCATAAAACCCTTAATATCAAACGAAATAAATAGTTTCGATAAAGAATTTAACTGCTATAAAAGATTTATAAATATATACTGGGAATGCTTTCCTTATAAAGCTTTAGTAGTTACACTGTATTTCAAGCTTGATGTCTTTGGTGAATCTTATACTAAGTCGCTAATGAAAAGCTTAAACTTTATTATCATTTTACATTTATATTAAAGAATTTCAGCGCAGGAAATGCAATAACTGATAGGTGATAATTGTTTGTTGAGAGGAAGCCGAAATGGAATTGTACTGCGACAATCTTGCGATGGACGCGTACTGGATGCTAATTATGTATAGCGAAAGCAGAGTTTCATTTTCGAATTTCTTGCTGTACGTACGCACAGCAGCTACAGATTGACTCTCTCGTATCAGTCAAATCACGCGACAGCTTAACAGCTTATGTTTTGCGTTAATCGCGTTTGCGTTGCTCTGAGTTGAGTATATAAAAGAAAACAATTGCAAATAAAAAATAAATTCCAAACGTAAATAGAAATAACAATCAAACGTATAATAAGGTGAATATATATAGCACCACTCTTTAGTAATCTTAATGTTTATATCACAAAGTTTCTAAGCCTCCTAAAATCAGGTGCTATGCATCGAGAGACCTTACGTTTTTGCGTTTTATTGCGGCGAATGGCACTTTTGAGTTTGCTGTCACCGGGTTGAATACTTTATTGATTGATCTTCTTCATAATTTTCTTTACGTTGGCTTCTTCCCTTTATGAAAACATATTACACAAACTCGAATGAATTTCAGATTTTTCATTGTCTTTTTCGAAATCAATGCAATGTGTTACCATAAAGTATCTTTCGCTGAATGTCCATCTTCGATATGCTTTCAAACGTTGGATATAAATGATCTTGTAAAACGTTCGGCTAATCCCCTTGAAGGAGGATGCATAGGGTGAAGTTGTAATATGCTTAATATACAATTTGTTTCCGATGTTAATCGGGGACCATTACTTGTCATAAGCATTCTCACTGTACGCTCCATGGGCGAAATTGAAAGTAAAGCATTAATAGTGTCATCCGTTGTTGTATTATTAACGGCAGACACCTAAAGAAATTGAGAATAAGCATCGACACAAATAATCCAAATTGAATTGAAAATTGGACCGGCGAAGTCGACGTGAATACGTTGGTTGCGGCCAAGTGTTAGTATTAGCATATTAGTATTTACTATTCCTTATGCGAAGCAGAATTTTCTGTTTGTTTGAAAAATTTTAGCATGAAGCTAAACGGCGAATGACATCATAATTGTTTAAGTATCATACATGTTGTCGGGCCAATTGTTTTATCTTAACATTGCCTCAGTGGCCATCATGTACAAATAATAAAATTTTACTTTTCAAGGGTTCTGGAACAACTATTCGAATAAAATTAGTATGCAAACAAAGTAAGCCACTGTGTGCAGCAAAAGCGTATTTACATTAAAGAAAGGTTTTAGATTGGAATGTTTTCCTTCACACTTGTGAGGCCATTCATTTTCTACATTTACATAACATGGAACCTTCTTTGTTGTGTTTGCGAATTAAATTAGAATCAAAAATCAATTGTCTAACATGATGTTATATACATCGTTATCGAAATCTTCATCGAAATTGATTCGCAATCTTGATAAAGCATCAGCACTACCACAATCTACAGTCCTACGGTATTTGATTTTCAACTAGTGTGCCCTTCGCTACAATCTGTGCCCTGTCATTATTGAAAGGTACTTTGCAGGATTAAAAGTATTTAGCAACAGTTTGCGTCCAGTTAGGAATGTAAAGGTCCTTCCGCTATAGATCTTTCTGAACTATCAGGATATATATGCGATAAAACTGTTCGAAATCCAAAAAGTGAGGCTGCAAGAACTATATTAAAGTATTATTAGATTAAGTGCTTTCTTCAAATGCTTTTTGTTGAGCGCCATCCCATTTGCATTTAATGTGTTTTCTAAATGAAAGATTTTAAGGCGCTGCGACAGTAGCAAATTTTTCTGTAAAACTGCTGTAGTAATCAATCAGTTATTGTTATATGACCCAGGTATTCTGTATTCTCTCGTAAGAAGTGACATTTTGGTATATTGCACTTTGCACCATTAAATAATGCTGAAATAATAATTTCATTCAAGTAATTTGCGCATCCACGTAATTTTCCAGAAATTAATTGTTCCAAACATTTTGAATATAGCGGTTACATTGGCAATTCCGTAAGGAAGACGATGGTACTGGAAAAGTCCTAACAGAGCATTTGTACCCATAAACGCTTTTGATTTTTTATCAAGATCGAGATATAAATATGGTTCTTTTAAATCTCCTTTTGAGAAGTATTCCCCATAGTGTGTGTCTATTTGCCAACGCATGTTGATCAATATAAGTTCGTGCTTTGACAATTTCTTTGAAATCTCCACAGCTACGTTATGAACCACTAGGTATTCCCACAAGAACAATGTGGGTGGCCCAATTGCTGAATGATGTTGATCGATGTCAATTTGTGCATTAGCAGCTTCTTTGAAATCTCAACAAATAGCAAATGCCCCATTGCGTTTTCTACAAAAACATTCTGAGAAACCTAATTGCTGGTTGCAGTGGAAACTTACATTACCTAGCGTTTTCGCCAAGATCTTCAATCCAATCATTATATGACTTCATGGTCATGGTAACTATGGTTAGGCTTCACCGTTGTTTTGGGAAATTCATAGCGAGCTGCTACAATGTATTGTTTTCACAAAAATTGTTATGACAATTTTGAGATTAATTCAGCGAAAGTGTGGTCTTTCAAGTTTGAACTTCTACATAAGTTTTTAAAGACATCAAATAATTCGGTGCCTATCCAGAACAAGAAAAAGTATCCGCTCGGCCGCCTTTAGAGAATCCGCTCATCTCTTGAGCATGGCTTACATCCTAGTATGTTGCCCTTTTAGGAGTTTTCTAGAAAATTTTTAAAGCTTTAATGCAATTATATATAATGAAACCGTGTTCCACAAAACATTTTTTTAGAATGTAACAATAATCTAAGCTTTGACTTGCAATTCTCTTTAAAACACTCTAAATTCTTTATAACTACATTTATACATTCATAATGCATTTATATATAAAATAAACATAAAACAAGTAAAAACATATAGTCGGGCAAGGCCTACCATTAAATACCTGCCACCACAATGTCTAACACTATTCCTATTTGTATTATAGAACACAAAAGTTATGTCTTGTTTATATATAAAGGCATATTTTTCATGTGCGTAGGTCTGAGAAAGCGGGCCCAAAACGCAACCTAATGTGGTACAAGTTTAATTCTTAAATAGGGCTGGATCGAAAAATAGGCGTAGATGATCCAAATTTTGTAGAGTTCATTTTTGTATGAAATTATTATAATTTCCAGAACCGTTTGTTAAAACTTAGACCTTTCTGTTCTACAAACGATCAATTTTCATGAAAATCATTATTAGGGCAGGATCCAAAAAATATGCCGAGATGGTCTAAATTTGGCACAATTAATTTTTTTATGTTTAATTACTATTGTGATGTAACTTTCATCGTGAAGTAATGAAAATGATATCTTTTTGTCGTACGATGGTCAGTTTTCGCTATATAAGAGGGGGTTCAAAAATTGCCCCAGCCGGTCTAAAGTATTCGTACCAATTCAGACGGCCGAGATACTGCTACTTAGCCACGTTTTCCATGAAATTTTTGAAAATTACAGTTTTTTTCCATAGGGTAGGGTCTAAAATATTGGGATATCTGATCCACATTTTCTACGATTAATGCCAAATTGTTACTAGTGGACAATTTTCACCATAAAACACTAAACTCTAAACGTTTTTGGCAAAGGGCTTATTTTTCGTGAGAATCGATCGAAAGATAGCTCTTTAAAATTAATTTCTGTTTCAAGCTACTATTGTGGCCTACTTTCCACTATAAAATAATGAAATTAGAGTTTTTTACCATACAAAGTCTCGGTGTTTGCAGGAACGTTTATATGGGAAGAAATTCAAACTGTTGACCATCACATCCAAATTTTCAATTTAATTTAAAATGTCTAAATAGTATTACTCAACGGCTTTTATACAAAAATTTGTGTAAAAAGAAATTTTTCTTGATATAAGAACTTTTCAAAATAAGGCGATGTATGAGCAGAGGTTGAAAAAATGGTTCGAGTGGTCTTTAACAATGTTGCGCACAATTTAGAATAGTTAAAGTTCTCGGATTATTCCCATTACTCCCACTAGTGCACTTTTACTATGTCTTATTCCACTTAAAAGCCTTTTGAATTTAATTGGTTCCTAAGCAAGTGCGTTTTTTTTTTTTTTCTTGTAATTTTAATCAATCAGTAGATAACGAAAATGTCGAAAATCTACTCAAAGGATTGTACATATGTTCCTGCTTGCTGTTCATAAAATCCGAACTCGTATCGCACGAAGATCAAACAATGCGAATTTTCGTTTTGATAGAATAAGCTTGAAATTTATCTCTCAGTTTAAAATTTGTAAAAATATTTCCGAAAATACTTCTAATTAATGAAAATTTTATATAGTAATAAAAAGAAGATAGCGACTAATAAAAATGTGTCAGATAAAAGCAAATGACCGTTCATCTGCGCTGCATGACTCTCTTACGTTTTCTTTGACACAATCCAATGGACGCCCTTTGTTTAATTTTTCCCACGTAAGTTATTAACTGCGTAACACGTCTTACTCGCTATGAGTAATAAATAAATATTTAAGAGCATAAGCCGAAATGAAGAAAAAAGTGAGTAAGAAATATTGTCTAATAATATAGACCATTCATCCAAATATGGCGGAGCAAACATTCCTATGTACTGTAAAGTAAATAATATTAAATAAGTAAATTGCGTTTGTATAATCTATCATCTATTATAACAACGAGAAAAAAAGCAACATGGAAACGACCAACCTAACGGATATTACTAGCGCCCTCTTGAATTAATGAATGAAGATGCTACCGAGAGATGGCGGGTATATTAATTGTTGATGTAGGTAAAGTATACCGTATAAAATATCAAAATACATTATACGGTATTGGTCCCTTCGGCGTTTGAGAAAGAAAAAAGTAGTGAGAAGTGAGTAAATTAGCATATGTACATATATGGCATGCTAATTGGACATAATTGCCGACTTCTACGGAAAGATGGAAAGCTAAAAAACGAACGAAAGAAGTAAATTGGAAGTTTGCTTGCATGCGTGAAATTATCTCATGACTCGGATATTGAACCATTTTGCACACGGTAAAAATTATTTCAAACGACAACAATTGCAATATACGAGATAAAATTTGAATAATTGTAATATTTGTTTTTATTGTATCTTTTTTTATTATTTGTATATAATATTTAGAAATTTGGTTCTCTTATATATGTTTATTGGGCTAACCTTTTTATAGTACAGTAAGTTGAAATAAATAAATATATAAGCAAAATAATTAACTGATAACCAAGTGATGTATGCGTGTAAATACAAGATCACTGCGGAAAACTTCATTGCACTTCCTGCTAGTGTAAGTAAAATAATCGGCTGTATGTACGTATATATAAACCTTCTAGAAACGAATGTCTTGTATGCGGGAAATTGCGTTTATATAATAAAAACGTACAACTCATTGCATTTAAACTGTTCGAAAAGAGCAGAAAGAATTGTCATGTATATAAGAGACGGAATTATATATAGTTACTCTAAACACAATGTAAATCATTTCGAAGCACTTCAAATCAACTTCTAATTGGCCAACATATCGACTACTAAATTTGCTATCCACCAAACTCTTGGCAGCTAACGCATACAGTCTTCTTAATGAAATAGAGAGATTTCTAATAGAGATGGAGGCTGGATGAACTGCTTGCGGAATCGGTATACATGTGAATCTTCAACGAAGTACAAAGTAACATAACTGCTTGAAACTTGACCTTGGTGTATATGTGTCTTAACAGAGACACAATTTGTACAGAAAGCAGCTCCATGTACAAAGCATCTTTTTCTAAGTAACAATAATGCGGGCGCATCTATTCTACGAACCAATACTTCACGTTATCATTCGATTGTTTGTTGAAAATCTGAATTACAGACTGACACAACATCCTCAACATAGATCACATCGGGCCGAATTTGCGTATAATGACACATATACAACGTTAAGTGTATTCAAAATCAATGCTAAAATTAATAAAACCGATTGGAACAGAATAGCAGCGTCAAATATTGTTAATCATATCTGCAATAAGATGGAGAATAAATTTACAGAAATATTATATATAATATCATGAGTCTTTAGTAAGACCGAAACTTATGGAAAAGAGAAAAGCGAGCCGTTTGTAAGTGTTGAATTAATCGACTGTTGTAATGTAAGAGATAAATTTAATAAAAAATGGCGGAAAACTCCTAATAAAAAAGTGAAAGAAAATAAATATTTAATATATATTGTAAGGAAGCATTTTGCTCCCTTACCACATTTGACAGTATAAATAGCTTAATACTAAATAAATATGCCGTAGCATTTCCTAGACATGCCAGCAATACGGGTTTGATTCTTAGGTTAGAGAATGTTAATATAGAAATAATCGATTCACATACCCAACGGTTTCGCGGCTTACAAAATCATACGATTTGATACCTAGATCAGCAATAGCAATAAGACAGACATAAACGTATGTATACAAGTAAACATTGCGATGTAAAATTATGCATGTTGATATAGTACATATCATATGAAGGCATACTCAACGGTTGTGCGGTTTACAAATTCATTCGATTAGGTACCTAGATCAACAATAACAATAAGACAGACATAAGAATATGCATACATGTTCGATCATACGAGTTGGTATTTAAGATAGCACTGATAATAAGATATACGTAAGAATAGCATTATAATACATATACTAGTAAGATAGCATACATAATAAGAGATGCGTAAGAACATCGTTATAATACACATTCAAGTGAATGTTGAGATTGTAACGCAGGTATGGTCAAAACATCTATGTAACGGGACAGCGATGGTGATCGCGACTATAAAAGAGCGCGCCGCAGCACGTTCATCCTTTGAGTCGTGTTATAGCAGCCAGATAATCGCGGGATACGGATAAAACGTGGAAAATAATCTCTCGGGACGGACAAAAACGTGGAAAGTTTCAAACAAGAGTCGGATCTCGGATCGCCACGCTAGTTTTCTCCCCTTCCCATTAATTATCACTTATCTAACTGTAACGACCTCGTAAATAATAAAGACATAAAAACAAAAATCCGCAGGTCCAAGAGCTTTTTTTACATAAATTTTCTTGGAAAGGGACTTCCTGGGTAACCCTGAGTATACCCCGAAAAGAAAGCTCGTTAGAATATAAATACGTTAAATAAAAAACTGGAGATGGGAAGAAATAATTACTACAAAATACAATGTTATAATAGTAGAAAAAACCCCAAACAAATTTGACAAATAATAAATGCACTCCTTGGTGAAATAAAAGCCAGTATAGAAAACCTATTTTGGCCTCTTTTATTACATAATCCAATGAAAATGTTCAAAAGTAATTCAAACATTTAATATAACATCTGTTAACAATAAATTCACTTCGGTACTCTCTATTTATATATGTTTACATCGGAAATACGCAAAAGTGGAATATATATCATGGTCACAAAAGTAAACGTGGATAAAAATGCGCGAATAGATAAAATAAAGTCTAAAAATGTCAAAAATAAGGCTGTAACATTGATCCTAGTAATCACGAAAACAATGAACTTTAGTTTAAGCAACGATATCTTGTCTGATAGCTGACAACGGCAAACATCTGGGCGGTTTGTAACAGTGAAAAAAAGAAATTCTGGAAATGCCTTGTGATCTCTATAGAACAGGAAATTTTGGGATAGAAAAACGAGCCAGGTAAGTAGGGGTTTGTTAATATACGGGGCGTTACATTTCTTGCTTAACGTTTGATAAAATCCAGTAGTGGTTTCACCTTATTTACGCAGGCCTTAATATGAAGGTTAAATTGCAGCCCGGGATCCAGAAAAGCACCCAAGTCACTAAGGAACAGCCCGTTAAGGAGTTCGTCGTTATCAATTAAAATAGTGCGAAGGATATTGGCTACATCAAGCAAATGAAAGCTTACTACATTTATTTAAGTTAAGTAACATGTCGTTAGTGACATACCAGTCGTTTAAGTCCAACTGGAGGAGTTCAATATTGCGAGTTGAATTAACTAAGCGGAAAATAAGTACATCGTCCATGAACATTACACCTTAAACTAACCTTAAACCTTAGACTAATTATTATTAAAAACTAAACCAAAGTATATAAAGAAAAGTAAAGAAAACACATAATTAATAAATAAATAAATAAGAAAGAAAGAATTAAAAAGCATGTACACGTTTAACACAGAGGGATACACACAAGCAGTATACATCCGAATAGCGTGTGAACCTCTAAACCATTGCAAGCATGCAAAAGATTGGCAACCGATAACAGTAAATAAATTCAATTATTATAGGAAGCTGTTTAAGACTGCGGCCTAGGCACACCGCGCGTATTAGCAAAGTCGTTTTGATAGACTTTAAAGAATCCGATATTGAGATTAAGGGATAGACATAATTTAGGTTCAGCAAAGAGATTTGAAGTTTCAATATCAGCAGAAAATTCGGAATTATTGCAAAAAACCTGCGAGGGATATATGAAAATTTTTCTTTTGGAGTTGACACACTTATAAAAATATTTAAGGCGGTGGACCAGTATTTGCAACTACCCAAAATTTCTTCGTAGACAGGATGTAGTCTGGTTACTACTGTAGTTCTACTACTACTGAAGAAAAAGACAGGACTATTTTTTTTCTTTTTTCTTTGAACAAAGTGGCAGCGCACTGTAAGCTAGTGGCTAGTGGCCCTACACTGTGAAAAAGCCTAGCTTTTGCAGTACCTTGAGATAGTCCTTCATGTATTGTTGATAAATAATCATCGCATGAGACTAGGAGTTCGGAAGCCGCCTCCGTGTGGCTTTATACTATAGCATGGGACGCGAAAAATTGGCATATTTCTTCCGTCTCTGCCTGCCCATCAACATAACCGTGAGCAGATTACATGACGTGATTTATATTTGCAGATCCTTGGAAACCATATTCCTCAAATATGCCTACGTCGGACAGACGAAAACAGTATGGTGCGCGTAGTTGTTTATACTTTGGGAAAACGTCGCGTCCGTTATCTTCTCCCATCAAAATTTGGTTCAGGAAAAAATTGATGTGTTTCTGATGTCTAACATGATGAGAACACATAGTCTCTTCTAATCGAAGTTTCCATATTGTCATTTTGCTTGCGGCTTGTACCAGGTGCCCAATTTCGAGGTGGCATAGTATAAAAGCTGCTAGATCGTTACGCGCTAGTCTCTATTTATAATCTCTCTCACAATCGTAGATCTTAGACGGTGAAATTTTATATGCTCAGTATTTTCGTTTTGTTTTACACATTCGGGGCAATATGGCTCGCTATCGTCCCCACCCTTATATAAGTACTGCCGAGAACAATTGCGGCCAATTTACAGGGCCATCTATCGGAGCTAGCGCTGTTCTACGCTGTTTACCATAAAGTCAGACTTGCTTGGTACATTCGCTCCTTTTCCTCTCGCAAAATTTGTCATCATCCTGCTTAAAGCATCGTACATGCGACTTGCTTTTTCGCATACTATATGGAAGTGCGTAGCAAATCTCATGCGAACATCGATCATCACGCCGAGGTATTTGGTTAGAAATCTTTTTATTCCGTTCTGATTTGGCGAATTTGGGTTAACTCCTTAACTACAATGGCCCGATCACAAATCCTTGAGGAACATTCGTCGTAACTATGTATTTTTTGACATACTCTGATGTGTGATATAAAAGAGTCCTCTCGAATAGATAACTGCTAATTATTCGAATTGAGTACAAAAGAGCTGGCCGAATTAAAGGCATCTTTTATGTGCAGCGTCATTACGGCACGGTACTCTTTAGTGTCAAACCATTATATTTTACTTTAAATTGCCTTACGTGTTATACTAATTGTCTCTTTCATCGCATTTACGGTGGAGCGATTCCTCCGAAAACCGTACTGACTTTTTGATGCATATAAGTTAGAAGAACTTATTGAGGTGCTCTTCTAGGCGGGTCCTAATCAAGATTTCTCGTAATCCCCCAGCTATGTCAATCATACCTAGCGGGCGGTAAGAGCAGGGCTTTCCTTCATGATTATTTGCCTTTTTTAGCAACACTACCAAAGTCAACTATGTGTGCGTAATTGTTTGTCTGTATGTTAATTTGGAACCAAATGCGCCTATTTGGGCCAGTGCGGGATTTTTAATCCGTTAAATACAACATATAGTCCAATCCCTATCCTAGGGCGTGGCCGCGAAAGGATACCTTCACAGGGAGGTACTATCTATGAGCCTGCATTGACGTGCTCCGTTTCTTTTTTTCCCGAGTATATTTGCGGCAAACCCTCCTACCGCTTTCCATTTCTCCGGGTCGTGCAGTAGTGTTGTCACTAGATCGTTACGGATCACAAATGATTTCGGAATTTGTAGAAAGAAGACGTGTTTTACAGGGTCTCTGTGAGGTCGTGGTGAATTCAGAAAGGAAAATATTTTTAAATAAAAAATATTGCAAGTAAAAAAAGGTTGGAGAATGCGCGGAATATGTTCGTCGTCAAATCGAAGACGCGCAAAAAAATTTTGCACAAACTACGTAAAAACTAAACCGAAAGTTAGCTTTGCGTTAGCTCTTTACTTTTTCTTTTGTGTGCTACACCAATCTGCTTGGATTGTTCAGCGGCAACAATATACAAAATATAAGGGAAAATAAAAAGCATGGTAAGCTTGACATAGTTGCATACTTGCATGAATAAGAGCGAAAGCTCTTTCTCCTGTAAGTTACTGCAGCCACTTTCTTCACTTTAGGGCCAAACGTGAAATTAAAGTCAACCAACATTGGCTGCCGATATATATATATGACTGCACTTTTTATACAGTTGCAACGAAAGAAGTAATAGTAATTTACAATTTAATGCCAAATATCTATATTAGTTGAGTCCTATCTTCGGCTAAAACTAAGAACGATGGATATAATCTTCCACTTCTACATTTCAGGCCATTTTCCTAAATTATTTAAATCATTTTGAAGGAAACTGAAGACTATTTTCCAGCATCTAAATATTGGTTCTATGAAAAAGCAGTCCTCAACTCTTGTAACAAAAGATCAATTTGAGGCAAGGACATGCAGCCGTTTTGTAGAAATCCTTCATGCCACTCTTCATTTATAGTTTTTAAGACATCGATAAAAAAAGTTGAGCACTATTATTTTTATTGAAGGGCTCTGCTTATAATGGCTACAATGCGCTGAACTTGTGCAGTGGCGATAGGCTAATTTCGAGATGATGATATTGTATTCATTCAAACGAGAATTAAAGTTATTGGGAAGATGCCATTTAAATAGCTTTGACATAATTGGCGGTAAATAAAATAAAATAATATAAAAGAAAAGCATATGCACGTCGAAACTTTAAAGATTAAATTTCATTTGGACATGACACAGGCAAGACACACATACTAAGGAGACTTGATTTGATGATATTCTAAAGAGTCCGATATTGACATTAAGTAATAGATTTCAGTTGCATTTTTGCTAAGAACTCTGAAAGGAGACTGCAACGAAAAAAACCCAACGACTGAAATTGAAAAAATTCATATGAACAATTCAGTAGAAGAAAAAAAAAAGGAATAAAGAAAGAAAAAAGTTGAAGGCCATGGTTTGGGATTATATTATTGTTGATTGAATTCCCTCATATTACCAATTTTTAGTCGAATTATTTACTACTACTTACTATTATATTATTTTCCATACCATACTTGACGAATTTCATCAGTCTAAATACATTTTCTTAATGATTTTCAAAGAACTCACATATTTGGGAGATGCAGCGTGATCACTTGCAATTGCGATCTTCCATCCGACAACCAGCTGCAGCAGGCGGATTCACAGTTTTTGTAGTTTTACGCAATTTGACAAAACATTTTGTGTAGATGTATATTTTTCTAAGATGATCTTATACATCCAATTTTTTATGCTCCTTTAATGTAATTTTTAGCTTTCTAACACGCTTCGAAGTTTCAATAAAGGGAATTAGGAGCGCTTCCATTGTTTTTCCACGAATGTTTCCCCTGGATTTCACTTTGTATACACTCGGACTAGTATCATATTGATTTTCAATGGATATAGGAGTTGCAGCTCTCACTGCTGGTCTCACTATGGTTGTGAGAATTTTGGTAGCCTCATCAATTTGTTGTGCAATTCTCAGAAGGATATTAGGTGAGAATTGAGAACCTACATATTTTCCTTTATTAACCCAGTATTTGCATTTGTTGGAAACTTGATAATAGTTATTTCACACAACTCGGGGCATTGAAATTAATTCTATAAGCAAAGGAAGATGATGAGAAGAAAGGTCAAGTAATGAAATGTTCCGTTCTGTACACGTATACAATCACACTTTACACAATCACAACAGATGAGAAGCGCGGCGAAGAAAAAAGCCGACTCCAATAACTTCTATGATGAAAAAATTAATGCAACAAATTCAGTAAAAAGAACGGAGAAAGGCATCAAAATCGAACAATACCAACAATTATTGGGACTGAAATGCGACTAATAAAAGCAGGACCAACAAAGAATGATTGCAAAAGTTGACCAATAAAAGTAATTAATGATGTCAAGAATGGACGAAAAAGTTAAAAGTAACAACTACGGCAGTAAGAATCGACGAGAAAGTTCTAGAAATTCAACACATTTTTAAGTACTTCGAAACTAACCGTGCAGCTTGAAGCTAATATTGAAGTTCTGCCGGAAGGCGTTCATATGGGGTTGTCAACAGGGATGTGTGCCAGATGGAAAACTTATTGATGGGACACATATCCAAAATTTATTTCATTACTATTATATTTTTCTCGTATGTATTGATGGTGAATGTCTATTTAATTACTATTTTTGTTTGACGTAGATTTCTCAATAAAAAGCAGAGCGCCTTGTTTATCACGTATTTAATATGTATATTCGTACATTCGTTCATTTAAAACACCTCTATGCAACATTACTTCCTTATCTACTTGGAACGTGATCACTCCGTCGACGAGTTCCCTAAGCAACAACTATATCAGCTATCATTAAATTCCTTCAGGTCATTCACATCAGATCTGTCTTTGAATAGCAAATTAAACCGTTATTCCTTTTATATATCGCAACATCTGTTCTGCACCTCTAACTATGCCATTAATATGTCGATAACAGTTTAGTTTAATTTTTAATTTATTTTTAGTAAGAATTGTAATAAGTTATAAAAGTTATTAACCGTGCTCTTTAGCCACTAGGCTATACGGTAGTTCGTACGCAATGATTTGACCACTATCCTATACTTGACACAGTGTAAACTTTGAACTAATACCGCGATGCATAGTCACGAAGTGATGCACTAAGTTCAATTGCAAACTTAAGCGGCGAACTCAAAGATTGCAGTAAGAGTGATGTATATACATAAATAAGGTGAACACAATGAAAGCAGTTTGGAAGCTGCGATATACAGCAAGCCTGAATGGTTTAGAAAAATAACCATACTGTCACACTTTGTGTACATAAGCGCTAACGAAGCGCAAAATGTTGCTGGAAACATTAAACATATAAAACCATCTTGTTTTTATATTATATTTTACTTACTCTCTTTCCTTGTTGATGGTTGATACAGATAAATGGATTAAGTTTTATCAAATGGGCTGCAATGCCAATATGTGTGCGATAGTAAAACGTATTGAATAGATCTACGCGTCAATGCATTCGTGCTATGGTAGAAATATTTACGTGCGGTTGTGTGTTTCTTTTCTTAACCAATTATATGTATGCGCATAAGCAATAGAATTGTCAATTTTTGACTTTTCTCAGCTTGGCCGTTTATTATTGGTGTTTTAATCTCAATATTTTTTTTATAAACAAATTTTTAAAGGTGATAGCTTTAAATGCTTTAAGTGCTTTAAGACTTCAGTCTTAAAATTTATTTCTCTGACTAAATTAACTACGATAACAATAACAATGTAAATAAATTTGCCTTCTGTTTGAGGAACTACTATTATTTTCTCTATAACTACCCACTTATTGCCACAAAATGTTTTCCTATTTTCTACTTTATACATTTATACATTTACCTTTTATTGTTATTATTATGACTGAAATTAAAATATATGAAGTAAAAACAAATAAGTTCGCTGAGGCCGAATCTCGCATACCCACCACAATTGAAATCTTTAGCGCTCCATGTTTTTATTTATGGTTATAAAAAAGTGAATGATATAAAATTTATCTCCCATCTTTTAGTTCAATAAAAGGATTATTAAGACAAAATTAAGCCACCATTTTGCGACGCCCACCATAATTAATTTAAAATTAACATACTAGGTTTGCCCAATTCTGATCTCCAAATCCTTTTATTTAATAACCATATCGACGGTATTGTGATGAAAAAATTAGTCCAGTGCGTCGTAACGTCCGCGGTATTTGATTTAGAACTAACACATTTAGTTTATCGAATTCTACTCTTTAAGTCGCCTTATTTATTACCCATATCGATGATATTATTAAGAAAAAGTTAATCCATGACGTCCTGGCGTCCCGCATATTTATTTTAGAATTAATGTATTTTTAGGCCGATAACATATCTTCATTTGAGGAATGTACAGAATAATTTTAAACATTAAGTCTTGTTTATCTTATGATTAGTAAGCATAAAACCTTATAAAAATGAACAATAATCACTTAAAACTTTGTATGCACATGCCCGATTATTTCAATTTTTGCACATAAATAGTAAGTTTTCTTTAAAATACATGTAGAAAATTGCAGACTTCTGTAACGACCAAGAACCCACAAATTTTTGTTAGAAAAGCAGAATTGCGTTCAGTTTATGCCTTAATGCGGGCGTGTGCTCTGAGCAATTTTAGTTACTTTCATTACCAACAGCGCAGAAACTTCCAAAGTTTTCACCAAATTTGAAGTCGATATCCTCATATTTACGTGACACGAATACACATCACCGACGCACAAACGGTCAGACATCGCTTAATCAATTCAGAATTTCAGGCAGGTCAAGAATATATATAGTTTGTAGGGTGCCAGAAGTTTCTTTTTGGGCGTTGTAACAAACGACTATACTATGTTGTATGGCAAATGACTATAACACCATTATTTGATAATGGGTATAATAAGTGAAGTAAACATAAACGAAGACGGAATTGAACCCAGCGCCTCATAAAAAACTCACAATTCAATGACAACGCCCATACAATCCCACGCCGCTCGAGTTATATTGTATTTCGTGCTTGAAACTGGCATACATATTTCATCGACATTCCTGTTCCATTTAATTCAAATGCTTCTTTTCTATATGCGGCTTTTGAAAATTTTCAAGGAAGAAATGTCACATTAGGGGTGGTGAGCAAGATAAATATATATATAAAAATCTTAGTAGAAATCGGGGAAAACAATTATAAAAAATTATTTGTATAATTATTATATATTATAGATAGATATATAGAAGGTTAATAGTAATTCTCCAAAAATAAGGCAAATTTATTTACAAAAAAGATGTTCACATGCAAATACCAAAAGTTAAAACGACCAAAAGCAGAAAAATCAAAAATTCAGAATTTATTTTATTTTATATTCCCATCTCATCAGTTTGGGGATTACTTAGGAAAAGGTTTATTGAATTAGGCAAAGCTACTGCAGTTTCACATGGAAGAAACAAATTTTTTTCAAAATAAATATTGAAAAAAAAAACTAAATAGATAATAATTGAAAGATGGAATAAATTTTAAACACAAATATAAAATGGGATAGAAATAAAAATAAAAATGGAAGTAAAAAAGTAGCAAAACAAAACAAAGTTTATCATAATTGTAGAAAATTACGCTTCACAATTTTTCTTTTAAAACGAGTCGGGGTGGGGTAACGGGATAGATAGAGATATAATTGAAGAAGATAATGACTACAATTTTCTTATGTTGGTGTAAATAATTTAATCACATGCATTTAATCTAGAATTTGGTTTGAAACGTTAGAAGCAACACAGACAAATTCAATCTAAGTATTGAACAGAACGGTGGTCCAAAGAGAAATGTTGCGCAGCTTATCATTTATTCATTCAGCAAGCTTTTCATGAGCACGAAGGGTAACTTTTGCATTCTAATAACAAGTTAATATGCTAAACAAAACTGACTCTAATGTTGAACGTTAATGTACCGCAGAAGAGACTTTTCTTAGGATACACAAACACTTATTAGCCTTCATATTGTCGCCTTTTCTCAAGATATGGCTTCATTGATTTACCTACAGAATGTTCGATATCAATGTATAAACTTTTTAAAAATTGATAATCAACAACTGCAAAAACCCATAGCGACCAGAATTGCAAGCTCTTCTTTACAATACGCTGGACGAATATCCTTGAAAAGTTTTTTCTTTTGGCACAGCGGTATTACAGTGTGTTCGGATATTTAGCCTGATTAGATTTTCATCTTTTGACCCAGCATTCAGACACTGGCAATTACTACTCCATTATTTCAAATATTTAGGTTCTACATTATTATAAAGATCTGCCTCAGCCTTGTCACTTTTAGACTTTCTTATTCTTACAGGGACTTTCTTCTTTATTCCGTAAATCTGCTTGCTTGTTGTTTTTCGGCTTCGGACTTCAATTCATATCATACATATTCTTTTTTTTTGGTTGGTTAACTCTTGATTAACTCTTTCAAATATTTGACTTCGGGCATACTCTCTTTATAATTTATCTAGTATCTAAGCATTTTATCTTTTGCCGATAGTTTTTAACCATGGCTTGGCTTTATTTTTATATATTTTAAGCGACGAATCAAATTTATTTTCATATCAACGTGAATAGTTGCTTTTTTTGTTACTGTGACTTGCAACTCTTTTGTTACAAACCACTATTACCGTCAACATAGAGATCATTTATTCACCAACTCGGTCATTTACAAGCGGTGCTTGGCTTGGTTAGCTTCCTCACTCGCTCATCTAGGGGTTGTCCGTATGCTGCACCACGACTCAAGCCTGTTTGAGAGGAATTAAATATTTTAAATTGAAATTAGCCTACAAGTAAAGTAAAGATCTCTTAGCAAAACATGGTAAAAGAAAGATGCTTGGCGACAAGTCTAGCGTTAATAAAAATACACCTAACTCTTTCCTTACTCGATAGATATGTTGCTTAAAAAACCGTGTAACATACGTATAGAAAAAAATGTGCGACATATGAGGATATGTGCTACAACTTTAAAATATTGTGGAAGATGAAAAAACTCCAAATATTTTTTCAAAAACCCAAAGTAATAATGAAATCCATTTTAGACATTTATAAACACAAACAACTCACATTTATTACCAAAAAAAATTAATAACATATAAGCATATAAATTGAAAATAAATTGAAATTTGATAACGACCGTGCCTATTTATTTCGGAGCGGACCACCAACAAGTGAGCATCCACTTTCAAAATATTATTGAAATTATTTATTGCATTCTACGAGCAGAACACTAACACAAAATAGATATTGAATAACGAGATGCTGTATTCAGGTTGAAGTAAAATGAGATAAAAGAAAAGGGATCATAAATTGGGGTATTCTTCGTAGCAGACCAAGTCACTAACAATGTCAATATTAGAATTAAAACAAAATTCTTTTGGGATTCGTGCCAGAACAAAAATTTCGTATATTTTCTTATTGATGAAAAGTGTTATTTTAAAATCGGGTACAAAAATAGTGTAAAAAAACTTGGGTATACTTACATGCTACATCTAGCGATGCTAAAATCAAAAAAATTATCATTTAAATGGTTGCGACGAAAATGGACGCTTAGAAACATTGTAAAATAGAGCACAATAAAAGCCGTAAAATTTTTCGTCATTATTCCCTTCCTCAAGATTAAAAAACAATATATTCAATGATACCCAAACATTTCAAATCGACTTTAATTTAAAAGCAAAGTTTAAGAAATAACGCAATGCAAAACACTTCACTTTGGTAAAACGATACGTCAAGGAACGACACCTTAGTGAATATTATTAGAAGATAAATAGCTGACAAATGTACAACCATACTTATAGAGAAGGTTTATAGATACGATCGCATGCATTTGATGTAGAACTGTGTTGCCACTTCTACTGTAGTAAGCACAAGATTTGTTAATTGTAATAAATTTATGATATAAGAGTTTGCAGGAACCTCGCAGTCACACTGCCTTTTCCTTCGATTGCACCCATTTTACAACACTGAGAATGCAATGATTAATAGATCAAGTATAAATGCATTACACATGTTTTTAAACAACTTATATTCGAAAGTAAAAATTATTTGATAGTAATGAAGGAAATGTTGTAATATTAATTTATCACTTAATTTTTAAAAAAATTACATGAAAAAGTGCTTTTGACCGCGGAAAACAATGACAATATTAAAAAGCAAACGTGAAAACAAGGACATGAATTAATTGTAAAAGGATATTGCTAGCCACTATAGAAATACCATTCGCTTACATTACCAACAGCGGCATTTGAGTGAAAAGCAGTAACACCATTAGCGATAACAATAACGCCAAAGAATCAAATAATTAGTGAGCTAGCATTGACATTGTAACTGAGGACAACGCCGACCTAAATTACCGATTGACATTGCCAGTGTTAGGCTGCCTGCGTATTATAGTATCGAATACGGATGAATACAACCAATAAATTATCTATAGTGAAGATGCACTCATCAATGCGTAATTGATAAAAAACATTGGCAACTCTGCCCTTACAAGTGGCAACCAACGGCAAAGCTAGCGTTTTCTTGTTATTTATTCCACCTATTTCGAAATAAATTTTTTGTCCGATCTGGCCTGATACAAACCTAGTCTTCTATTTGAGAAACAATCTAACATAAGATACATGAAAATTTGTTCTTCCTCTTTTCAATACTGAGAACTTGACAGAATGGTTTTGTGTTAGCAGCACCGATAATCCTTATCAACAAAAATATGCGCGTGTTTGCCGGTCAATGGCCTGTACTGTTGCGCAGTAAGGCGATGATCGGAGAGATTTTCAAAAAGTGGTCAGATTTCGACAAGAGAAGCCGAGTTTTTTCTTGATTGTCTAATGTCCCCCGGGGAGATTATCTTTGGGGCTAGTTTCCTGATTTAACGTGGGACACATTCCATCAGCTGAACTCTATTTCAATTCATGAAACCGATGTCTTAGTACTTCGGGCAGGGAGGATGATGATGGCAAGAGGGATATGTGCTCAAATCTCGACAAGGAAGCATATGAACAGATTTCCCGCTGTTACTATAAAGCTCCTAAAGGGAAATCTTAATACTAATTATGAATTCGGCTATAAAATGATATATTTTTTCTGTTTTTCCCATCATTTGGGAACTCGCTATACGCAAAACACGATTCCGTCTTTGACAGATACAGCAAAGGAGGTAACTTCTACCAATAAATCTTTGAGAGACGAAAGTAAGGAGGAAGATTTGAAGTAGGTAGCGTAGTTTCATCTCCTGTGATAGTAGATTAATAAGAGGATATAATAGAAAGTCTACAACGTGACACCCAAACATGCCTATAATACATGCTTTACATACTTTTTCTTGAAACACGTCTTTTAAAAAGCGACACCGAGCATAAACTACATAATATTTATTTTTACAACAAAGCTCGAAGAATCGGGTATTTCCATTTTATAAAAATACTTGCAACGCCCAGAAAGAACCTTTAAAGACTCCTTAAAGTATATATATTTTTGTTTAGCATCAAATTCGGAATCGATTTTATAATGTCCCTCTGCCCGTTTCTATAATATATATTGAAAGCATTCTTCAGTTCGCAAAGATATTGCCTCCAAATTTGGCAAAAACGTTGGAAGTTCTTGCACATAGATTGGTGTTGAAAATGGTCCCAATCGATCAGAGGGCACGCCCACAGCGTATAAAGCGAGAACTCCACTGTTTTCAGAGCAAAAATTAGGTCGTTTTTTTCATTAGTCATAACCTATATAAATAAAAGGTTCTATATATTATATTGGCGATCCTACAGCCTGTACCGAACTAGCAAACTCAGCCACGCCCAGTTATGTAATGTTTTAAATTATCGAAATTTTAGTTTCTTCAAATTCTCGTAAGGAAAATTCGAGAGTATAGAAGATTTGGCGACAAATAATTCGACTAGCATGTAATTTTTTTACTTCTTTTAGATTAAAGTCGGGGGACTGTAGCAAGAAGTATATCTAAAAAGGTTAATAATCCGACTTAGTTGAACTTATGAAAAAGAATGAAAAAGATACATAGTCGGATTTCTTTTGAACCTGTTGCCTTCCCACGAAATTTTTTTTTTTGTTTTTTGGTAAAAGTTTTCTTTTCAATGAGTTTTCTTGCCAACGTTTGGTTTACATTTTTGGTTGGAAAATTGCATAAATACATTTGTAAAATGCAGAATTGTAAAAGCGGCTTACCGAAAGTCCTTTATTTTACTTTCAATGTTAATACTCAACTTAAAATATTAAATTTTTTTTGCCTTTTGATCACTAATACATTTTTCATAGGTAATGCTTATGTAAGGTGACCTTGTTCTTCATAAAAAATAAGCAAGTTTTTAACGGTCAACATTCGCCGACGTGTTTTTCGTTTCAGTTCAATTGCTCCGATGGCAAGTTTTACGCACTCCCACCCTTCAATTACAACAATGCCCGGTTCACCCATAACACAGCAGAGAGATTTGGGTTCATCATCTTTTTACCAATGTCATGTATCCTTACGTCCGCCCATCTCACATTCACATCACCATCATCATGGCATGCCAGGTAGTTTTGGTAGCGCGGCAGGTAGTAGTCAAATAGCTTGCACTGCAGCCAATTTGCAGGGCGTAAGCTGCAATACCGCCAGCCAGACAAGTTCAAGCTTTGACACTTTAGGAACTTACGGTCACACCGTTGGGCTACCGCCGCCCTTACCCACACATCACAATAGTATACTGGAAAACTGCTCAGCTCGGCAAACAACGTACAGCCCTCATTCTCACTCGCATGTAGGCAACCATAGCAACACTGCCGCCACTGTATCAGCAGCTTCATATTCCCAGATGGGGTACAACGGCTATGCGGCTGTTGCCGCAGCAGCTTCCGTTACAGCTGCATGCAACGGCAGTAGCAATAGCAGTCCCCCCGTAGTTAATTCGCACAGCGCAGCTGGTAAGCAACAGCAGTTCTTTGCGTCCTGTTTCTACTCGCCATGGGTGTAAGCCAATGAATCAGTGAATCAATCCTTCACCTGAAATATTAAAAAAAAAATTAAATAAATAAAAAAACTTTGTAATAGCTAACACAAAGTTAAAAGAAAAGGAAAGTGTACATGGAGCGTTAATACATATATAAATGAAAGATATATTTGCTCTTTACGAAATTTCATTTTTCCAAATGTTATATCTTACCTTAGAAACTAAGATAAAGTAAATGTCCGGCTAATTCTGGAACCTTTGTAGGTTAGTTTCATGTCAAGCATTAATTGTTAAAAGCATGGTTTTCAAGTTAACACATTTTTATATTTTTTAATTTTGCGTTCTCTTTTTTGTGGGCGTGTAAATTGTGATAACAATCATTTTTAACTACCATATTTATTAATATCCTCGAATTAGGGGTACTTGAAAGTAGATGCTTTTTTCCTTAACTGTTAGAACGTTAACAGTTTAAGCTCAGAGCAATCCAGACGATTACATCAACTCAAAAATGTCATGCTAATCAGAATTAATAAAAGTTTTGTGTGCTCTTCAAAGGTGTTACAATATAAAGCATCATCTATACCGAGGGTAAGTATAAGAAGTTTACATAAGAAGCTACGACAAAATACATGAATTATAAGTTTACAAGCTGCAATATCTTATTTAATTTCAGTTGACTTTCTTTAAATTGATTTATTTCATTAAAAAGCTCACCCCTAATATATCTGGTAAGATTAATCTCCCGATGAATGCAACGATGTACAAGCTAACGATTGATTGTAACCAGATATTGTGAAAACTGCAGGAATTCACTTATGATCATAAGATAAGATGCGAAAAAGTCAAATGAAGAAATTGAATAACATTTATTTCATAAATAATCTCATCTTGTAATGTAAAAAAAGTATATAGGAGTGTATATAAAGATGTAAAAAGTCTTTTCAATACGAATTATATTTATATACAAAAGAATGTTTATTATATGCATGTGTAAGGAGTTTATTATCGTTTATTTTAAAATTATATACACACCGTTACACACTGCTTAGCCATTTAATAATATGAAATTCAAGTTCATCTCGCCGAAATTTTTGGTGTGTGCGTTGGAGTTCAATTCTTCGGGGATCAACCTTTACCATCCTTTTGGACCTGTATACGGAGCATTTTCTCTAGTTTCTACAGTGAACGGTTTTTGATTTGCAAATCGAACTTTACCGCGCTACCTGTGACCAGAATTGCTTCATTCGAAAGAACGTCGAACGTTGCATTGGAAATCATGTACGGTTGATTTGATTACGAGAGCCATCATTATTCTTCCTATCTGTTTTCGCTTTTTCTTCTACATATTGAAGTTTCTAAAGTTAATTATAAAATCTTGTGAACAAATTTGAAAACCTTTGTAGTCTTAATAAAATTTCAAATTTTTTCTAAGTATTACTAAGAGCACCGCCTATTCTATGTTTATTTAGTTCCAGCTGGAGCGATTGCTATTATCTGTACAAAGTAACTATGGCACCACTAACCTTTAAGTGATTCTTATATTGATGTCGGAAGCGAAGGCATCTATTTCAGCTTGTTAAGAAATGATAAACAAAAGACACGGTCACATATGGCTTTTAACAGCATTGATCCTGAAGCTAAACTTTGGCATGCACTTTCAGTATGTTGCTATCAGTATATTTAGTGACCAAAATGGGCGTCACAAATGCGTTTCCTGTTTGTAAAAAAATTAAGGGGAATATTTATCAAGTATTGGATTACATACTCTTTCTCCATGGCACTCATATTCCTCGTAATATATTTCTCATGTGAAGCAGGCATGCTTCTTATTAACTTCTCCATGGTATGCACTTGTAGTTGCGTCAGCAATGATCTCTGCTACGTTCTTGATGACGTCAATTGTGCTTACTTTTCTAACGACCTTCGGTATAACATGTATCGAACTTGTAACCATCACGTCACTACACTGTGTGCTTAGAAACTCAATTTGTGCTCAAATTTGTTATAGAAAGAGTCTTCAATTTCCCAAGATAGATATTAGGGGGACCCATAAGAAATCAATTATTTTCGCAAGATACCATTTCTCATTAGTCCTACAGCAACCAGACAAGTGTAAGCAAACTTTTTTTTGGTGTTATTCTTCAACCAGTTTGTTAGTAATTTATTCCCAACAATATAAATTTTTTTTGTAGTCCTGTAATAAAATGGCGGACTTTGTACCTTCTGAGAGCCATATTCGTAATTGAAGGTCAACAAATATCAACGTTGATTCAGAAGATTTGCTGCAAGTGATTATGACCTGTCAGATAAGCATCGAACTGGACGCCCAGGTCAATTCGATAACGACGCCTTAAAATCTCTAGTGGAGTCCGATCCCAGGTTAACTATACAGGAGCTATCAAGAAGCCTTGGGTCTACTTGGTCCACCGTACAAGGGCACTTAAAAAAAATTGGCAAGGTACATACGCAAGGTAAATGGATTCCACACCTGTTGTCTGAGGCCAATAAAGATCTTCGATAAACAATTTGCAATTCTATGCTCACCAGACTAAGCAGAGATCCATTTTTGTCTAGGATCGTAACTGGAGATGAAAAATGGATCCTTTATGATAACATAAAACAATCGAAACAACGGTTGTCTGCAAACGGGAGACCTCTTCCAACCCCTAAACCAACCCTATCCCTGAGCAAGGTGTTGCTTTGAGTTATATTTTAAGTCACGCCCACCCCACTTTTTTAAGAGGGGGGTTGAACTTTTGCAGAAACGATGGCAACAAGTCATCGCAAACGACGGTGATTGCATAAACGATTAGAAAATAAAAATGTCATTTCAAAAAAACATTTTGTCTATGAATGCAAAATAATTGATTTTTTATGGGTTCCCCTAATATAATTTCATCTCCGTTTTGGAGTGGTTTTTGATATCCGCTCCAGACAAGCACGATTCGATCGTCTTTTTCTTTGTGTCATAGCCCGCTACATTGCAGCTGATTCAACCTGTTCATCTGATACTAGAGTGCCTCAATGTGTAACATTAGCAACGAGATACGAGTGTTCTCCTTTCCCAGTTTGATCGTGAAAAAAATGTCTTATTTTGCGACAAATAAGAGTGTACGTTGGTCTTTATGTGTACCCACCGTTGCTAACACCAGGCATTATTCACCGTAAGTGGTGCCTAAGTTGTCAATCCGCCTTCTCTATTTATAATTCGACCATTCTTTCGAATTTAAGCCTACTTTTAAGTATTCCTCTGCCATCGTTGCATTTGCCGTCTAAAAGACTAACGAATTTCTCAGTGTGATCCATTGACTAATACCAATGGCAAGACATGGTTGATCGGAAGCCTGATGCAACCTTTGCGACAAAAAAAGTACATAGATATTATTTATATCTCCGTCCTTTCACAACAAAACATCCGGTGACTACATTAAACGTTTTTGCCGACCTCATTATTAATGTATAAGGTATGAGATATTTTTTAGAAAGTGCAAATTTGGTTCATCTAGTGTATTGAGATGCTGATTGATCGTCGTGTACCTCTTACAAGTCAGATTTTCGTTGTGTCGTTCGACGTTTTCTCCATTTTATTTCATTCGTATCTAAATCTTTAATCACTCACTATATTTGCTCACATCCACTGAGCCGCATCGCCGTTTTATTCATCCTACCGCAGAATGAAAATCCGTAACAGCACTTGTATTTTTGTCACATTCCATAATTTCCGCGGGAAGAAAATCTGAAAATTTTCCAAAATTAAACAAAAACTTAAAACTGCATATATCTATCTATAAGTCCACAATAAACTCAACTGATCCTTTCTTTCTTATTCATTGCGTTCCCTGTGAAGAAATAACAAAAATATCATGTATGTAACGAGGAATGCACTAGCCTAATAGCTCAACGAAATTGCGTTTTAGATAGCTATGGGTTGCGTAAAAACATCACACACTTAGAGCCATAAACTCCACAACTGGAAATAAAATACAATGTGAAATTTGTAAATCTAATTGAAAACAACAATTGCGATTTTAAAATGAGACAAAATTCATCATATTACATTACTTTGACTACGGCGATAAGGCTTTGCAGTCTAGCAGAAAATTTTTGTTGCTTTGGTTTTCGAAGTTTTGATAGTAGTGACAATCGTGCGCTGTGATCACCTAGCTATGGAAAAGTCGATGAAATTCTTCATAAAATCGCTAAAAGAGAAGAACGCGCCCAGAATCGTGTACCATCAGTTTTCCCAACCTGAGTAGATGATTAATTCGAGGCTTCCGCATCAATAAATGTTCGATTAAGATGCGCAAAAATCGTCTTCCGTCAAGGCAACGCGAAACTAGACATATTTTTAATCACTTGGCATATACTGGTTGGAAGTCTTGATGTGTCCAAAATACAGCTCGGATTTTAACACGGCCGCCTACTACTTGTTCCGGCCTTTACAAACCGTTCTTAATGATGTGAAGCTCCCTTTTTTTAAGAAGGTCTGCGAAAATGACTTGGTTTAGCTTTTCAATTAGAAATCCCAGAAATGCGACGGTAATGGCATAATGGTCTTACTAGACAAATGTCAGAAAGCTATCGATAAAAGTTGGACATATGTCGTTTAATAAAGGATTAAGCCAGCCTATGTGGCTAAGATAGAGCTTCTGCAAAATTTAATTTTGCTATATCTATGCTGCTGTATAATTTGCATTCCACACTATTTAAGAACCTTTGCATCAAACTATTCTCTTTTATCTGATCTTCTCTACGCAAAATGATATGGTCTGATGCGACAATAAGAGATCTAAATATTACTGCACTAAATTTTAAAGTTTACTTACTCAAAGCCATCCTGCCTATAGTTATTGTTTGCCGTTTTCCAGAACTTTTTTTACGAGTTGTTTATGGAGGATCCAAACACGTTGCGAAAGAAGTGTTTATTACACAAACTAAATAAGAAATGTTAAATATGATTTTCAAAGGATTGTTTTATAATACAAAGAGGACGCCATGCAATTGAAAAATTAAGGAGACGTTTCTAATAAAATAATGCAAATCGTATTGTTTCTCAAAATTCACTTTTTAAAAATTGCTATCCTAAAATGTCCTATACTGTAGGCAAGAGCCTTAATTGCCACAGGACGTTAATAGATATATTGAATTGAATGACAAAGGAAATAAATGAGTATCAACTGTGTAGTTGCTAAAACAATCAGCACCTTTAAAAGCTTAAATCAGTTGTACTCCCAGAAGAATCATTCCGGCGACAGTATATACCTATATTTCGCTCTATGTTAATGACCATGTCCCATCGTTTCTTACAAGATCGCACAAAACACTTTAATGCAACAGTTCGTTGATGGGATGTCCTAATTAAAAAGCCAAAACAAAAAGCTTTGGCTTGGGCCGAGGTTTTGGAGGTTTTAGAGTAACAATCGTTCTTTCCAAAAACACAGAAAAATAAACCCACTTAAATCGATGCAGTTATTTGCTTCAATAAAACTTTTCTTTTATGGTGTCTCTGTTATGTATTTCAAAACATTATAAACGTTTCACAATTCAAATGTAATTCTGTGCTTGCCTCCTTGCCTTCAACTTCACATTAGTTTGTCCTTCTCACTCAATCATTACAACTAACAAAATATTATACCTCTTCGCGTTCTTTCTTCTTTATCGGTTACGTTTTGTTTTTGGTAAAGGTTTCAATGCAATTTGTAAGTTAAACTAGAACTTAAGTACACTTCTGTATATTTTTCATTTATGTTATACGTCTAAGCTTATTTTATAAGGAACTATGCACAAGGTTATAGACTTATTTGTGTCATTAATTTTAATGTTCCGCAACATGATATGACTTGTAAAGCTGATCAGAGCAACCTAAAATTATATTCAAGAGCACAATGATAATTAAGAGAATAAATAATAGAAACAAATATTGGTTTTCCCTCTATTTGAACGATTGCTTAAGATATATTGTAAAATGGTATGTACGGGCCACTCTTGTATAACAAAGTATATGTCAAGCACAGCTTCAATACACCGCAGTACATAATTTATGATTATTATAAAACAGTTTTGATATAACACAACTTCAAAAAATCGCATTTGTACTCCGTTCGATTTTTTTTTTTGCAATTGCTATATGATTTTATTTATAGAAATTACTAGTGAAGAGGAGCTTCAACTAACTTCGAGAAAAAAATTGACAATGAAAATTAGTTTTGTGATCGTAATTGTTGTACATTAAAAATATTTTTAATTTAGAGTTTCATTGTAATATTGAATTCCATATTTTGTTTTTTATAAAAACTTAAAGTTAACTTAACTTTCATTTATACCATATGTACATTTAGAACGAAATTTTAATTACATTAAGTTGAAGACTTGACTTCGATACCCAATGCCTTGATTGACATTATATTTAAGTTTAAGTTACTAACTGTGTTATACGCCTGAACACATACTTTTTATTCTTTGGTATATTGTGTTCAACGAATAAGAGAGTGGTAGCTGAAACGCCACGTTTATTTTAAAGTGTATTTCTAGCATTTGCTATCTCGAAAGATACTTTAAATCGATTAATTTTGTATTCGAAGTTCTGCTTACTTTAATTAACCATAGACATATTTTGAGAAGTACCCCCGTTCCATTTTCAAACCTCTCAAATGAAAATCAAATACGAAGTAGCATTAGTATAAACTTTCCTTTTTTTGTGTCTCAATTTACAGATTTCAACACTACCGAGAACATATGGGCCCTGATTCAGCCGATATTACATAATGTACGACCAGGTAATACGCTAGTTTTCGGTGGTGACTTAAAAGAGCTTATTGTTTTGGTGATGTGGTGAATTTAAACTAGAACGTAAAAGATTCCAAGGGATCATATACCGCAAGAGACCTATGACTTCATCACTGACCATCAACTACCCTTGCTGAAAAAATCAGTATATAGCTGGCGTGTATGTTTTCTTTTCACATTAAATATACTTTTGCGATTTACAATGATTACGTACAAATAAAAAGTTTTAAGCATCGTGCTATGAACACTTTCCAAATGCGTGTGCTTTGCGTTTAGGGGTTGATAGAGGAATTTTCAATTTACAAGTACACGATTATGTGTGTTAAAAGTGTTATTTCTAATGCAAAATTGTACTCACTGACAACAGTGTTTCTTTGAATTTTCAGCCGTTGCCTTTTTGCTGTCATACTTTCGCTCACGACAGATCGACATACGTACGTACACAGGTTGTCTATCGTTATTTTCTAGACATAAAGTGTGGCGTAAATTAAAAATCCTGCTTTAAATAACTTATGCGAAAATAGTATGTGCAAAGACTTATATACATCGAAACGAATTTGAAATACTCCCCACGTAAGTTAAATTAAAGACGCATACGTGTAGAAGTAAAAAAAACAAAAGAAAATGCCTAGCAAGTGCAAGTGTGTTACAAATTTTTTTTATATAACTTTGGCAATTGTTCATGAAAAATCGTAATTCGGTTTTCTTTGCCTGACTTTTCAGCTTTCTTTTATAATCGTTCTAAAAATTTAGGCTGTGGGTAAATATACGTATAGAAGGACAAGGCTATATCTCACCATTTGATATCACTTTTTTGGTATCCTATTTATTCTTGACGATGTAGAGGATATTGCACAATCTGTGCATTCTACGGTGAGCACGAAAAAAAAAGATGTAAAAGCTGTAAGTACAAAAGGGAAGAAACTTCATTGTGATATTAATATCAACATTAACGTTCCGGGGTTTATTATATGATACTTATACTTTTATTCTCAAAATTGAAAATGAAAAAAATAAATATAAGTGAGGGCTGTTGGAGTGCGTGCTTTGCTTTCGAAAGAGCACTTGGGAACACACTTGACGCTCAAAATATAACAACAAATAAACAATAATAATAATAATAATGATAAGTACCAACCAACACACAGCAATAACAATTCAAACGTCAATAATGCGACAAGTGAATAAAGAGGATCAGAATTAGATTAGCAAAAGGATTAGAACTTGAATTTATTATACATACTCTTTCCTAAATAGTTATAATATAATTAGGAAGCTGGCAATAAATCAGATGAATATTAATACCAACTTTTTTTCATTTCCGCTCATCGTACAATTGTCGTTTTCATTCAAAGGTTTTCTAAAATTTCTTTGAAAGCTAAATTCATTTATCGTATTTTAACGGGCCTTGGACGCATTAGCGACATCGTTTGAATCGCAGGATCCCCAAACACTTCGGGCTCCAATATCACGGTTTCATTTTAACTTATATATTACCATTGAAATTATTAGCTAACAGCAAGGTAGAGTGGGGTATTCCTTAAATAAATATGAAATTTCATGTTCTTTGGTCTACATGTCGTTGCCACAGAAATTTATGTAGAAAATAGCGAAATTTCATATTACTATAACATGTTTTGGAATAGATGCAATCTTAACACACACATAAGCTTTAAATTCCATTTACGAGAATTGAAGTAATAAAACTATAAGAATTGCCCATGCTAGCGCAATAAAATAGAAAGTATGTGTTTTATGAAGTGTTTTTATTATTAAAAAAAAGTCCAAATTTTAATAATGCGCTATCATCTACTGCCAACACACCGTGTTTATAGACAGACAAAGGGGCGACGCGTGCCAACTAATATGTATCTACTCATACACACATAAGACGATATTTAAAAAGCAATAAAAGGAAAAGTTATTATAAATTCAATTTCGAACTCAAATGGTAGTGATGTAGCAGTAAAAAAACAAGTTTTTATACCCACCAATGTAAGATGGGGTTATACTCATTATCTTTTTTCCCATAATGTATGTAACACCCAAAAGGAAACTTCCGAGACCCTATAAAGTAGTAAAGTTCTTGATCAGCGTGAAATTCTAAGTTGATTTAGTCATATCTGTCCGTCTGTGTGTCTGTGTGGTGTGTGTTGTTGTCACTCTCCTGGTCGCAAAATGGAACATATAAAGTCCCTGCACGCAGGTTGATATTGAAAATGGGTAAAATCGGTCGGAGTACAAGTCCGCAGTGGAGCGTAATCTGAACGCAAATCCGTTTTTTTTAACGAAAATTGTTGGAACTTTGCTCGTTACTCGGAAATTATAAATGTTAGAAGGTTGAAATCTTCCACAACTTTACAAAGCACTCTACTCCTTACGCAAAAATGGAAAACATTCACCATGCCCACACAAAGTTACAAGTGATTAAATTTGGTTTTTTCATTTTTTTGAGGTTTTATGCTTATTTATCATAAGGCAAACAAGACCCAATGTTTAAAACTATTTTGTACACTCCTTAAATGGAGATATATTATCTGCCCAAAAATGGGTTAATTCTAAAATGAATACGATAGACACCGCGACTTGGTAGATTAATTTTTTTTTAATAATACTAGCGATTTGGCTATCAAATAAAAGAACTTGGACAGTAAAGTGCGAAAAGAATAGTGGTGGGTATGCGAGATTGGGCCCCCGCCGAGTATAACTTTTTGACTTGTTTTATATACGTTATTGATTGTTTTGCTTGACAGTGTTCGCGTATGTTAACAGATTTTCTAGTAGTATAGCGTTAGCTTGTGGTTACACGGCCTGAAGATAGATATATTGTGGAGTCAATCTTTCTTCAGTTCAGAACTTCCGACAACTTCCAACTTTATCTTCAGTAAAAATTCTTTGTCGTTACTTATTTCGAAAAGGAAAGTGCAGTGTTATCAACTTTCATGCGGGAAATTAGAATAAGTAAATATCATTCTGCTATCCTTCTTTTGCCTTTGTGGATTAGTAACTGGATTGCATCACTGCAGCAAGAAGGCTTGTCGGCAAGTTACCCTTTTAACGTGTTTTATAAGAATCTTACATTTAGGATCAACGAGACCTAGATAAGTTAGATACGTCGGCGATCATTAAAAGGAATGTCGTTTAATAAAGGGCGAAAACACAGAATTCAAAAAGTTGACTGCTTTGAAGCTTAAGTCTGTGCGCACATAGTTCAATATCATATTATTTAAAAAAAAAAAATAAAAGAAATGATTTGTTTTCTTTTAGGTTTTTATCTAATTTGCAATTTAAAAGATAAGTAAATTTTATGGCAATGCCAGAAAGGTCACAGAGATTACTGTTCTCCAGTTGGAGCAATATACCAATACAGATATATTATCTAAGCAAATAAACGTAACTATAAAGATTCATACAAAAAAGCTTAAGGAGTATTTCTGAATCAATTTGTAGATGTTCGATATTTCATTTTCAACTTCAACATAGAAATATCTGTTTTACAAATAGTAGTACAAGTTAGGAAAAAGCAAAATTTCCAGGTGTTTACATACCACTTCTGCATCAATTTTCAAAACCTATCTCTTAAAATAAGAATTCGCTCGACTCCTTTCTGAATTTATCAATATCAGTTTTGCGGTTAATCACCTTATATTTCAGTGAAATGTTGTGAACAGTCCTGTTGGAGTTAAAAATCCTTGCAGAGTTAACTAACGTCATTACTACCATATATACGAAGTATACTTCGACATTCTGCAAGTTTGGGATTTTCCTCAGTATTTGGCTTCCGAGCAGACAAAAATTTTGTGGATGGATTTGTACAGCTTGCTCTCTATCGAATTTACTAGGCTAGATTCCCTTATTGATTGTTGGCATTGAAATCACAAACAACAACAAATTTGGCACCCATTTACCTTAAGAATTTATTACAATCAATCAATAAGAAACGAGGAAGAAAATATACATTAAAAAAAAGAAGCTTATAAAAACTCTTTTTTAATAATATTCGAAATTCTGTGTTTAACTATACTTTTCGCTAGAATCGCGGAGTCAACACAAGCTCTATCATCAGGATGGTTGACAATTATCAAATTATATCCATTGATTTTGAGATCATATTTGATTTTATGGATGTGAATGAAAAGTCTATTGGCATTCCGCATAGCTATTCGTAGGTGCATTCGCATAATTTTAAGAGTAAGGGCGTCATCATAGAGTAGGAATAATTGTTCTCTCAACCTGATTTTTAATGAAATCTCCAAATTTGAAGCAAGATTAGGATTTTTTACATATGTACTTGCTGTTGGTAAGATTGTTACCATTAGTGACATCAAAGTTATTTATAATTATGCGTTGGCAAGCAAAGAGTATTCTTGTTGGTTGTGAACATGATTATTATATTGCTTAGCTTGTCTTAACGCTTACGGAAAATACAGTTTTGAGATTTCTTTTAAAGGAGATGCTAGTATACGGAACATACTTTATAATTAAGTGGATCGTCATTTTCAGTGCAGGATTTGGTTAAGTCCAAGTTACATTTAACAAATTCTAAGTGTGCGCAAAATCTTCACACCAATGACGTTGAGAAATGCCTCTAATTTTTGAAGCAACTTTAACTTTAACGATAGCACCATAAAAATATTTTACGTCGCATATTTTTGTATTATCGATACTTTGTTCCAGATCTATGTAATGGATCGTTAGTGAATCTACGACATATATTGTGGACATTGCACAACGTAAGCTACGCTTTTCAACACTAAGTTCAATATGAACAATTAGAATAGAATGGTGAACACAGTTCTTTTTCTTTGTTACTTAATTTGGTAGGTATAAAAGTTAGTATGCTTAGCATGTAAACGTTTTTTAATTTCCTGTAGGAAAGTATCATCGTTTGCGCCTTAGAACTAATTGCTGCTTCTTTCTCCTCATCGTTGGTAACGTTATTGCCATCGGAACTTAGAAAAGAAATGCGATTTGGAAAATTCATATTAACAGCTTTTGAATGAACAAAAGCTGTTGTAGACTTATAATTAATATTTTTATATCTTTATAATAATATAATTTCACAAGACGTGGGTTACTTCTATTTATTATTTTAATAATATAATTGCCAATTTATTACATTAATGCGTGAATTAAAATATAATATGGGAAACTCAGGTAGGTGGTTTATTCATATTTTAATATTAATGTTTGGATCATTACTCCATACAAGAAAAATTTTTTATCACTTCTGCTTAGGAAAATTTTAGTTTTTAATTTTTTCTTTAATGTCACTATATAAAATATTATATAATTTAGCAATGCATAGCCAAGTCACGACTTTTTCGTGGAGCCAGTTTTACATTTTAATAATTCTCAGTCAATGTAATCGATACTCTCCGGTGCCGCCTACTTAAATTAACCGAAAGTCAAATTTAAATTGGACTTCAGATACTCCGTCAGACCTCCTGGAGACGAGTACCCAAATGTGACACTTCGCTCGAACTGAAACTCCAGATTATAGTCATTTGAATACATTCGAGGGATATTCAATGAATAATTTATTAAAATGAGATTATCAAGAATATTTAAATGATAGCTTTAATAAGGGGCTTACAAATATAAATAAACCAGGACAAACAGATTAGCAATCTTCATTAGCTGAGAGTTTTAATGATCAAATTAAGAATATAATATGTTAAACAATTAGGACAACAAAAAAAAATTAAATAAACATATAACAAGTAAAAAATATGTGTTATTCTATATCCTATCTTGCCGATGTCAATCTACGGTGTTTTTAGTCCACAAAATTAAATTATAAGCTGAATTTCGATTAGTTCCTTCAAACACTTGATTGGAAACATAACTGCACGCTCGATATTTAAAACAAACGAAATCGAAATCTTATAATTTTTCCCTTCAAATTTCGCTCTAACACAATTACACAGAATTATCAATTGACATGATTATTATTTTGAATCGTTATATGGAAATTCACAGCGGACTATCCTATCGAAGCGTCTCCAAAAATCCATATACAATGGTGAAAGAAAATGATATCTAAAATGTCACCTTTCGAAGAAGAGATATATGTAAAACTAGTGTACCCATATTTGAATTTATTCAAAATGAAAATAACCAAGCTAATGTTTAAATTGAAAATTTTAGTTTTATTTTGTTAAAAATACCCTTTACATAATTTTATTTTACTAAGTTATTTGAGATAAGTGTATAAAATCCTTCGTTGATTTTTATATAAGCCATAAATTAAAGCATAACATTTCAAAGGTGTCCTTAGAATTGCTACATTATATGTATGCTTGTTGGAATTTTTGTTTATTTTAATTAACAAAATTTTTGTTTCAATCACCTTTGACCACGAAAAGCAATATATTGTGCTCTCAACTGCGGATCGAAGTAAAAGTCAACCCAGATTAATTAGAATAAATTCTGCTTGCTATTATAATAGCAAGTTTAGGTTTCACTTTTCGAGGTAAACTATTAGCTGAGAACACACCTCAGAAGTACTTCTCTATATAGAGATCTGTTTTAAATGCTTGCTCATCTCCATCGTAATGATTTTAAAGTGCAATTTTTACGTCTCTGTTTTTATTTATTTCTCACATTGAATCGTACTTGCAGTAAACTACGAGTGAATTCCCCTTCGACCGCCTGAGTAAGCACCAATGTAAATCATACAAAAGACTAAAGGTGTTCGGACCTGTATTATGAGAACATTGTATAATGAAAGTGTATGGTTTCCTGGATATAGGGTAACTTCTACTTTGTTGAATGGATATAATGCTAGCTTTGTTTGCGTTATTTTATGATCATTTACATTAGAATTATTGTTCAAGGATTAATAGTTATACGATTTATGAACAGTTGTGCTTGCAATATTTGAAGCTATTTTTTTTCTGTTACGGCTTTTCATTAAATAACATGATGATATAATACGTACATTAGCATTATGTAATAACGGTTTAGGTTAATTAAAAATGTGGCCATGCCTCTATTACTATTTCCAATTCAATTAAATGTTTTCTGTCATCACGAAAGTCTCCAAGAGTATAGTATTAGAGGGACCCATAATTAATCAATTATTTTCGCAAGATACCATTTCTCATTAGTCCTACAGCAACCAGACAAGTGTAAGCAAACTTTTTTTTGGTGTTATTCTTCAACCAGTTTGTTAGTAATTTATTCCCAACAATATAAATTTATTCCCAACAAT